>JBBMOL010000153.1:1486000-1798292 GCA_037954665.1 Laguncularia racemosa
TCCTACCTCAACCCGGCCTTTGAGTATGAACCGAGAGCTAACCAGGGTCCGACCTCTAATGACTTAAAGACGGAGATAGAGGAGAGACAAAAAGAGATGGAAAAGAGACTCTTTCAACAACTGGCTAACAAAATGAAAACAATAGAAGGGCCTGACGGTTTCGAATAGGCCAGGATCACCAGCTTGCTAGCATATGGGGAGGAGGTATATCCCGATAAATTCAAGACCCCAGAATTTGAAAAGTATGACAGTACCGGATGCCCCAAGATGTACACAAGGCTATTGATGGGTGTCGAATCCAACAAAAATAAAAAACCTACTCCTAGACAATGATATGATTTGCGTATAGTAGTGAGTAGGGTCGTATGCACAGGGATTGGTTAAATATATTTCTATTTAAAGAGAATAAAGAAGAAAAGAAAAATGGGGGGTTTTGTTTGTGAATAAAATAATATTGAAACAAGATAATAAAATCAAATATTGATAAAAGCCTAGCCAAAGGAATCAAGATAGTTTAATTCTAGGAATTGATCATTGATGCAAATGTTTTCTATTCTTATTTCTAGATAAACTGGTTATGGTTATTAACAAGCTCTAATAACCTATCTCTCCTTACTTCCTCGATAATCAAAACAAGCTCTTTGATTATTTCTCTTATCGATTAGACAACCCTAAACAAGCTCTTAGGATTTAATCTATCAATAGCATTAAAAACAAGAGAGACCACCAATTCATGCCAGTAGATTATAAGATAACCTATTTAAACAAGATCATACATCTCCATAACATGAATTCGATCATCTATTTTATAATCAAACATGTTATTGTGTCACCGAGACTAGAACTATCAAACAATTACGGATTTGACGTGCTAGTTGACAATATATTAACTTGCTAATTGAGTAGAAGAGCTCTAATTCATACCAATCAACAAAGATAAGATTGACAAAACTTCCAGAAAATATATGAATATCTAAAAACAAAGAATAGATTAAAGACAACTCAGTTAGATCTCACAATTCGTGGAGAATTAAACTTCAATGACCCTTTGGCTAGAAAATCTACTTAGCTACACATGTTCATCATCAAAATGAAAATTAAAAGTAAAAACATAATAAGCCTCTGTTCCCGGTTTCCTTGCTCTGCCTCCTTCCTTCCTTCTTGTCTCCAAGATGATCCAAGATTCTTAACTCCTCTACAGTTAGTTCTATTTATATTGTTAAGGGAATGACAGAGGATTTTTAGCTAGCAAGATACGAAAATATCTTTCCTTTTTTATGTAAATCTCGAGAAGTGAATAATCGTCCGCCTGGCACGCCCTATAACACGGCCGTGGGTCAAGCCGTGCATTCCTCTGTGTGTAATTCACAATCATCTTCCGTGTCCAGTGTGTGACACGGCTTCAACCACAGCAATATCCTAAGCGGTGTCATCCTCTGGTCATTCTTCAACAATTTCTCCTCCTTATTTAGTATATGGCACGTCTTCCATTTCAACTTCAACCACGTCTTCAACCACGGCTTCCACCACATCTTCCACCACGGCCAGATCACGAGCCGTGTCTCTCTCTGTTAATAGTCCACATTTCCACCTTCTTATGCAGTGTATAGCACGGCTTGCACCATGGCCGTATTACAAACCGTGCCTCCTTCTAGACAAATACACGGTCGTGTACTTCAACCGTGTATTTTCCCGTGGATTCTTCAAGACAGATACACGGTCGTGTACTTCAACTGTGTATTTTCCTGTGGCTTCAAAACTAAGTACACAGCCGTGTACTTCAACTACACGCCCATGTACTTTCCTCCGACGGTGTAAATCCTTGCCTTTGATTCAAATTGTAGATGACTTCTCTAATTTACTTGAATTAGCACTCTTGACTCCATTTAACCTGATTTATCACCAAAATAAAATTAAGTACCATTTCCTTATGATTTCTATAAAATCAATAATAAATTAACACAATTCATACTATAAAGTTTGAGTATAAAATGGCTCTATCAAATTCCCCCACACTTAAACTCTTGCTTGTCCTCAAGCAATTGAATCAAATCAATTGAGAAATTCGTCATAGATTATATGAACTTTCTTTTCATCATTCCAAGCATCTATTCATTTGTAATTCATGACTTGTAATTTTAATGTCTACTACTTCAACCAAACTGCTTTCATGTGATCAAATTACCATGGACAAAATTTAATAGCTAATCTAAACAAAACAAACTTTAATCCTCATGTTTAGCAAAAGAATTTTTATTCCAAAAGTAAATACTTAATCCACTAAGGAAAAACACCCAATTAAACTTCATTGGATATTAGCAAGTATATAATCCTTGCAACATAAAGTAAAAGCATATAGTATCAACTCTTTCCATAGATTTTCTCCCTTTTTATTATAAGTCTTGTTTCATTCAATGAATGTTTACATTCATTGTTCTTTTGATTTAATCAAGCATCTATTTTGACGGGTTTTTGCCCACTTCTTTTCATGAACTTTTGCCTTTTTCGCCCTTATCGTTATAGTGAGTTCATTGAGTCGGCACATCCCGAGCTCGTCACTCAAGTGACCGGGTTTTGAGATACCCCTACGGACTCTTCCTCACTCTAACATTCAAGTTTGAATACTCTTAACTCAATTATTTGAATTATTGGAGCAATGGCTATGCTTGATTTTTTATTATTTTATTTTATTTTTTATTTTTTTTTCACAACAACTTCAAAGAGTATACAGTTGCTAATATAACCTAGAAGTAAACTTGTTTATTTTTCACTTAGGGACTCGACTTACTCTTAGACTTCCAATTCTAAGGCTAAATACAAGGTAAATTTGTTTCTTAAAGATTTCACTACTTAATTTTAACCAAGTATTCTAATCACAGCAGTGGGTGAGTAAAGCATTTGAACAAGTCAATTTCACATTTTGTAGATGCTTATTACAAGATTTAGTGCAATCTCCAGATTTCATGATAATTTTGAAAAAAAATTGGTTGCTTAAAATTGCTTAAGGACAAACATTCAAAGTATAAGTCAGTTCTCTATTCTATATATTTTATTATCCTCTCCCCCACACTTAGCTTGAACAGTGTCCTTACTGTTCCTAATTCAGCACAATTAAAGTGAAATTAACAACACAAGGAACATTAGAGAATAAGAGGAAGGGAATACTGGTACTTCCCTGGTATTGGAGTTCTCCTCTTAAGCACTAGAGAGTGTCATCTGATGATATGTATCCTTGCTGCAGCTGATCCAAAAGAAAGAATCAAAACAAAACTAAAATCAAAACAAAACTAAAATTGATTTTTTTTTTTTGAATTTTTTTTTTTTGACATAGGTTGCCTCCCATGAAGCGCCTTTCTTTAACGTCTTTGGCTAGACATTCCTTGCTAGATGTTCGGGTAAGGGTTTTGATTCCAGCTTTGGTGCCTGTGGTGATGGGTTAATAACATCCATGACAAAACACAGGAGAGATATTGCTAGGATATTTCATGGCATCATAAATGTTAAATTTAATCACTTCACCATCAAATTCCATAGTGAGGGTACCATCATTTACATCAATTTTCGTCTTGGATGTCTTAAGGAATGGTCGCCCTAATAATATCAGTGATGAATTATGAGAATCATTATCTTCCATGTCAAGCACATAAAAATCAGTAGGAAAAACCAACCCATTAACTTGAACTAAAACATCCTCTAGAACTCCCTCAGGATAAACATTGGACCTGTCAGCAAGTTGAACAATAACACATGTTTCCTTCAAGGGACCAATATTCAAACGTTGATAAACAGGCAAAGGCATGACATTGATCGAAGCTCCTAGATCACACATGGCTTTAGTGATTCCAAGATTACCTATTTTGTAAGGAATGGTAAACATACCTAGGTCCTTACATTTAGGAGGAAGCTTCTTCTGAATAATAGCTGAAACATTCTCACTCACACTAATCTTTTCATTACCTTTTAGCTTCCTTTTGTTAGTGCACAATTCTTTGAGAAATCTAGCATAGCGCAGTATTTGCTTAATTGCATCAAGCAAAGGAATATTTACCTTAACTTTGCGAAAGGTTTCTAGAATCTCTTTTTCTTCTGCTTCAATCTTGGATTTCGCTAATCTGGAAGGGAAAGGAGGTTGTGTCAACATGACCTTTGGTGGCTCAACTAGAGACCCTTTAATCTGGTTGTCCTGCTGGTTCGGAGTCGAAATTTCTTTCTTAGTCTCTTCCTCAGGATTAGATGGGTGTCCTTTCTTATTTGATCCCTGCAATTCTGTTCCACTTCTCAAGGTAATTGCATTAACACTTTGCTTCAGATTTGTAATAGTTTGAGAAGGTAACTTACCTTGAGTTTCTAACCTGTTTACAGTAGAAGCAAGTTGGCTTACCTGATTCTCCAAGTTTTGAATGCTCTGCTTTGTTTCATCCTGAAATTGTTTTGTATTAATAGTAAGAGATTTAACAATATCCTCAAGAGACATACCTGAAGTGGAAGGAGCTTGGGGTACTTGGTTTGATGGCTTAGGCTGGAATTGTTAGAAATGTTGTGGGTTATTGCCATATATGAAGTTAGGATGATCCCTCCATCCAGGGTTGTAAGTATTCGAGTAGGGATCATATTTCCTTTGCGGCTGTCCTGGGAATCCTCTTACAGCATTGACATGTTCATGATTGTCATCTTGCAATGTGGGGCACATGTCAATAAGATGATGAGGGACAGCACAAATTCCACAAGCCTTCACTTGCTGTGTATTTCTGAGGGCTATCTGTTGCACAAGGGAGGTTAGGTTAGAAATTTGATGTTCAAGATTAGAAACACTTACCTCATTTACCTTCCTTGAAGATGTATCATGCCTATACCCAAATTGTTGCGAATTAGCAGCCATAATGGAGATCAATTCCCTAGCTTGACCAGGGGTTTTATTCACTATTGCGCCCCCACTAGCAGCATCCATCATCTTCCTCCCCATCGGAAGCAGGCCTTCATAGAAGTATTGGATGAGAAGTTGTTCAGATATCCCATGTTGTGGACAGCTTGCACAAAGTTGCTTGAACCTCTTCCAATACTCATGAAGAGTCTCAGTATCCCTTTGTTTGATACCACAAATTTCTCTTCTTATACCAGCAGCTCTAGCCGCGGGGAAAATTTGTCCAAGAAGAGCCTCACCATATCTGTCCAAGTGGTTATAGAACCTGGAGGCAAATAAAACAACCAATCTTTAGCTTTAGTACTTAAAGCGAATGGAAAAGCACGTAACTTGATTTGATCGTCGGTTATTCCTTGCGGCCTCATACTAGAACACACTATATGAAACTCTTTCAAATGTTTGTGAGGACCTTCATTCTCAAGACCATGAAAGGTGGGTAACAGATGTATCAAACCAGATTTCAACTCGAATTCAACAGCTAGTTCAGGATAGTGAATATAAAGGGGTTGTTGATTCACACCCGGTGCAGCCAATTCTCTTAATGTTCTCTTGGGATTTGCCATATTGTCTTCTTTTTCAGAATCAATGGATGAATCAGACAAATCTGATGCCAAGTTCAGTCCAGGGGGTGATCTAGCTTCTCTTTGCAACCTCTTAAGAGTCTTCTCAATCTCCGGATTATAAGTAAGTGCACCTATATGAGAAGAGCGAGTCATACAAGAATAGAAATAAATTTGACACCAATCCCCGGCAACGGCGCCAAAATTTGATGGGTGTCGAATCCAACAAAAATAAAAAACCTACTCCTAGACAATGATATGATTTGCGTATAGTAGTGAGTAGGGTCGTATGCACAGGGATTGGTTAAATATATTTCTATTTAAAGAGAATAAAGAAGAAAAGAAAAATGGGGGATTTTGTTTGTGAATAAAATAATATTGAAACAAGATAATAAAATCAAATATTGATAAAAGCCTAGCCAAAGGAATCAAGATAGTTTAATTCCAGGAATTGATCATCGATGCAAATGTTTTCTATTCTTATTTCTACATAAACTGGTTATGGTTATTAACAAGCTCTAATAACCTATCTCTCCTTACTTCCTCGATAATCAAAACAAGCTCTTTGATTATTTCTCTTATCGATTAGACAACCCTAAACAAGCTCTTAGGATTTAATCTATCAATAGCATTAAAAACAAGAGAGACCACCAATTCATGCCAGTAGATTATAAGATAACCTATTTAAACAAGATCATACATCTCCATAACATGAATTCGATCATCTATTTTATAATCAAACATGTTATTGTGTCACCGAGACTAGAACTATCAAACAATTACGGATTTGACGTGCTAGTTGACAATATATTAACTTGCTAATTGAGTAGAAGAGCTCTAATTCATACCAATCAACAAAGATAAAATTGACAAAACTTCCAGAAAATATATGAATATTTAAAAACAAAGAATAGATTAAAGACAACTCATTAGATCTCACAATTCGTGGAGAATTAAACTTCAATGACCCTTTGGCTAGAAAATCTGCTTAGCTACACATGTTCATCATCAAAACGAAAATTAAAAGTAAAAACATAATAAGCCTTTGTTCCTGGTTTCCTTGCTCTACCTCCTTCCTTCCTTCTTGTCTCCAAGATGATCAAAGATTCTTAACTCCTCTAGTTTAGTTCTATTTATATTGTTAAGGGAATGGCAGAGGATCTTTAGCTAGCAAGATACGAAAATATCTTTCCTTTTTGATGTAAATCTCGAGAAGTGAATAATCGTCCGCCTGGCATGCCCTATAACACGACCGTGGATCAAGCCGTGCCTTCCTCTGTGTGTAATTCACATATCATCTTCTGTGTCCAGTGTGTGACACGGCTTCAACCACGGCAATATCCGAAGTCGTGTCATCCTCTGGTCATTCTTCAACAATTTCTCCTCCTTGTTTAGTATATGGCACGTCTTCCATTTCAACTTCAACCACATCTTCAACCACGGCTTCCACCACGTCTTCCCCCACGGCCAGATCACGAGCCGTGTCTCTCTCTGTTAATAGTCCACATTTCCACCTTCTTGTGCAGTGTATAGCACGGCTTACACCATGGCCGTATTACAAACCGTGCCTCCTTCTAGACAGATACACGGTCGTGTACTTCAACCGTGTATTTTCCTGTGGATTCTTCAAGATAGATACACGGTCGTGTACTTCAACCGTGTATTTTCCTATGGCTTCAAAACTAAGTACACGGCCATGTACTTCAACTACACGCCCATGTACTTTCCTCCGGCGGTGTAAATCCTTGCCTTTGATTCAAATTGTAGTTGACTTCTCTAATTTACTTGAATTAGCACACTTGACTCCATTTAACCTGATTTATCACCATAACAAAATTAAGTACCATTTCCTTATGATTTCTATAAAATCAATAATAAATTAACACAATTCATACTATAAAGTTTGAGTATAAAATGGCTCTATCAGCTATACACCCGGAAGATGAGCAAATATGCTCACTGTGACCAACTTATGATCCAGACCTTCCAGGATAGCCTTACAGGGCCTGCTCTAGTCTGGTATGCCTACCTGGATTTCAATCAGGTCAATACCTAAGAAAGGCTCGCTCGGGCATTCTATGACCAATACAAGTTCAACATCGAAGTCACCCCCTCAGTGATTGATCTAGGAAGTCTTCGAAAGAGACACGCTGAGTCTTTCAAAGAGTATGCTCAGTGATGGAGAGCTCAAGCTGCTAGGGTAGCAACCCCGATTTCTGAAAAAGAGTTGACATTCATATTCGTCAACACTCTGGACAAGACCTACTTCTCACATCTAGTGGGCCAGACATCATCTAGTTTTGCAGAAGTAGTGGCAGCAGGGTGCTGGATTGAGAATGCCATCACAACAGGCAGACTCCAAACAATGGATCCTCCTAGGGTCACATCATCACAAAGGCCCTTGGGAGGTAGCAAAGCCAAGGAGTCTACCGTTAGCACAGTCAATTCTAGTAAAGCAGAAAAGGTTGGGACTCGTGTGACATTCTAAACTACGAGTGCCCTAGGCCAGCACTCCCTGGCAAATCATGCCCAGGCTACCAGAGTCCCGAGATAGTTCACTCCAATCCCGATCCCGCTCAGCCATGTCTTTGCTCGGCTGTGGGCGGATAATTTGATCAGCTTCGAGATCCCAAATGAACGGTATAAGCCCAAAAACTTCGACCCAAGCCTCAAATGTGACTATCATATGGGCCAAGAGGGGCATTCTACAGATAGATGCTGGAGGCTCCGAAACAAAATCTAGGATTTGATTGACGTTGGGATTGTGCAGCTAGACTTTATTAACACCCCGGCACCTAATGTCAACACCAATCTGGTGCCCAACCATAAGCCTACCATCAATATGATCACATCTGAAGAGTCGGCTCTCAAAGAATCCTCCAAGCAAAAGGCGACAGACTAGTAGAAAAGGCATTCCCATCAAACTCCAGAGAAAACCCCTAAATCAATTATCAAAAAGAGATGGTTAACTGGAGACCCAATAGTCGGTACCTTGGGAGAATCACACGGGAGATTTAAGTACCTGGTGAACTATTCTTACACCCCAACTGTGTATGGGCTGCCTAATGGATAGGGGCTTGAGTTTGAGAAAGAGGACAACCCACCAAAACAAGGGGAGAAGTCGGTGAACATGATCAATTCAAATCAAAAGCCGATGGTCATAAAGTGCTATAAAGGATAGTCAACCGAGATACAAATCCCAAAGAAGAGATATGTGTTCAACGTCCCAATACCCGTAGAGAGGTATAAGGCCGCACCGTTTGACTATCGAACCCTTGATCAAGAACGACCCCCTATGGTAAGAGGAATCACCCGCTCTAAGAGAGTTTATGACCCGAAATATAAAATCTCAACTGAGGAGCCCAACATGGAGATAGGAAAGGAAGAAGAAGAGGGGCTCGCTGCATTTACAAAAATAGTCAAAGCGAGCGAATATAAGATCATGGAACAACTGAACAAGGTTCCAACCCAAATATCACTTATGGGCCTCCTTACAACCTTCGAGCCCCATAGGGAAGCACTCTTCAAAGTGCTCAAAAAGATCAGGGTACCAGAAGGCATCGCTATAGATAAATTAAGTCATGTGGCAGATTCTATCTTCACCATGGACAAGATATCTTTCTCCCCCAAAGAGTTAGGGGAAGATGGAGACCAACATACAAAATTACTATTCATAGTGGTGAAATGCAACGACACGATTGTCTCCCGAGTACTCATCGACAACGGGTCATCCCTCAATGTTTGCCCATTGGCTACCCTTGACTTATTGGGGGTCGATCCAAGCAATATTAAACCTAGCTCGACGGTGGTCAGGGCTTTCGACGGGTCGAAAAGAGATATAATAGGGGAAATAAGCTTGCCGATAGAGATTGGTCCACAAGTGTTCTACATCTCCTTCCAAGTCCTCGACATCCCAAGATCTTTTAATCTACTTTTGGGAAGGCCATGGATACATACCGCTGGAGCAATACCCTCAAGCCTCCATCAGAAGGTCAAATTCATCGCAAATGGGCAGATCGTCACCGTGCTGGGTGAGCATGATTATGCCATCTACAAAGAAACCGCTATACCTTACATTGGGGAGGATGGTTCCGAAGACCTTGGTATCCAAATATTCAACGAGGTGAATGTGGTGACCAGCAAGGAAGGCCATCAGTTTAAGGAGGGGCAGCAAGGGACGTTTGGACTAGGGTACGTTCCTATAGCCCAGGAAGAAGCACAAGCTAAAGGTGTCAGAGGCAGGAAGAAAGAGAAGCCAAGCCACACCCAGATGCGCATTCCGCCCCTCCAACAATCATTCAAACAAGCAACTACCATTCAACAGCCAAGGATAAGTAAAGATGACGTCAGCAATGGGAGCCCAACCCCTCGTACGTCCAAACAACATCCAGCTCTCAATAATTGGTTCTATTATCCTATTGATAGCGCTAGGTCAGCTCAAGGATAGGGAACAATTGTTAAACAATTTTTATTGAGACTTCTTTACATAATTCAATAAATTACAATTTGTCTTACTTATATATATCTGCTTTCGTTTTACTTCACCCAGATCTCCTACCATCGAACATCAGGGACATTTCGCGTAGGTAAAAAATGAAAACACTGATATCGTTTCCAATACTGCTGGGTCAGTTGTTAGAGGCGATATCCTTGACCACGAAATAATACAAGAAAATTGGCAAAAACATGAACAAAGTGGAATTTCAATTGACGAGCCAGTGAAGATAGTAAATCTAGGAAGTGTTGAGAAACTTAAAAACCTCAAGATCGAGACCAGTTTAAGTGCCGAGCAAAAACATGAGATGACCAAGCTGTTAACTGAATATGCAGATGTGTTCGCCTGGTCATATGGCGACATGCCAGGATTAGACCAATTAATAGTGGTTTACAGGCTTCCCACAAAGGAAGATGTCAAACCTAAAAAACAGAAATTGAGAAGATTTAGGCCTGACATCTTACTAAAGATTAAAGAGGAAGTCGAGAAATTGCTAGAAGTAGGGTTCATTGAACTATTTGACTACCCAAAATGGGTGGCTAATATAGTCCCCGTTCTGAAAAAGAATGGAAAAGTACGCGTATGCGTAGACTTCCAAGACTTAAACTAAGCAACACCAAAAAATAACTTCCCCCTACCTCACATTAATGTTCTAGTGGACAACACTGCAGGAAACCATCTTTTCTCATTTATGGATGGTTTCTCAGGATATAACCAGATAAAAATGGCTAAAGAGGATAAAACCAAGACGACTTTCGTCACAACATGGGGGACTTTATGTTACAAAGTCATGCCCTTCGGCTTGAAAAATGCCAGGGCAACGTATCAGAGAGCCATGGTCGCAATACTTCATGACATGATGCATCGAGAAGTCGAAGTATACGTCGACGACATGATAGCCAAGTCTAAAGAAGAAGAAAGCCATACAGATATCCTGAGAAAGTTGTTTAAGCGATTGAGAAAGTTCCAACTCAAGTTAAATCCAGAGAAGTGCACTTTCGGGGTCACAACCAACAAGTTGTTAGGGTTTGTCATAAGCCAGGAAGGCATTAAAATCGACCTTGACAAAGTAAAGTCTATATTAGAGCTACCTTCCCCACGCACTATCAAAGAAGTAAGAGGTTTGCTGGGAAGGTTGAATTATATAGCTCGTTTTATCTCACAGCTCACAGATAAATGCCGCTCACTATTCCGTCTGTTAAAAAAGAATGCTGCAGTAGAATGGGACAACGAATGTGAAGAAGCATTCTGGACGATCAAAGACTATCTCATAAAGCCTCCAGTCTTGATAGTCCCTGATGAGAGCCATGATGGGAGCCAAGCCAGAAGATGGAATGTAGATCCTCTTGAAGTGCCACCTGGACCGATCATAAGAACTCGAGCGAAACGATTAAAGGAAGCACTTAACGGGTTAATAAAAGATGTCCATGAAGTCGGAAAGGATTGGAGCAATCATGAAGTTGGAAAGGATTGGAACAACCATGGGAATGCCCTTGCTCTTGTACAAGTCATAACGGATACGGGTTGAAGAGGGCATGTCTTTACAACGCACGGCCATGTAGGAGTTTGGAGGTTACACAGAATCATACACGGTCGTATACACGGTTCAAAGGCACGGCCGTGTATGGTGTCAAGAATTTCCACAGAATGATACACAACTAGAAGTACATGGTCGTGTATGTTGTCAAGAATTTCACAGAAAGATACACGACTAGAAGTACACCTTCGTGTACATCTCCAACACCGGCTCCAAGGCCGCCAGCCTTCATTCCCACGCTGCCGGCCTTTAAGTCATTGTTTTGTTATTTTACGCAACTTTTGAAGCTATGTCGTTTTGGGCATCATTGTTACGAATTGTAAACCCTAATATAAAGCTCTTAGGTTTTAGATACAACATAGAAAATAGAATATACAACATACAAGTTTGAAAACACTTTAAGAGAATTCCTCTCTTGGTTCTTTAAAGAACTAATCTAGAACTTATCGGATTTTTATTCCGTGGCGTTCATCCCGACTTATCAATCAGTCTTTCATCCCGATTGTGGCGTCTACATAATATACCAAGGTTCTTGCTTCCCTTATAGGCAACGGGTCGCGGTTTCCACTCGATTGTTTAGCATCTTGGGTAGCAATTCCGAATGTATTGGTATTGAGTTTCGTCACACGTTGGCGTGGTTCATATCAGTTTGGTATCAGAGCAAACCGATTTCATATCAGTTTGGTATCAGAGCCTAGGTTTGTTAAACCATCAGTTCGGTTTGAGGAAGGTAACATCAAAACCCTAACTCCAATTGTTCATATCAATTGTTCGTATTCAATTTCATAGTGTTAATTTTCTATTGAAAGTGTAGTACTTACTATTCAATTTTGTTAAAAAAAAAAGGAAGAATCACGACAAAAAAAGGGGAATGTGATCAAGAGCAGCAAACAAAGGCGACAAAAAAAAAAATTTGAAAGAAAAAGAGGAAAAATTTCGAGCCCTAGAGTTGTTTTGAATTCTACGGAAGAGAATTGGTGTAGTTTGGGTTAGTTCCAAGAGAATTGAGAAGAGGAATTGGTGAGTTGATATCATCATTGCTTGTGAGAATACACGAGTGACTGTGTGATATCATCGTTTGAGCGAAACACGTAAGGGAGTGTATCGTGAGGCTTAATTATATATATTTGTGTTAGTACTAATCTTTTCTGCAGGAACTATGTTGAGGCATCATTCTCCTGAAGGTGAGAGGGGAAGGTTTGATGCTAGGTTAGTGATTGAGACGTTGAGGGGTGAGATGAAAAGAATGTTTCAGGAGGAAATGGAACAAATTCATGAGACGGTAGAGCAAAGACTAAAGCAATCTAAAAACGTCTTCCAAGGGCATAAGAGGGAGAGTTGTTCTAGGAGAGTACAAAGGGGTGGAGATGGAATGTCTGATGAACCTTCTATCGGGAGTTATAGAGGTTATAGTGGTAGGAATAGAGGAATTAGGGATTGGGAAGATAGAGGAGATAGGAATAGAGAGGATAATCAACTGAGTAGTATAAAGATGAAGATTCCTCCTTTCCAAGGGAAGAATGATCCTAAGGCGTACTTAGAGTGGGAGAAGAAGGTAGAGATGGTGTTTGATTGTCACAACTATAGTGGGAGAAAGAAAGTAAAACTTGCTGCCATTGAATTTTCGGATTATGCCATAGTGTGGTGGGATCAACTAATGTTAAATCGAAGAAGGAATGGCGAACCACCTATTGAGTCGTGGGAAGAGATGAAGAGGGTGATGAAGAAGCGGTTTGTGCCTGCATATTACTATCATGAATTACACAACAAATTGCAAACTCTTAGGCAGGGAAGCCGAAGTGTGGATGAGTATTTCAAGGAGATGGAAGTTACTATGATTAGGGCGAATGTAGAGGAGGATAGAGAGGCTACCATGGCTAGGTTTCTTGCTGGATTGAATAGAGAAATTCAAAATGTCATGGAATTGCAGCATTATGTAGAATTGGAAGATATGATTCATATGGCTATAAAGGTTGAGAACCAACACAGGAGGAAAGGTAGTAGTACTGCACGGTTTCAACAGGGTGCTGGTTCATCCACCTGGAAGACTAACCAATGGAAGAAGGAAGAAAAGCCTTTACCCACCAAACCAAAAGGAGAGCAGAGGCAAGCGGGTTCTACTCCTGGTAACCAAGGTAAACCTGATTCTTCTACTCCTATAAATCGTGACATTAGATGTTTTAAATGCCAAGGTAGAGGCCATATTGTTAGTCAATGTCCGAATAGGCGTGTTATGGTTCTGCGTGATGATGGTGAGTATGAGACCGAGGGGGATAGTGAAGAGGATGATATGCCTCCATTAGAGGACGTTAGTGATGATGAAGAGCCTGCAATAGGGAGTTTAGTGGCGGTAGTGAAGCGAGCTTTGAATGTGCAGGTGAAGGAAGAAGAGGAGGTGCAACGAGAGAATATCTTTCATACTAGATGTTATTTAGGTGATCATATTTGCAGTTTGATCATTGATGGAGGAAGTTGCACTAATGTGGTGAGTAATTTTATTGTTGAGAGGCTGGGACTCAAGACTACTAAACACCATAGTCCTTATAAATTGTAGTGGTTGAATGATAGTAGCGAGACTAAGGTGAGTAAGCAAGCCTTGATTGCTTTTCGCATTGGTAGGTATGAGGATGAGGTGTTATGCGATGTAGTACCAATGCAAGCGTGTCATGTGTTGTTGGGGAGGCCATGGCAATTTGATAGGAAGGTTGTTCATGATGGCTTTTCTAACAAGTATATGCTTGTTCACCAAGGGAAAAGCTTTAATCTTAAACCTTTAACACCTAAACAGGTGTATGAGGATCAGTTGCAGCTACAACAGTCTTTTGCAAAATATAAGGTGAGTGAAAAATAGAGGGAGAGTGAGAGAGCAAAAGACAACGAGAAAGAAAAGGAACACAAAAGTCGATATCAAAAGGAAAAAGAGAGGAAGGCTGGAAAGAGTGTGAGAGACCAAGTTGAAGGGGGATCAACTTTGGTGGTGAGTGAAAAGGAGAGTGCAGCGTTGGAAAAGGAGAGTTGTGTGGCAAGAGCGAGTGTAGTGAGGAGAGCGTTAGTGATGAAGCAACCTATGTTGTTGCTGGTTTTTAAGGAAACTTGTTTGAATACTAATGAATTATTTAACTCTTTGCCTAGTGTGGTTGTGTCTATTATGCAGGACTTTGAAGATGTCCTCCCTGAGGAGATTCCAAAGGGATTACCACTTATTTGTGGTATTGAGCACCAGATTGACCTTGTACCCGGAGCATCGATTCCAAACAAACCGGCTTATAGGAGCAATCCAGAGGAGACAAAGGAACTCCAAAGGCAGGTCGATGAATTAAGGGAGAAGGGGTACGTGAGAGAAAGCATGAATTCATGTGCAGTGCCTGTGATTTTGGTGCCTGAGAAGGATGGGTCATGGCGAATGTGTGTTGACTGCCACGCCATCAACAACATCACGGTAAAGTATCGTCATCCCATTCCTCGCTTAGATGACATGTTAGATGAGTTACATAGGTCTAGTGTCTTTTTCAAAATTGATATGAAAAGCGGATATCACCAAATTAGAATGAAAGAAGGTGATGAATGGAAAACCGCATTTAAGACAAAATATGGATTGTATGAGTGGTTAGTAATTCCTTTCGGTTTATTTGACGCACCTAGTACTTTTATGAGACTTATGAACCATGTTTTGAGGACTTTTATTGGAAAATTTGTGGTTGTCTATTTTGATGATATCCTCATTTACAGCAAGAGTTTGGAGGACCATATATCTCACTTTAGGGATGTTTTAGAAGTGCTTCGAAAGGAGCAATTATATGCTAACCTCAAGAAGTGCACTTTTTGTACAGATAAACTTGTGTTTCTTGGTTTTGTTGTTAGTGCACAGGGGATACAGGTTGATGAAGAAAAGATTTGTGCGATCCAAGAATGGCCTAGTCTAATGATCGTTGCCAATTGTAGTTTTAATAAATTGAATTCTTGTTCTTAATCTTACTACGAAGCAATAGGTAAGCACACCTATCGTAGTGTAATATAACGAGTAAGCACAAGGTCGACCTTTAGAGATACACCAACTACTAGTACTAACTCCTTTCCTATTATCTAACCACCGCTTAAATATGTTGGTTGAAACTTAATTACTCTAATCTTAAAACTAATAACTCACTAACAACAATGGTTCTGAAGATTTATCAATTAACAAAAGCAACCTAGATCTTATTCTACTCCTTCTCTATCATGTAATTCATTAGATTTATGAAGATTGGTGTAATTGACTTCTTATACTGTCGAATTCTCTAGTCAAGTTAACTAATTTCTCAAGTATATTAACCTATCTAATCCTAGGTTTATCAAATAGGATATCTCCTTAGTTAATAGCAACCTAGAATTGCATAAAGCACATGAATTCGCATCAAAATAATCGATGTAAACAGAAGACTCTTGTTTCCTATCTCTAGAAGAACAATCAAATCTCATTAATTGCATTAAATCTAATCATAAGAGCAATTTCTCAATTAACTAATATGATATCATGCATAAATTCATATTCCGGATCTATGAATCTAAGAAACAATTGAAGGGCATGTGATAAAGGCATATTTTATCATGTTGTATCTTGTGATTGGTATATATATTATTGTCAATTATTAGAAATTTCCAATAAAAAGATACTTAAATTGCATTTATGTTAATATCTTAGGGATTAATGGACTTGAAGATGTACATGATGCAAAACATGAAGAAATCACAAGCAAGGGATGAGATACGGCCGTGCCTAAAAGAAGAAGGAAAGAAGAAAATGCCGAGAAGCTTATGGAGTTATCCCACGGCCGTGGTTTATGTGGTGGCAGTAACAACCACATTACACACGGCCATGCCTAAAAGAAGAAGGAAAGAAGAAAATGCCGAGAAGCTTATGGAGTTATCCCACGGCCGTGGTTTATGTGGTGGCAGTAACAACCACATTACACACGGCCGTGCCTCATGTGGTGGACTGCCGACTTTTCATATTCTTGTGAAATTTGTACATTTCTACGAAGCATAAAAGGACGGGTGAGAAAGAAAAGAGAAAAAGACGACCGGGGGAGGAGATTTGAACAATTTGGCAGATTTTAGAACTTTGTTTTGAGAAACTTTAGCTTTTTACAAGGGAATTGAAGATTGAATTCAATTGTGCTTCCATCAATTTAGATCAAGTTAGAAATCTCTGAAGAGTTGTTTTAGATCTTATTTCCAGATTTGCTACAAATTGGTGACTTCTTATCCTAATCATATTTTGCATTTCTGTGAATTGGTTTTTATGTCTTTAATGGATTCTTTAACATTTTTCGTTGAATTTTGTCTTGTTGTTATCTATTGTATGGCTGGCTAATTTCATATGTGGGAATAGTGGATGAAGCCCCAGTTTGCTAAAATGATCAGTGTAGTTTGGTTATGAGATTGACATATATGTGGAGTATTCATATTGAGAATTCCTATAATTTCAATTTAATTGTGATAAGATTAGATTGTTAGAAATCCAATCAATACGAAAGTGGAGATAGGAGTTGTTAGGAATTCTTAATTAGACTAATGAGTCAATGCGAAAGCGGCGTTAATTGGTTTAATTAGGGTTCATATAGAGATTAAAGCTATGTTCTAATTAATTATTCACTAAGAGATTAGGGATAATTGTATTAGGGCATAAGGCGATCATAGCATTGAAAAATGTATGAGAGTATATTAGAATCCTCTGTTAATTAGAGATACGAAAGTGGACTAATTGATTTGAGGTTTAAAATGTTGAACTCACGTGAATAACCACATATAAGTTGATTTCAATAACTTAACGGTAGTTTGATTAGCATGATTAGGGTGAATTCTAAATTCCTACTGTTCACTTGGAAGTATTTATAAGAATTTTATAATTCTCATTAGCATAGAACTTAATTTAATCTCTTTAGTTAAATATAAAAAAGATTCCTATTTGAATTACCTAAATATCAGTATAAGTTATTATAGGTTTGGTAATCTTTTTAGTCCTCGAGGGAACGATACTCTACTCATCATATATTACTTGATTACGACCTAGTATACTTGCTAGCGGTTTCACATATACATTTCACGGGTGATCAAGTTTTTGGCGCCGTTGCCGGGGACTATAAGATATTAGACTTTGTAGCTTTGTTGGTAATTTAGGTGCATTTTATTTTGTTGATAGTGTGTCTTTACTTTTCTGTCTTTTCTGCAGGTGCGCTTGCAAAGGAGTAGGAGTCTTGAACTTCTGCCCCTAAATCCTGAGATAGAGCGAACTATACATCGTTTGAGAAGAGAGAATAGACAGAGAGGAGAGAATCAAGAGGAAATCATGGCAGATGACAATAACAATCTTCATATTCAAGCTGCCCCGCGAGCACTTCGCGATTTTTCAATCCCAACTGTTCAAGGACCAGCAATTAGAAGGCCAGCTGTTTAGGCCAACACTTTTGAGCTGAAGCCGGCACTTATACAGATGGTGCAATCCAATCAGTTTGGTGGATATACACATAAGAGCCCTAATGAGCACATAGCAGGATTCCTTCAGTATTCTAACTTGATAAAGATGAATGGTGTTTCTGATGATGCCATAAGACTGCAACTTTTTCCTTTCTCATTGAAGGATAAGGAAAGAGCTTGGTATAATTCCTTACCTCAAGATTCTGTTACCACATGGGCTGAACTTCAATCAATGTTTCTTAGAAGATTTTTCCCACCATCACGTACTGCCAAATTAAGAAATGATATCACCAACTTTTCCAAGTTCAATGATGAATCATTATATGAGGCATGGGAACGATTTAAGGAAATAATCCGGAAGTGTCCACACCATGGCCTACCTAATAATCTCCTGATTGAGCCATTTTATCTTAGTTTGGATGACACTATGAGGTCATTGGTAGATGCTGCAGCTGGAGGTGCATTGATGGGTAAAACATACACTGAAGCCAGTGCTTTAATTGAAGAAATGGCATCCAATGCACATAATTGGCAACATGAGAGAGGGAAATCAAGAGCTGCATCAGTTAGTGATATCGATTCTATTTCAACTCAGTTGGTAGCTCTCACTACTCAGGTAAGCAAACTTTCTTCTTCTCAATCAGTTAATGCTAACTTGCTTGCTAGTTGTGACTTGTGTTCAGGACCACACCCCTCTTTGGAATGTCCATTGGGAAACTTTCCAGCATCATCCAATAGAGAGCAAGTCAACTATGCTAACAATTTTCAAAGAGCTAATCAAGGGCCTTATTCCAACACTTACAATCCAGGCTGGCGAAATCATCCAAACTTCTCATGGAGGAATGAGAACAACGTACAAAACCCACCACCTGGATTTCAAAAACAAGTCCCTACTCAGATTCCTCCTCCTCAGCAAAGTCAGTCAAGAATAGAAGAGCTCATGCTGAGTTATGTGCAAAAGACTGACACTATGCTACAGAATCAGCAAGCCACCATTAGAAACTTAGAGAACCAAATTGGCCAGATCTCTCAACAGCTAAGCAATAGACCATCTGGATCTTTGCCTAGCAAAACTGAGGAGAATCCAAAAGGTGTCAATGCAATTGTGTTGAGGAGTGGTAAGGAATTAGAAAAAGTTGACACACATGCTCAAGAGAAAGAGGAGAGTTCAAAGAAAGACAAAGGGAAGAAAAAGGTAGAGGAATCAAAATAGCAAACACCAGAGGTGAAACCCTATATTCCTCCTGTACCTTTCCCAGGGCGATTGAAGCAACTGCAGTTAGATTCCCAATTCACTAAATTCTTGGAGGTGTTTAAGAAGCTCCAAATCAACATTCCTTTTGTAGAGGCACTCCAGCAGATGCCTTCATATGTGAAATTCATGAAAGAGCTTCTTACAAAAAAAGAGAAAAATTGATGGCAATGAACCGGTAATGCTTACAAGAGAATGTTTTATGATTCTTCAGAAGGACATTTCAACTTTGCCAAAGAAACAAAGAGATCAGGGGAGTTTTACTGTTCCTTGCACAATTGGAAATTTTTATTTTGATAAAGTCTTATTGATTCAGGTGCAAGTATTAACTTAATGCCTCTCTCTATTTTCAGGAAACTTGGATTGGGAGACTGCAAGGAGACCCGTGTCACTTTGCAATTAGCTGACAAGAGCATTAAATATCCCAAAGGTATTGTGGAGAATGTTTTAGTGAAAGTAGACAAGTTCTACTTTCCAGTTGATTTCATTGTCCCGGAGATGGAAGAGGATAGAGAGGTGCCCATGATTCTTGGTAGACCATTCCTTACTACAGGTAAAGCTTTAATAGATGTGGAACAAGGTAAGCTCACTTTAAGAGTTATGGATGAACAAATAACTTTTAATGTGTATGATGCTATGAAACAATTTGATGAATGTAAGTCCTGTTACACTATTAATAACATTGATGAGCTTACTAGTGAATCTAAGGAAGAGAAAGCAGGCTTGGTTACATTAAAATCTGTTCTTAGAGATGTGGATGATTAGAGTGATGATGAAAAGCCTATGGATGAATGTATGGAGGAAGCGATAGAAATCAAGGCTCGATATTATGAGGAGTTAGGTACAAGTGCAACAAAACCAGTGCCATCTTTGACACAACCTCCGGTGCTAGAACTTAAACCTTTACCTAGTCATTTGAAATATGCTTATTTGGGAATGGATAATACTTTGCCAATAATTATTTTTTCTTTCTTGACAGGTGATCAGGAGCAACAACTTTTAGAAGTGCTGAGAGAGCATAAGGAGGCAATAGGATGGACAATTGCAGATATCAAGGGAATTAGCCCTCTAATTTGCACTCATCGCATATTCTTGGAGGTTGAATGTAAACCTATAGTTCAACCACAGAGACGACTAAACCCAACTCTTAAAGAGGTAGTGAAAAAAGAAGTACTCAAGCTGTTGGATGCAGGTATTATCTATCCTATATCCGATAGTAAATGGGTTAGTCCAGTTCAAGTAGTGCCAAAAAAATGTGGTATGACTGTAGTAAAGAATGATTCCAATGAGTTAATCCCTACTCGTACTATGACCGAGTGGAGAGTGTGTATAGACTACAGAAAAGTGAATGACACCACCCGTAAAGATCATTTTCCCCTCCCATTTATTGATCAGATGTTAGAAAAACTAGCAGGGCATGGGTACTATTGCTTTTTAGATGGTTATTCTAGGTATAATCAGATCCATATAGCACCTGAGGACCAAGAAAAAACCACATTCACATGTCCTTATGGCACCTTTGCCTATAGAAGGATGCCCTTTGGTTTATGTAACGCACTTGCTACTTTTCAGAGGTGTATGATGTCTATTTTTTCTAACATGTTAGAGAACTTCATTGAGGTGTTTATGGATGATGTTTCAGTTGTTGGGAAGTCATTTGATGCATGTTTGCTAAATTTAGGCTATGTGCTTAAAAGATGTAAAGAGACCAATCTGATTCTTAATTGGGAGAAATGCCATTTTATGGTAAGAGAGGGAATAGTCTTGGGTCATAAGATATCAGAAAGAGGGATTGAGGTCGACCGAGCAAAAGTGGAGATCATTGAAAAGTTACCACCACCTACATCATTGAAAGGAGTCAGAAGTTTCCTGGGACATGCTGGTTTTTACAGAAGATTTATTAGGGACTTCTCTAAAATCTCTAAACCTCTTTGTAATTTACTTGAAAAAGATACTGCTTTTAATTTTGATGACAAATGTTTGCAAGCATTCAATTTGTTGAAGGAGAAGCTCACAACTGCACCAGTAATTGTTGCACCTGATTGGGAGCTTCCGTTTGAATTGATGTGTGATGTCAGTGACTATGCAATAGGAGCAGTACTTGGGCAAAGGAGAGGTAAGTTGTTTCATGTCATATATTATGCTAGTAGAACCTTGAATGAGGCTCAAAGGAACTATGCTACTACTGAAAAAGAACTCTTAGCAATTATATTTGCATGTGATAAGTTACGATCCTATCTAATAGGTTCTAAGATCATAGTATATACAGACCATGCTGCGCTCAAGTATTTGTTTGCTAAAACTGATGCTAAGCCAAGGTTAATTCGTTGGATTTTACTACTACAAGAATTTAATCTTGAAATCAAAGACAAAAAGGGAACAGAGAATGTTTTAGCTGATCATTTGTCAAGGTTGGAATATGAGTGTTCGGATCCACCTATCAATGAAAATTTCCCAGATGAACAATTGTATGGAGTTGAAATCCAAGGACTACCTTGGTATGCTGACATAGTTAATTATTTGGTTAGCAAAATCATACCTTATGGTATTTCATACCAACAGAAAAAGAAGTTTTTACATGATGTAAAATTTTACTTTTGGGATGAACCATATTTGTTTAAAAATTGTACTGATCAAATAATTAGACGATGTGTGCCAGAAATTGAACAAATTAGCATCATTCAGCATTGTCATTCAAAAGAGGTAGGAGGTCATTTTGGTGTAGAGAGAACCGGAGCTAAAGTTTTATCTTGTGGATTTTATTGGCCTAGTTTGTTTCGGGATTGCAGGAACTATGTCATGTCTTATGCTCAATGCCAAAAGATAGGAACATTTTCTAGGAGACATGAATTACCGCAGAACGGTATTCTTGTAATAGAACTTTTTTATGTTTGGGGGATAGATTTTATGGGTCCATTTCCCTCTTCTTATTCAAACAAATACATTCTCTTGACTGTTGATTATGTTTCAAAATGGGTAGAAGCGGTTGCTTTGCAAACTAACGACGCTAGAGTTGTAGTTAGATTTTTGAAAAGAAACATTTTTTCAAGATTTGGAGTACCTCGAGCTATCATAAGTGATGGGGGGTTGCATTTTTGTAACAAGCAATTTGAAAAATTATTATCAAAATATGGGGTTACTCATAAAATTGCTACTCCTTATCATCCTCAAACTTCAAGTCAAGCCGAGGTATCTAATAGGGAAATTAAACGTATTTTGGAAAAAACTGTTAATGCATCCAGAAAAGATTGGTCATTAAAACTTGATGATGCATTATGGGCTTATAGAACTGCGTTTAAAACTCCCATAGGAATGTCCCCATACAAGATTGTGTTTGGTAAGTCATGTCACCTACCAGTGGAGCTTGAGCACAAAGCATACTGGGCCATAAAGTTCCTTAACTTTGATTTGCAAGCTGCAGGTGAAAAGAGATTACTCCAGTTGAATAAATTGGCAGAATTAAGAGAAGAAGCATATGAGAATGCAAAGATCTATAAGGAGAGAGGTAAGAGATGGCATGATCAGAACATTTTAAAACGAGAGTTTTTGCTAGGTCAGAAAGTTTTATTATATAACTCTCGATTAAAATTATTCCCAGGTAAGTTAAGATCAAGATGGTCCGAACCTTTTGTTATTTCACAAGTTTTTCCTTATGGTACAGTAGAATTGAGATCAGAAGATAACCAAACTTTCAAAGTAGATGGTCAACTTCTTAAACATTATCATGAAAGGGA
Source organism: Laguncularia racemosa (assembly GCA_037954665.1). Lineage (NCBI taxonomy): Eukaryota > Viridiplantae > Streptophyta > Magnoliopsida > Myrtales > Combretaceae > Laguncularia > Laguncularia racemosa. The sequence goes on from JBBMOL010000153.1 coordinate 1,508,956, forward strand.
AAACTTTGATAGAGATGCCACCACTGTGGATCTTGCACAGCCTAAGTGAAAAGAAGAAGGAAAGTCGGGCTAAAGACTTTAAACTAAGCGCTTCATGGGAGGCAGCCCATGATTAAAGATTTTTGTAAATTAATTTTATTTTTCAAAAAAAAAAATTCGGCTGAGGATTTTAGGGGGATAAGATACAGTCGTGGTTCGCGCGGTGGCCCTAAATCCACCACATGTCATACGGCCGTGCCACGGTAATGTGAAAATTATGGATTGACTCACCCCTTACACCACGACCGTGTGTGAAAAAAAAAAATTTACTGTGGCGAGGGTTATGCAGATAACCCACGGCCGTGGGTTATGTCTTGCCCACGTGAGTATAAAAAAAAAATGATTCCTTAATGTTATTTGTCGATTACTTTTATTTTATTTTCTGTTGGAGCTGTAATAATTCCTTAAACACTATAGGTGATGTTAGACTATGAATATTCTTGATCTATTTTGTCTCTTTGTGTTTTTTTTTTTTTGTTCTAACTTCAGGACCTAAAGGTAAAATGTGCAGTTTATATGGAAAAGCAATGGCACTTTCATGATGAAATATTCCAGAGACTTTGCTACACTTTCATCTCAGGGAAGTTTCGTTATTCCCAAAGTACTTTTATGGTTTAATCAATTTTCTTTTGCAATTAGGAAAGACAATAGGGACATTGTCTGAATTACGTGTGGGGGAAGGAAAAATAAAATACGCCATTATTTATGATAATTTTGATGTCTGTTGATATTAATTTGTGTGGAATGAATATTTTGGACAATTATACTTCACCATTATCTTGAACTGTTGTATTGGAAAAGTCTAATATGATCTGGAAATGTGGTATAAATTTTCTTTTATCTAATTGATTTGATTTGATGCCTTACTCATTAGCTGTTGTAATTGGTTTACTTAGTTTAAATTTAATAGTGGAATCTTTAAGGAAAATTTTGACCTTTTGTTTAGACTCTTGAATTTAAAGTTCGGAAGTAGGTCGAGTCCTTTAGTGCAAAACAAGCAAGTTTACTTCTAAGTGAATTAAGCTTGTATTTTGTCTTTTGAAGTGCTTTGAGAATATTTTAACTCATAGAAGAAGAGGTAGAGAAAACTTTTTACTTAGTGATTCCTTATAAAAATAGTCCTAACTAATATAAAAAAAATTAAATAAATAAAATAAAATATTTAGAGCCTTTACTCCAATGACTCAAGGTAAGTGAGTTAAGAGTATCCTAACTTAAATATTAGTGTGAGGAAGAGTTCGTAGGGATCCCTTTAAAACCTGGTCACTTGGGTGATGAGCCCGGGATGTGCCGACTCAATGAACTCACAATAACGTGAAGGGCGGAAAGGAAAAATTTTAATATATTAATAAAAGTCAGTTGATATGGGCAGGCTTTAGTCCCTCAGAAGAGTGAAGTCAGACTCCACTGTCAATCTGAGCAAATGAAAAAATAAATAAATAAATAAATAAAGAATAAAATAAGACTATTATAAAAAGGAAAAAATCTAGGGGAAGAGTGGATACCATATGCTTTAACTTTGTGTTATCTTATTCAGATAAGTAATTAAAGAGATTTTATACTTGCTAGTTGCTTTTGAAGTTTAAATGAGTGTTTTTCTTTATTGGACTAAGAATTTATCTTTTGAAATAAGAATTCGGTGGTTAAACATTAAGAATAAAAGTTAGTCTTTCCAGATTAACTACTCAATTTTTTCTAAGTATACCAGTTACATGTTGTCAGTTTAGTTAGAGTGGTAGGCACCATCTTTTCAAATCAATTATGAGGAAAGAAAATTTTGTATTTTCATTTGACAGATTATTAATTGCTTAAGGACAAGCAAAAGTTCAAGTATGGGGGAGTTGATAAAGGCATATTTTATCATGTTGTATCTTGTGATTGGTATATATATTATTGTCAATTATTAGAAATTTCCAATAAAAAGATACTTAAATTGCATTTATGCTAATATCTTAGCGATTAATGGACTTGAAGATGTACATGATGCAAAACATGAAGAAATCACAAGCAAGGGATGAGATACGGCCGTGCCTAAAAGAAGAAGGAAAGAAGAAAATGCCGAGAAGCTTATGGAGTTATCCCACGGCCGTGGTTTATGTGGTGGCAGTAACAACCACATTACACACGGCCATGCCTAAAAGAAGAAGGAAAGAAGAAAATGCTGAGAAGCTTATGGAGTTATCCCACGGCCGTGGTTTATGTGGTGGCAGTAACAACCACATTACACACGGCCGTGCCTCATGTGGTGGACTGCCGACTTTTCATATTCTTGTGAAATTTGTACATTTCTACGAAGCATAAAAGGACGGGTGAGAAAGAAAAGAGAAAAAGACGACCGGGGGGAGGAGATTTGAACAATTTGGCAGATTTTAGAACTTTGTTTTGAGAAACTTTAGCTTTTTACAAGGGAATTGAAGATTGAATTCAATTGTGCTTCCATCAATTCAGATCAAGTTAGAAATCTCTGAAGAGTTGTTTTAGATCTTATTTCCAGATTTGCTACAAATTGGTGACTTCTTATCCTAATCATATTTTGCATTTCTGTGAATTGGTTTTTATGTCTTTAATGGATTCTTTAACATTTTTCGTTGAATTTTGTCTTGTTGTTATCTATTGTATGGCTGGCTAATTTCATATGTGGGAATAGTGGATGAAGCCCCAGTTTGCTAAAATGATCAGTGTAGTTTGGTTATGAGATTGACATATATGTGGAGTATTCATATTGAGAATTCCTATAATTTCAATTTAATTGTGATAAGATTAGATTGTTAGAAATCCAATCAATACGAAAGTGGAGATAGGAGTTGTTAGGAATTCTTAATTAGACTAATGAGTCAATGCGAAAGCGGCGTTAATTGGTTTAATTAGGGTTCATATAGAGATTAAAGCTATGTTCTAATTAATTATTCACTAAGAGATTAGGGATAATTGTATTAGGGCATAAGGCGATCATAGCATTGAAAAATGTATGAGAGTATATTAGAATCCTCTGTTAATTAGAGATACGAAAGTGGACTAATTGATTTGAGGTTTAAAATGTTGAACTCACGTGAATAACCACATATAAGTTGATTTCAATAACTTAACGGTAGTTTGATTAACATGATTAGGGTGAATTCTAAATTCCTACTGTTTACTTGGAAGTATTTATAAGAATTTTATAATTCTCATTAGCATAGAACTTAATTTAATCTCTTTAGTTAAATATAAAAAAGATTCCTATTTGAATTACCTAAATATCAGTATAAGTTATTATAGGTTTGGTAATCTTTTTAGTCCTCGAGGAAACGATACTCTACTCATCATATATTACTTGATTACGACCTAGTATACTTGCTAGCGGTTTCACATATACATTTCACGGGTGATCAGCATGCAATTAATCATAAGAAAGCCAACAACTTCGCATTAAAAACCAAATCTTCATCACATGATAGAGAAGTTTCAAATAAAATCTAGATTTAGGGTCTACTCCTCCATAAATTGGACAAAAGAAATGCAATTACTGGAAGAATAAATAAAATTCATAGTCACAACCCTTAAAGATAGAATCTTCTTCTTCGTGGGTCTTCAATCTCCTTTGGAATCGACAGAATCTTCTTTCCCTTGCTGTTATGAGAGTCAGAGCCAATAAAAAATTCGTAACCTCTATTCTAGGGTAAACCAACGGTCTATTTATACATATACCCCGGTTGGATATATATATGAGCGAATACACGAGTAGTGTATCTCGTTCGTGTATCTCATGCTTACTTCCAAGTGTCCTTATGTAAATATACACGAGCAAGTACATGGGAGTGTACATTGGTCGTGTATTTGAAACATCGTTGAACAACAGCAAAACTTAGATACACGAGCAAAGTACATGGGCGTGTACTTTGCTCGTGTACTTTCCAGACATCCGCTTCAGTATACACAAGCAAAGTACATGGGCGTGTATCTTGCTTGTGTACTTTCCAGAGTTCTTTTCTTCACATGTAATGTATCCAATTCCTTCCAAACTTGATCCGACTCTTCAAAACTCCTTCCCTTAGCTCCAAAATACTCTAGAAGATCCTAAAATTAACATTCATTCCATTAAGCATCCTTTTCTTCAACAAATCATCTAAAAATTCAACAATAAAGCACAATTTCATTACTCTAGATAAGGGTATTTTGCAACTTATCATCCAACTAATGTAGGTAATGTGCGGAGTTTCCATGGACTAGCGAGCTTTTACAGGAGGTTTGTGAAGGATTTTAATACCATTGTAGCACCACTTACTGAGGTAATTAAGAAGAATGTGGGGTTCAGATGGGGAGAGCAACAAGAGAAGGCCTTTCAGACGTTTAAAAATAAGCTGACTCGGGCGCCGTTACTTGCTTTACCTAATTTCTCTAAAATGTTTGAAATTGAGTGTGATGCTTCAGGATTAGGTATTGGAGCAGTGCTCATGCAAGAGAGAAGACCAATTGCATTCTTTAGCGAGAAGCTAAGTGGGGCAACCTTGAACTACCCTACTTATGACAAGGAGTTATATGCCTTGGTTAGAGCACTGGAGACTTGGCAACACTATCTTTGGCCAAAAGAGTTCGTGATCCACACTGACCATGAATCCTTGAAGTACTTGAAGGGACAACATAAGCTAAACAAAAGGCATGCTCGTTGGGTGGAGTTCATCGAAACATTTCCCTATGTCATCCACTACAAGCAAGGTAAAGAGAATGTCGTTGCTGATGCACTTTCTAGAAGGTATGCTCTTATCTCTACTCTTAGTTCTAGACTGCTTGGTTTTAAGCACATTAAGGAATTGTATGCTACTGATCGATATTTTTGTGAGGAGTATGTGCATTGTGAGAAGAGTGGTCATGGTAAGTTTTATGAACATGAAGGATTCTTGTTTAGGGAGAGTAGACTATGCATTCCAATTTGTTCTTTAAGAGAATTACCAGTGAGGGAGTCTCATGGAGGAGGTTTAATGAGACATTTTGGAGTAGCTAAAACCTTAGGGGTATTGCAGGAAGACTTCTTTTGGCCTCACATGAAACGAGATGTTGAGAGGATTTGTGAGCAATGTGTCACGTGTAAGCAAGCAAAATCTAGAGTCCAACCTCAAGGGCTTTATACCCCACTTCCTATTCCTCATGAGCCTTGGGTAGATATTTCCATGGATTTTGTGTTAGGATTACCCAGGTCTAGACATGGTCGAGATTATATTTTTGTAGTCGTAGATAGATTCTCTAAAATGGCACATTTCATTCCTTGTCACAAAACAGATGATGCTTGCAATATTGCTAATTTGTTCTTTAGGGAAGTTGTGAGATTACATGGTATGCCTAGAACAATCGTATCGGATAGAGATGCTAAGTTCTTGAGCTACTTCTGGAAGACATTGTGGGCTAAGTTAGGAACTAAGTTATTGTTTTCTACTACTTGTCATCCACAGACTAATGGTCAAACTGAGATAGTAAATCAAACTTTATCTACTTTGTTGAGGGCTGTCATTAAAAAGAACATTAAAAGTTGGGAGGATTGTTTACCGCATGTTGAATTTGCCTATAATAGCACAATGCATTCTGCTACTAAGTTTACTCCTTTTGAAATTGTGTATGGTTTTAATCCACTGACTCCTTTGGATTTATCATCTCTGCCTATTTCTGAGTATGTTAATCTAGATGGCAAGAAGAAAGCAGAATTTGTTAAATAGATCCATGAGAAGACAAGGCTAAACATTGAGCGAAGAACAGAGCAGTATGTGAAACAAGCCAACAAGGGTCGTCGACAAGTTGTCTTTGAACCTGAAGACTGGGTTTGGGTTCACATGCGCAAAGAGCGGTTTCCTATGCAGCGTCGATCTAAACTACGTCCTAGAGGTGATGGACCATTTCAAATTCTTGAGCGCATCAATGATAATGCATACAAGATAGATTTACCAGGTGAGTATCAAGTAAGTGCTACATTTAATGTTACTGATTTGAGTCCTTTTGATGCAGGCGATGATTTGAGGACAAATCCTTTTCAAGAGGAGGGGAATGATGACAACCATGATGGGAGCCAAGCCAGAAGATGGAATGTGGATCCTCTTGAAGTGCCACCTGGACCGATCACAAGAACTCGAGCGAAACGATTAAAGGAAGCACTTAACGGGTTGATAAAGGATGTCCATGAAGTCGGAAAGGATTGGAGCAATCATGAAGTTGGAAAGGATTGGAACAACCATGGGAATGCCTTTGCTCTTGTACAAGTCATAACGGATATGGGTTGAAGAGGGCATGTCTTTACAAGGCACGGCCGTGTAGGAGTCTGGAGGTTACACAGAATCATACACGGTCGTATACACGGTTCAAAGGCACGGCCGTGTATGGTGTCAAGAATTTCCACAGAAAGATACACAACTAGAAGTACATGGTCGTGTACATCTCCAACGCCGGCCTTCATTCCTATGCTGCCGGCCTTTAAGTCATTGTTTTGTTATTTTACGCAACTTATTGAAGCTATGTTGTTTTGGGGCATCATTGTTACGAATTGTAAACCCTAATATAAAGCTCCTAGGGTTTAGATACAACATAGAAAATAGAATATACAACATACAAGTTTGAAAACACTTTGAGAGAATTCCTCTCTTGGTTCTTTAAAGAACTAATCTAGAACTTATCGGATTTTTATTCCATTGCGTTCATCCCGACTTATTAATCAGTCTTTCATCCCGATTGTGGCGTCTATATAATATACCAAGGTTCTTGCCTCCCTTATAGGCAATGGGTTGCGGTTTCCACTCGATTGTTTGGCATCTTGGGTAGCAATTCCAAACGTATTGGTATTGGGTTTCGTCATACGTTGGCGTGGTTCGTATCAGTTTGGAATCAGAGCAAACCGATTCCGATCAGTCCCAAAGCAAGGGAAGCCCTTATTCTTATACCTCACGATACTCCCTGAATCCATGGGGTACGCGCTGGGGCAAAAAGATGAAGAGGGAAGAGAGCATTCCATATATTATCTAAGCAAGAAATTCACAAACGGGGAATAAAGGTATTCAGAAGTAGAGAGGACTTGCTGTGCTCTGATTTGGGTCATGCACCGATTGAGGCAATGCACCCTTTACTATCATATTGAGCTACTAACAAGACATGATCCTCTGAAGTACTTGGTAGAGAAGCCCGCTTTAATAGGGAGAATCTCTAAATGGCAAATGCTCTTATCAGTGTTTGATATCACATACATAAATCAAAGCTCGATGAAAGGGCAATCTTTAGTCGACCAATTGGCAGAACACCCTATCGAGGGAGATTCCTAAGAGCCACAAGCCCAATTCCCTGATGAAAATATATTAACAATGGAAGGCATACCAGTAGAAGATTGTGGGATAGAGCGAAACCCTAAGTGGAAAATGTTCTTCGACGGAGCTGCTAATGTATTCAGTTGTGGGATCGAGGTAATGTTGATATCTCCAGACGGCACACAATTCCCTTTAGCAACAAAGCTCACATTTCCATATACCAATAATATCGCAGAATATGAGGCATGCATCCTCGGCCTCAAAATGGCTTGCTACATGGAAATCCGTGAATTAGAAGTGTACAGAGATTCTTCACTTATCATATTACAAACAAGAGGGGAATACAAGACTAAAGACCCCAAACTGGTAACATACCATCAGCATTTGACAGGGCTAATTGAAGAATTCGAGGCAATCACTTTCACATATGTCCCAAGAACTTAGAATCAGTTTGCAGATGCACTAGCCACACTAGCATCTATGATTCAGATAACAGGGGGAGTCGAAGTCCAACCGTTGAAAATAGACATCGAAAATCGGCCTGCCTACTATTTAGCAATTGAAAAAGCACAAGATGACAAGCCCCGGTATCATGACATCAAAACTTTTCTCCAAGAAAGCAAATACCCTAAAATGGCTAGTAAGAATGACCAAAGAACACTCAGAAGGTTAGCAAGTCATTTCTTATTAAGTGGGTCTATACTTTATAAAAGATCGCCTGATACCACCTTGCTAAGATGTGTGGATAGAAATGAAGCATGTGAACTAATGAAAGAAGTACACGAAGGGGTATGTGGACCTCATATGAATGGCTACATGTTGGCCCGAAAAATCATGAGGTTGGGATACTATTGGCTAACCATGGAATCAAATTGCATAAAATATGTCAAGCATTGTCATTTGTGTCAAGTGTACGTAAACCGGATAAATGCTCCGCCCAACGAGTTGCACTCATTGTCAGCACCATGGCCTTTCTCCATGTAGGGAATCGACATAATCGGCCTAATCACTCCAACAGCATCCAATGGCCAAAGGTTCATATTGGTAGCAATTGATTACTTCACCAAGTGGGTAGAAGCTTCATCATATGCTAATGTCACCAAAGGGGTAATAGTCCATTTCTTGAAGAGGGACATAATAGCTCGATACGGAGTTCCTGAGTCAATCATCACCGACAACGGTACCAATCTTAATAGCAAATCGATGACAAGTTTATGTCAACAATTCCACATAAACCATAAAAATTCAACTCCCTACCAACCTCAGATGAACGGGGCAGTAGAAGCAGCCAACAAGAATATCAAAAAGATCATCGAAAAAATGACAACCACTTACAAAGATTGGCACGAGATGTTGCCGTTTGCTCTCATGGCTTACAGGACCTCAATTAGAACATCTACTAGAGTTACCCCGTATTCTCTGGTATATGGTACTGAGGCAGTGCTACCAGTAGAGGTCGAAATACCATTATTCAGAGTTCTGTCAGAAATGCAGTTAACTGAATCAGACTGGGTAAAGAAGAGGCTTGATCAGTTGAATCTGATTGATGAAAAAAGACTCACTGCATTATGTCACGGCTAGTGTTACCAATAAAGGATAGCCCGAGCATTTAACAAGAAAATGAGGCCTCGATGCTTCAAAGAAGGAGATCTAGTGCTAAAGAAAGTTCTCCCGAATGCCCAAGATTCCAGAGGGAAATTTACCCTAAACTATGAGGGTCCATATATGGTGAAGAAGGTATTATCAGGAGGTGCTTTGATATTGACTCAAATGGATGGTCCAGAATTGAGAGACCCCATTAATGTAGATGTTGTTTAGATATACTATCCTAAGGCAAGGGAATTGAAATTTTGCCAATGTTTATGAAAGCCAATATTCAATACAAGTTTCGTTGAGTCCATTTTTCATTTTTTACAAGAAAAGTTAATGTCTCTGAATGGTCGATAATTCCAACCAATTCTCATTTAAACAAACATTCCTAAACACATTACCCACCGCTTCACTAATTAATGATGAACATTGAAATGATAGTAAACCTCAATAAATTTTGTGATATAATTCCACCTACTTTTAAGCATTGAACCTGGTGCATCAGTAGGGTAATACTACCATCAAAAGAGCCATGCGCACAAGAAGAGAAGCACATCGAGACCCTCAGCCTTGTTTTAAAGCAAGAGTAAGCAAAGGAGAGGTAAATCAGCTCGAAGGATCGGTTGTTTGGTTGCTATCCGTGATAAATTGGTAAGCATCTTAGAATAAATAACTATTATCCACATATTATAAAAACATAAAATCATTTAACTCATTCAGTAGAAGCATTTTCAAAAGCATAGATTAGTCAGCCCACATTGGGGCACTTCCCTAAACATCCTCTTGTAGGGTCAGCACAATAGGGCACCTTTCGAGACATGTCTTCCCACCATAGGTTAGTCAGTCCACAATGGGGCACTTTCCTAAATATCTCTTCTTAAGGTCAGCCTGTAAGGGTACCTTTCGAAACATTTCTTCCCCAAGGTCGCGAGTCTAAGAAGACACTTCCCACCATAGGCTAGTTAGCCCACAATGGGGGCACTTCCCTAAATAACTCTTCTCAAGGTCAGCCTGTACGGGTACCTTTCGAAACATTTCTTTCCTAGGGTCGCGAGTCTAGGAAGACGCTTCCCACCATGGTTTAGTCAGCCCACAATGGGGCACTTTTCTAAACATCCCTTTAAAAATGTCAGCCCATAGGGGGCACCTTTTGAGGCATGTCCTCTCGCTATAGGTTAGTTAGCCCACAAAGGGGCACTTTCCTAGACACCCTTTCTTGAAGATAGCTCACAAGAGCACCTTTTGAAGCATCGATTAGTTAGCTCATAGGAGCACTTTCTGAATCTACCAGTTAGCTCAGAAGAACACTTTCAAATCTATCGATTAGTTAGCCCATAGGAGCGCTTTTCGAATCTATCAATCAGTTAGCTCATAGGAGCACTTTTCCAAATTTGTTGATAAGTGATTAGTCAGCTCATAAGAGCACTCTTCGGCGGTATTTCTCTTCAAACAGTTGTTAGTCTAGTCAGACGCTTTGGTTGACAGGTAGCCAGCTCATAAGAGCGCTTCATAAGACAATTTTCTCTTTAAGGTTGCTAGTCCGATAAGACGCTTCCTATCATCAGCTATTCCACTTACAATAACACACTCCTAAACAATCCTTGAGATGTTTCCTATCGCCAATTACTTAGCCCATACAACACTTTTTGGGATGATACATTACTCTAGATTGTTAGGTTTTTTAAGACCATTTCCTAAGTAGTACCAACAGTCACAAAATACTCGTGGGGTTATTAGCTCATGGAGCATTTTCCTACTAGAGACCCAATTCCAGATAACCAGCCAAACCAAAGTGTTATCCATTCAATCAAGAGGCCAAAAATGACGTCTTTTTTTTTCTTTGTAGTTAAGTTTTACAAACTTTACTACAAAGAGGTACAGTTGTAAACACTCCATTTTTGCCCTAATAATCAACAATAATCAATTTTCAATTTTTTCTACTTTAGCAAAAATAGGAAAAATGTTCAAAAAATAAAATAAATAGGAAAAATACATCAATTTTGGAAAATAATTGTAGAAATAATAATAAAAGGAGTTAAATAATTTTTACCAATTTTTAGAATTTCAAAATAATAAAAAAAGTATAAGACACATATACAATTTGCGTAATAAATAAAACTGAGATTTGGGCTAACTCAGCTGGCTCGTGGGCACGCCTGGGACGCATGTGGGGAAGGCAAGGTCGAGGGATCGAATCCGGGCAAAGGCACTTTGTGCCATTTTGTTTTTTTTTTTCCCCAGCTGCTACATGGCACCGTCGGATTGGCCACCCTGAGCACGCGCTAGGCACGTGCTCATCTTCTTCCTCCCTTCGACCGGCGAGCAAAAAACGGGCGAGAAGAAAGCAGAACAAATCCAGGCAAACTTAAGTCAATTTTTCCTAATCTTTTTGGATTTATCACTATCACAAACTAGATAAGTCCCAGAAATGGCTTTAATCTAAGGGATGAAGATCACATTTTGAAGATAAAGGAAAATCCTCCACCGCGGTCGAGATCCGGACTTATCCACCGTTGGGCTTCGATGCCTATAAATAGAGATTGGAGGGGAAGCTAGAGCACTAGGAGAAAGAGAGTGATAGAAGGAATTGAAAGGAAAGAAAAAAAAAGCATACACCGAGCCTTCGCCAAAGCTTTCTCTCTCAAAACCCACACCGTAGCTCTTAGACCACCGTATAGGGTGGTTTTCGATAGAAAACACCACCATCACCAGATCCGTCATCCTCAAAAGCTTCGGAAATGTATCTTATTCAACGAAAACAGACGCCGGAACGCCACCAACGAGGATCCAGCTGCCATGCCTAATCGACCCAACCCGACCCGCTTCGACCCGATCCGACCCAACCGACCTGACTCGCGTACCGACCCGAATCCAAGTAAATCGGATTTTTCGATTATTTTTATTTTTATTTTATTTATTTTTCATTTGTTTATTTAGTTATTTTAATTATTTTGAATTTATTTACTTGTTATTTATAATTCAAAAAAAATTAGAATTTAGATTAGTTTTTTTTAGGATTTAATTTAGGATGAATAAAAAATAAAATAATAATAATGATAATAAAAATATATATAAAGAAAATGATAAAAATATATATTAGAAAAAATAGTAAAATTTAGATTTTAGTTTAGGATAGATAAATAATATAGGATAAAAATTTTCAATAAAAATTATAAAAAATTAATAAAAATCAATAAAAACTTATAATGATAGAAATGGGTCAAAAAATAGAGAAATGAAATTCTTATCACTTAGAAAAATCATTTTCTTAAATAAATCCAAAATTGGTTTTTCCTTAAAATTATTATTTTTTCAAAAAATCAAATTATCAAGCTTAAGCTTAGGTTTTTTTAGAAAAATACTAAAATGGTAAAAACATAAATCAAAAGAAATTTCATAATTAAAAATCACCAACACATTAAAGTTTTTCGGGAAAGGCGAACTACGGCACGTTTGATCTTGAATAGCAAGTATATAAGCACCCATTTGGGGTAACCCTAAAAAAAACAAAAATCATTTTCTCAAAATAGGTTATTCAAAAACAAAATAAAAAGACAACAAAAAAATAAATAAAAGACATTTTGGATAAGGTTTAGATTTTAGGAGATTAGGGTGGTAACCTTAGGGTTTTAATAGGTTAGCCTCCGAACTCAGAAACTCTGGTTTTCCCTTTCCTCTTTTCACAAAAAACGAAAAGAGGAAATCACGCTGACTAGTGGTCTAAATTAGGATTAATCTGCTCAATTAGTCATAATTCAATTTTTCTCAACCATAGTTGGGTGGCGACTCCAAAATAAAACAAAATTCCTAACTCAAGTTGAGGGTCTACATTAAATGAGTATAGGGTCTAGTATAGATCGGATTAGGAATGGAAAATAAAAAATTAGACTCGACAACATGAATTTAGGGTTCTAATTTCAGATTTGGAACTTTTCAATTTGAATTGGAATCTTAGTTCATCTCCTATTATTCATCATTGAAATCTAGCAATTGATTGTTCTATATATCCTTTTGATTTCCATCTTCGTAAATTAAGATTAATTTGTGAGGAGTTGATCAAACCAAGTGATATTGATTGTTAGTATATTCACGCCTATTGTCGAGTTTATTTCATTGGATTATGTTACATGCTTGAATCAATTAAGCATATCACCTTTTAGGTATCACACCTTGCTCAGTTTTAACATCTGGATTTCTTGAGGAATTAGGGGTTTATCCTTCTTGTGTGGCGTGGGTGTTGATTGGAGTTCATCATTTGTTATTTGATTGTGCTTAACCCCCTTTTAAGCACATCATATTTTGGGATCAGAGTTATATCATATTTAGATCTAAAATTGATTACATCCTAATTAAAGAATTGGTTATAAACATTGGAAATTGACGCCATTATTCATGAGATTGAGACTAGTTTGATTGACATTGTTTGATTGTCTTTCAAATTGGTTTTGTATGTGCTTAATCTTGGTTTTAGGCACATCAACAGGTGTGATTGGGGTCTAGTTACGCAACACTTATTCAAGATGATCCTCAGGGTAATTGAATCCAATAGCGACGTCAGGGTTCTAGGTTTAACATACCTAAGGTTCTACACATCATTTGGTATTAGAGCTTCGGCTTCTTCAATCAAGTAAATTCTATCCCTTTTTCGTTATTCACCTGTTGTTATTTTCCATACTCATATCTAAAAATTCATATATATATAAAAAAAAATCTTGTTCGATCACAAAAAAAACCCCTTCGAGATTAACGACATCTAGGTTTAATTAGTCTTTGAAAATTTAATTGTTGTTCAATTCATAGTTCATCTTAAAAAGCATACGTACAAAAAAAAATTCAATTCGGTTGCAAAAAAAAAATAAAAATCAAGAACCAAAATCTCTTAGAAGAAAAAAATTCTAGTTTTGGCAAGTTACAATTTAATTGCCAAATTCACTTTCCAATTCTAATTGCAACTTGTATCTTGTCTTTCTAAATCTTATATCCAAAATTACATTCCATAGTTCTTGTAGATTCGGTGCAAATTTGTTTATCCTTTGAATTTCTTGTTAAGGAATTGTCTTGACTTGTTCTGAAATTTGTAGAAAGAAATTGTTCATATCTATTGGAATCTTTCTTATTCTTCATTGCACCATGACTTGGAACCACTAGTGCTCATTAGATGTTGACTTAGTGATTTGTGTTGAGGAGTTCCAATCTTAGTTCTTAGCAAAGGATCATAAAAAAGCAGGTTGTGAGGACATATTTTGTGAGAGATGTACACGAGTAGAATTGTGAGCATATTATTTATGAGCAATACATGAGTGGGTATAAGGAACATATTTTTTTTTTTTTTACTCGTAATCTTACTCTATTGATAACTTTAAAATTATGTCGAGATAGAACATGAATGGAGGAGAGAATAGAGTGATGTTTGCGGAGTTGATGGGAGAGATGAAGAGAATATTGACGAGTGAACTTAAGCAAATCCATGAAAGAATGGATAGGATAGAGAGGAGTAGGGAACTGTCTAGCAATACCACTGTTAGGCAAGGAGTAGGGAGACCAAATAGGGGAGGAGTTAGGATAGAAGAAGGTAAGGAGTCTGATTTTGGAGATTATCAACATGTTAGGGACAAAGGAAGTACCCAAAGGCTTGATAGTAATCTGGGAAGTATTAAGTTGAAAATCGTAACATTTTAGGGAAAGAATGATCTAAAGTTGTATTTAAAGTGGGAGAGGAAGATGGATCATGTGTTTGAATGCCATAACTACACTAAGGAGAAAAAGATAAAACTGGCTGTAATAGAGTTTTCAGATTACACTAGTGTATGGTGGGATCAATTAGTGCATAATAGGCGTAGGTATGAAGAGAGACATGTTAGCACTCGGGATGAGATGAAAACCATAATGCAGAAACGATTTATTCCTAATCACTACCACAATGACTTACTTAGGAAAGTCTGGGGATTGACATAGGGTACCAAAAGTGTAGAGGATTATTATAAGGAGTTAGAGATAGCCTTGATTAGGGCTAGAGTGGAGGAGGAGGATGAGGCTACTATGGCTAGATTCATCAATGGGTTGAATAGGGAAATAGCTAATGTAGTGGACCTACACCATTATTTAGACATGGAAGAACTACTGCACATAGGAATTAAAGTAGAGCGACAATTAAAATATAGGAGTGAGACGAGGACTGGTTTGACTTCCAAATCTCCATGGAAGTCTACTTGGAAGAGAAACTCTACCGATTCAAAGCCTAAAGAGGACGTAAAAGTTAAGAATCCAGTTGCTGCACCTAAAGGAACAACTAACACTAATCCCCCTTCCAAGACTAGAGATATTAAGTGTTTTAGGTGTTAGGGGTTTGGATGCATTGCATCCTAATGTCCAAATCAAAGAACTATGATTATCTGTGACAATGGGGATGTAGAGAGTGTGAGCTTTGAGGAAGAGGAGGAGTCACCATCGCAGGAGTATGAAGATGTTGACTTAGAGAGACCCGTGAGTGGTGAGTTGTATATCACAAGGAGAGTACTTAGTGTACAACACTAGGAGGATGGTTAGAAGATCCAGCATGAACATATTTTTCATACACAGTGTCACGTGCAGAGTAAAGTTTGTAGCTTGATAATTGATAGTGGCAGCTGCACTAATGTTGCTAGCACCTTGCTAGTAGATAAGATGTAGTTGAAAGCTATGAAACATCCGAGACCATATTGATTACAATGGTTGAATAAATGTAGGGAGGTTAAGGTGACCAAGCAGGTTCTTATAACCTTTTCCATAGGGAACTACAAAGATAAGGTTATGTGTGATGTGGTACCTATGCAAGCTAGCCACATACTGTTAGGGTGACCCTAGCAATTCGATAGGAAGATTACATATGATAAGTACAAGAATCAATATTCCTTTGTATTAAACAAAAGGAAAGTGGTTCTCACACCATAGAAACCATGGGAAGCTAGTGAGGATCAGATGTAAATGGCAAAAGAATTCAAAGAGAAACACAAGAGTGTGCAGGAGAAGGATGAGAAAAAGAAGAAGAGTGAGAAACAAACATTGGTGAGTTATCAGGGAAGAGAGTCTGAAACACTAAGAGGAGAGAAAATTGTAAGAAAAAGTGAGTGTAAGAGTGCAATGTTAACGAGGAAACAACTACTTGTACTTATGTATAAGGATGTTTATTTTACTTATACTAATACTAACCTTTTGTTACCTAGTATGGTGTTTTCTTATGGCTTTGTTACATGTACAGATGGGATAGTCGTAGATGCAAAGAAATTGGAGGTAATCTGAAAATGGCCAAAGAGACGTATCAAGACCATGTTTCATCCAGGAGAAAGGATTTAGGTGCATTTGAGAATAGAAAGATTTGTAGAGCAGCGGAAGTCTAAATTGCACCCTAAGGGAGATGGACCTTTCCATGAAGTGGAGTGCATAAATGACAACGCTTACAAGATTGACTTGCCAAATCACTATGGTAATGTAAGCACAACTTTAATGTTTCTAATTTCTCTTTATGATGCAGGTGATTCGAGGACAAATCTTTTCAAGGAAGGATGGAATGATGAGGATCAGCTAGCATCTAAAAGAAAGGAACTAAAATCCCATATTCCATTACGTGGTATTGGAGGCTCGATGACTCGAGCTAAAGCTAAGAGGATGAACGAAGCTCTACAAGGATTAGTCATGGACCTATAAGCTAAGGAATCAAGTTACACTAAAGGAGAACCAACACTTATCAACTTAATTCACTTTTCTATGGAGGGATGCAATGATTTAGATGCCTTAGAATAAATTAATTTTATTGAACCAAAAAAGGAGAAGCACATTTGGTTTTGTTATTTGTTATGTTTTTTTTTATTTGTTTGGTTTGTAATTTATATTATTTAGTTTCCTATTCGGTTACATGAGGATAAGGAAACAAATATATTAGGAAACTTCGGTTTTCCATATTGTTGTATGTACCCTATATAAGCCGTGTAAGGGGCCGGCCATGAAACATCTTATTTTTGAATTGAAAACACAATTTCGTGAGATACGAAACCCTCTTTTTCTTCTTTTGCAAAAGAACTCTTCAATAGGAATTCTTAACCGAATTTGCTATAGGAAACCCTTTTAATAACTTAGTTTTCAGTTAACAAGTGTTATTAGAGTCTAGTTACACAACACTTATTCAAGATCATCCTCAGGATAATTGAATCCAATAGCGACATTGGGGTTCTAGGTTTAACATACCTAGGGTTTCACGCATCAATTTGTGGGGAAGGTTGCATTAAGGGTGTATTTTTGAATTGTTACCATGATTGTGTTGTGTATATGTGGCGGTGTAAGTGTGTATTGAGTTGAAGGGGTTGCAACGTGTGGTGTTGTGAGTGGGTAGTGAAGAAAATTATAAATTGTTATAGAGTTGTGTTAAGAAGAAGGTGTTGCACTTGAAGTGGTGTTGAGGTTTGAAAGTGAATTGCACCGTCAGTGTGTAGGATTGTGTTAACGTGGTGTGTGTGGTGTAGTGGTCATTAGCTTATTGAAGTTAGTAAGCAACAATGTCAAGTGACTTGTTTTTGTCTACTAATATATTGCGCCAGGCTTTGACTTCTTTTACAATTATTGATGATGAGAAAAGGGAAAATTTGTTTCACACTTCTTGTAAGGTGCAAGGTAACTTATGTGTCATTATTATTAATGGTGGTAGTTGTACTAATATTGTGACTGCCTCATTAGTAACGAAATTAAAACTTGTAACTACCCCGCATCCCAAATCCTATAAATTACATTGGCTAAGTGAATAAGGGAGTCTACATGTGACCCAAAGAGCTAGGGCACCTTTTAGTATAGGGGATAAATACTATTATGAGATTAAATGTGATATTCTTCCTACGTGTGCATCCCATATATTACTTGGCAAGCCATAGTTGTATGATAGGAGGGTCTTACATGATAATTTCAAGAATACATATATATTCCAAAAAGAGGGTAAATGTATCATCCTAAACCTAATGTCACCTTTAGAGGTCCAAGAGGTTCAGCAATAGATCAGTAGACCATTAGAGATCAAAGCGGATCCAATGCAAGCTAAGAAATCTAGGGGAAAGAAGGTCTTATTGATGGGACAGAGTAAGCTGGAGGAGGCCATAATAGATGAGGGCCTAGTATACTTACTGCAGTTGAGATATGCCCTAGGGATGGAGGGACATCAACATCTACCTTCTGCAATATCTCAAGTATTGGATGAGTATAATGACCTTTTTATTGATGATTTACCAGAAGGTTTACCACCTTTAAGAGGTATAGAGCATGCCATCAACTTCTTGCCTGGGTCAGTCTTGCTAAATCAACCTGCATATCGCATGAATCCTGAGGAGGCTAAAGAATTAAAATGTTAGGTGGATGAGCTAGTCAAACGGGGTTTTATCAGGGAGAGTCTCAGTCCTTATGCTGTTCTAACCCTTTTTATTCCTAAGAAGGATGGTGCTTAGAGAATGTGCATTGATAATTGAGCCATCAACAAAATTACCATCAAATACAGGTTTCCTATTCCTAGACTTGATGATATGTTGGATGAATTATATGGTGCATAGGTGTTCTCCAAGGTAGATCTTAAAAGTGGATATTATCAAATTTAGATGAGAGAAGGAGACAAGTGGAAGACATCTTTTAAAACACGCCATGGACTATACGAATGGATGGTTATGCCGTTTGGTTTGAGTAATGCTCCTAGCACATTTATGAGATTAATGAATCATGTAATGAAGGAGTTTCTAGGTAAATTTGTTGTTGTTTATTTTGATGATATTCCGATATACAACAAAAGCCTAGAAAATCATAAGGAGCATCTCCGGGCAGTATTTTCAGTCTTGAGGGCATAGCAGCTATTTGCAAATCTCCATAAATGTTCCTTCTACTAAACTAAGGTAACATTTTTTGGTTTTATTGTATCTGGTTCTAGTGTCAGGGTTGATGAGAAGAAAGTGAAGGCTATTAGAGAATGGCCAACACCAAAATCAGTCGCCGAGGTAAGGAGTTTCCATGGACTAGCATCATTTTATAGGCGCTTTGTCCATAATTTTAGTAGTATTGTCAATCTACTACCATAACTGACTAAGAAAAATGTTCCTTTCATTTGGGGTGAGAGGACCCAAAAGAGTTTTGAAGAGGTAAAGGAAAAACTTACTTGTGCTCCAGTATTGGCTTTACTAAATTTTGATAAGGTTTTTGAGTTAGAATGTGATGCTTCTAGGATAGGGATTGGTGCTATATTGATGCAGAATAAGAGACCTATTGCCTACTTTAGTGAAAAGTTAAGTGGTGCAACTTTGAACTATTCCATATATGATAAGGAATTATATTCCTTAGTGAAGGCTTTGATGATGTAGCAGCATTATGTCCTTCCGAGAGAATTTGTCATCTATACAAATCATAAGTCACTAAAGCATTTCACGGGCCAGCAAAACTTGTTTAAACGCTAAGCCAAATGGGCAGAGTTTCTGGAGAGTTTTACATATGTGATAAAGTACAAGAAGGGTAACCACAATACGGTAGTTGACATTTTGTCACGCAAGTATGTACTTATCACTTCTCTTCAGTCGAAACTGCTTGGTTTTGAATTGTTGAAGGAACAGTATATGCATGATGATTATTTGAGAAGAATTATTGAGAAATGTTTCAAGGGAAAGATGTTTGAGGGGTATTACATGATTGAGGGGTTTTTGTATAGAGTTTGAAAATTGTGTATACCTTGTGGGCCTGTGAGGGAACTGTTAGTGTGGGAAGCACATGCAGGAGGTTTGTCTAGTCATTTTGGTGATAAGAGAACCCTAACCATGTTGAAAGAAAATTTTTGTTAGAAAGGTATGATAAGGGATGTTCATAGGGTGCTAGAAAGGTGTGGAGTTTGCAAAAGGGCAAAAGGAAAGAAAGGCTTTTAGGGTGAATATATGCCTTTGCCTATACCTACCAAACCCTGGACTAATATCAGTATGAACTTTGTGTTAGGTTTACCTAGGACGCAAAGGGGAAAGGATTCTATCATGGTGGTTGTCGATAGAATCAGCAAAATGTCCCATTTTGTGCCTTGTCACAAAATAGATGATGCCTTTTTTATAGCTAACCTTTTTGTGCAAGAGATTGTTAAATTGCATGGTGCTCCACATAATATAGTGCCTGACAAAGACACTAACTTTCTTAGCTTCTTCTGGAAGACACTATGGAGAAAACTTGGTACTAAGCTTATGTATAGTACCTCATGCCATCCACTAACTGATGGCTAGACTGGGGTTGTTAACCATACTCTTAGCACATTACTAAGAGCAACAGTTGGCAAGAATCTTACTAATTGGGACTTATGTCTTCCTATTGTCAAGTTCGCTCACAATAGGTCTACTCATAGTTCAACCAGTAAGTCTCCCTTTGAAGTTGTGTATAGCTATAATCCTACTGTTCCATTAGATCTTATAATAGGACCAGCAACAAAGGAAGAGAGCCTGAGTGGAGTGGAGCGTGCTAAGGAGATTCAGCAACTTCATGAGACGATAGCTGAACGCCTTTAGAAGACTCAGGAGTAACAGAAACTTTAGGGAAACAGGCACAAGAAAACCAGCATTTATAATCCATGTGACTTAGTCTAGATTAATCTTAGCAAAGATAGGTTTCCACATAAGAAGTCACCGAAGCTATCACCCAGATTAGATGGACCTTTCAAAGTTGTCAAGCGCATCAATAACAATGCCTACAGAATAGAGTTACCAAGGGAGTATGGTGTATTAGCTACTTTTAATGTTGCGGATTTGTCACCATATTTACCAGATGACATTCATGAAGACCTATCAGATTTGAGGGCAAATCTTCCTAAGGCTCGAGGAGATGATAGGAATCAGATTCCCACGGGACCAATCACTAGAGCCTGAGCTAAGGGTTTACAAAATCTAGCTATAAGGATCCTCCATGAACAACTAAACCCTGAGGATGTTAATTTAGTATCTACTTTTGTATTACGTAATTGTTGTACATTCCGATAGGTACATTTATCGATTCTACAGGATGGCGAATAGAAACACACTAAGGATCAAATTGCAGACATTCTTAGACTCACATCCAACGATCCATAATGTGTCTACTTGACTTGAAGAACCGACCACTTGAAGACCAACTTTTGCACTTGTAATTGTCATTATTGAACCGGCCATTTTTGTTCATTTTTGGAACTTGTAATTTGTTTTTTAAAAAAAAAAAACCAGCCACTTCATGGTATATGTGTAATTTTTTGAACATTTTTACCTTAATTAGAGCAAGTATAAATACTTGTTAACTAGGGTTTTGAGGGAGTTTTTGACATTTCTGATTTAAAAAAATACACTTGTTGTCGTAAGGGGTTTCCTTCCATTGCAATTGATCTCTTATCAATTTCATTTGTGAAATTGTGGTGAGAGCTAACTAGAGTGATTGTGAGTAATATCAATTATCTTTTGTTGATTTACAAATTGTGTTTAGTGAGTAATATCTAGGTATAATTTGTTGGTTACTTATCCATATTCATGTGAATTAAGGTTCTTATTTTCATATTTGCATTAAGTCAATTTGAGATTGAATTCTAATTCTTTTCCATTGTCTTTTATTGGTATTGATACAATTGTTTGTTCCATATATCAATTTAGTGTACAAGCTTGTGAATTGGATTCTAATTTGAAGTGATTTTGACACACCATTTTGATTGAGGAATTTAGTTGTTCACACATTTATATTGGTGTTCATGTGCTTTGGATTTTGAGCACATCAAGGATAAAGAAGTCAGCTGTAAAAATATTTGAGTTGTTGAAGACCTCGTATCTTTTCAAAATTTAAATTGAATGATCTAAACTTATCTACAAATGACTGTAAAGTTTATCAACATAACAACCTAATACTTGCTACCAGATTACAAGCATAAAAAAAGAAAGAAAGAAAAATGCCAAGTAGTAGCAGATAAAATCAAAACAATGATCAAATTTCAAATTCAAAATCAAATGAAGATTTGCTTCAAGATTCGTGCATAACCAACTACAATGGATATGTAAGGATTAATGTGAAGAGCTTTTTTTACCATTCAAGATAGCTTAAGAATTGTGGATTAAGAATATTATATATGCAAAACAATTTTAAAATTGAAGACAAAACAACGTAATAAAAAATACTTATAGCTATGATACTCGAAGACTATACCGCACTGCAACTTTCATTTTTTATTGTTCTATTTTACAAGCCAATTTTGTTAAGGATCTTTACTGTTTTATTCCTCATTTTATTTCAAATGTTGAAGAGCTTGAAAGTATTGTTAGGGAAAAGTTAGAGTTTATCTCTATAGATATGTAGTTATCTAAGTTAAAAGCTATATAAGTGTAGAAGGCTTAAATTTGTTATATTAATTATTAGGGTAGGTCCATTACTTATTTAGACTTGACTCTTTAAGTTAAGTGACAAAGTTTAAGGAGTCTAGTCAATGTTTAAGATGATTTAGAGAGATTTAACTTGATGGGCTCGAAATAAGAATCATTAGATTGGTCCAGCCATTCTCAACTTCTTTTAGGTAGGCTCACACTCAATAAGGAAAACTACTCACTTTAGGCCCAATGCAAGCTCATTAAAATAACCCTAAATAAGTAAGCTTGATCTCTTCTACCAATCATCCACGTAATTTGATGGATATCATTTGGTCTAAGAGTTTATAAATACTTAACCACGCATCCTCATTTAGGAACTTTCAAATGCTCTAGAGATTAGAGAAATAGTGCAATCATAGGGCCCTCTACTCTTAAAGATTAAAGTAAAGTTCAAATCAAGAATGAGTCAATACTTAATCAAGAAACAAAGAGGTTGATGCTCAATGGCTTCCTTACATGCTACAAGGGTGTTTAAGACAATTTGAGATTACATATTCGTCTTCCTAGCTTCTTCCCTTAAATCCTCTTGTCAAGTGCCATTCACATGTCATTCATCTAAGGTCACATATAGCGCAATACTCACATGACAATCCACATGACAGCTATAGAACCCCTACATCTACAATAGGTAGAGAAAAGAGGGTATAGTGCTAAGGATTAGCAAACTTGTTGTAACTTCTCTCAATTTTTTATTATTAGATTAGTGAAAAAGCACTAGTTTGGAAGACTGAGTCTTTATAGTAGAGTTAGAAGAGAAGATTAACACATAAGGCAAAACCTCTATATTTCAAGCACTTGGTCTTTTTTCCTTTTCTCTTTAAAATTTTAGTTTGTTTATTTGTTGCACATATTTTTGAACATTTACATTACTCTAAGCTAAAAATAAGTATCATAGGGACTTCCTTTAAATTTTTTAAAAAGTTAAATTTTTATCAAAGATCAATTCACCCTTCCCCCATATAATATTTTATTCAAGAAATATAAGTATAATGGTAGTGATGGTAAAAGTAGTATGTAAGATATTTAAGGTAGTAATAGTTCTAGTGAAAGTGGTGTTATAAACCTTGGAAATTTTCAAATTCAAGAATTAGGGGGGAAGCACTAAGAAATATATCAGAAAACGAACATGGAAACACAACTATGAACTTAGGATTTATTTTGTGACACTTGACATGATTAGTGCATTCCAAACCCAAAGGATCAAAACATAAATGAACCTCGATCATAGAAACCAAAACCTAAACTTATCAACTCTAGAATTACCTTAAGGATTGGGGAAACCAATCTCAAGCTTGAAAAACCCAAAATTTAACTCAAAGGAAACCGAAACCTAAACAACAATACATTACCTCATAGTTAATAAAAAAGATCCAACAATTTAATTAAAACTAACCCTACTAATTAATAAAATTAAGCAAAGCAAAGAAAGGAAAAACAATTCCCATATCAACCCCTTTTTGTTGGCTTGAAGAGGAAGGGCAAGAAGGCCAATTTACACCCACCATTTGCTTGGATAAATGACCCAATTGACTTCTAAAAATTCCCCTAACTAATTCCTATTTAGTTCCTAATTATTTGCAAAGGAACAAACAAAGTTAAGGCAACCCATTCCTCCTATCATGCATCAACCATAAGCTTAAACAAGGAGGATGACATTGCTTATTCCAGTCATTGAAAGTACAACAAAGACACCTAAGAGTTAGTAATAAACATTAGGCCTCATTGAAATTTCGATAGAAGTTAACCAAAATTAGATGGAAGCATGGTGATTAGACTTAACTCGCTTTATTATCCAACATGCCAAAGCATTATCTAACACACACCTCTTTTGACCCACATGTGAAAGCTCACTCCACAAGCAACCTTGACTCCCTTAAAATCCCCCATCTACACATGGAACCAGACCCTTCATCCAGAAGTTTTCTCACAAAAAAAAAAACTCCTAAAAAGCTCTCAAACCAACTTAAAAATAGAAACCAAAAGCCCTCCCACCCCCAAACTGTAACACAATTCTGTGCCAAGCACCACTACTTCAACAAGAAAAACCACACCCTAAACAACATTATTTCAAGCCCTTTTTCAGATATCATCCATGACATTTAGAAGCTTATTTAAGGAGCTAAAAGTATTCGGAAGATCAAAAGAAACCACATGTAAAGAGGAAGTAAGAAGGTGAAGCTAAAAGATCCAATAAGTAGCCACTAAGTGTAGGATCTTAACTTCTTGTAAACTTGTTATTTCTTGTAATATTTTCATGTAAATCAGATTAGAATAGACTATATTATTCTGATTTTTTTAAGTTTCACATGTACATTTAAGATGTAATTAGCCAATGGTATAAGTTTTAGATGTAAACTTAAGATTGGATGAAGAACAATGTAGAAAATCACCATGCAATGAGTTAAATGTGCATGATTTGGAGAGGCATGATGTAAATGAGATTAAAGGATATTCATCTACTTCTGGACACCATCTTTAGAAGCTAACAAAGTATTTTTCTGATGTATTACATGTATTCCCAACCTTAGAAAACCTTAATTGATGATTAAGGTGCATAAGTAGTGGGAAAAAGTTGGAAAAATTGAAAGGCTTATTCCCAAGCACCAAGCTGATGCCTAAACTGATTTGTACCCATGATTTATAGAATCTCTAAAACACAAATATGACGAAATATCATTAGAAAAAAATCTAGAAATAAAATCCTAAGGGAAAATACACAAGATGAGACACGTAAATGAGGAATAAGTAAAACCGAGACCCTAAACAGCTAACTTGAAATGCTTAAACAAAAATCCCAGAATTTTAGCAACTTTAGAACCTTCACACACCCAAAAGTCCCAAATAAATTTCTAAGTGATTATAATTAAATTCCTTGGAGTATTAGATCTAACTAAGAAAAAAAGACTCCAAAATACACCCAAACAATGCGCACCCAAACTATTTTAACCCTAACTTAATTTTTTAAAGCTCAAATGACCAAAATGACTTTTGGAATAGAAAGAACACTTGAAAAAGTTTAAAATGACTATAAGTACATGAAAAATAGACCTAAAATGAAAATGTTATGATAAAATACCAAAACATGCAAAATTGAAAAAACCAATGAATTTAGTAAGGCTAGTTGAAGTAGATATCCAACTTGAACCTATAAATTTGTTGTTTATCCTACCAAGTGATATACATTTTGAGGATGAGATTCCTCTAGACTTATGATTAAGGACGGCATGTTTGGGTAAGTGATCTAATGACTATAGTTCTTGTTTGTGTTTATAATTTAGTAAACTTGTATGCAATTGCAATATATGAATCTAGATTTATGTATAGGGGAAATCAAGAGGTATATTATGTTTGGTTGCTATGGTTTGATCGCTAAACTACCTTAATTATGTTTAGCTTATTGCTTATTGGTTCCCCTTGCATTTAAAATTAGAAAAATGCAAGTGTTTGTATTGGATTGATGTAGTCGCCAAATAACTAAACTTAATATTATTCGACCTTAATAAAAATGAATCATGCATCATGAAATTCCACATATAAGAAGGCCATTGGCATCATGCAATGGTATAGAGAGGCCACATGTAGGTGTATTTCATGTGTAAACTTTGTGTCATGCCCTGAAGGGGGCCTAGAAGCCTCTACTAAATTATCATGGCACGTGTGCACTTGTTACATGATAATCGTCTTACCAGTCAGAGATCATAAGACTCTAAGTAAATAATTACATCTACAACAAGTTATAGTACATATAATTAGACAATAAAATACAATTATGGATCTCGTACCCTACGGTCAACCATGATAGTAGAGAATCGGTATCCCCTACTAATCGGTAAAATAGGATAAATCCTAGGTTTCTCAATTTAAACATTTCTATTTACATTGGGGTCCTAACATTTCATCTAAAAAATTTATCATCCCTAACTTTTACTTTGTCATTCTAGTCTTCTAGAATCTCTTGACATTTCACATCTTATCCCATCTTGAGCTTTCATACTTGCTACCTGCGAAAGTCTGTGAGGGAGGTGAGCACACCATGGCTCAGTGAATGGGATGGTAACACTTCCAATGCTACGTACACACACAAGCGAATTCACATTAAGTTATTAAACCTATGCTCTATACACAAGCAAGCCAATTTCAATTTAAAATATTAAACGTATGCTATACATGACCATATGAATACAGCATCTCACGTGGTCTTTCGGTAACCGACGTGAAGTCTAGGGTTTACGCCCCCTTGACCTTATGTTGAGGATTCCAAAGCCACCATCAGTGCCCAAGTCATTACCCGATTTATTTATCTTATCACTTGGTTAATTATGATATCTTATTAACTCAACAATGAGTAAAACCCTCATGGACAGGCCGGACTCAAAACTGTCAAGGCGCGATAATCCCCTAATCACTTAGTTCACACTTGGCGGAACAATGATCTTCTTGATCACTTCCGAAGCATTCTGTGATAGTGATGGCCTTCAATCTCATGTAATGTCTCGTGAAAATGCAAGTCAGGTTTTTTTTTTAAATCAAGTTCTCTTCCTTAATTAATTGATTTAAGGTGATCAAACAACATTTACAATCATAATCAATCATACCATAAAAGGAAACATCAAACATTCCATTTCACTCATCACAAGTAAGGATTATGCATTTCTTATTATGCAACATCAACACTAAACCCAAACCCCGTGGACATAGACCTATCCAATTTTATAATGGATTAAATTATCTCAGCACCTCTCTGTGCCATTTCTTTTAAATGCTGAACCACTCAGGTTAGCTTACAATCATTTTTTATACCTTTATGTCATCTATCTCACATGTCAAACCAACCACTTGGAATTGATTTACATTAATCATCCTTGACACCTCTATGCCATCGTACTTCTCAAGTGCTTTTCATTCTCACACTTTCGAGAGCTAGAAAGGTCGTCTTGCATTTTCCTTTTAATGTCTTCAAGGCACTTATGTATAATATACATATATACAAACCTATACATATATATGTTTGTGACCTCTCCTTAATTAAGGACAATTTACTAAACACGTTCCTTACGTACCTAAAAGGTAAGGAAATATGGTCATTGAGTTGTAAAAGCCAAGGTTGCACTCATGATTGGTATGATTGGGTTTATGAGTGTATTTCGTAAATATAATATAAAAATAGGTTTGTTTAAGTATATGTATACACATTCAGGAACCAGCTCTAACATGTAGACATAATGATACCTATATACCCTTTTCTAATGAAGCTTACCTACTCGATAGCTATATAAGGAAAAGCTAAGTTTCTATGTCCTAGTTTGTTTTGGAAGGAAAACAATTTGTAAAACATGGATTAGGCTTATGGTTATAGAACTAGCATTATGAAGCTAGGTGCTATCATTAAGGTAATGGCATCTAAACTCTCGAACCATTCATCCCCCTATTTTCTTCATGACTTCTTACCTAACTCATTATTCTCTACACTTAACTTAACTCAACAACAATCATATCAAATAGTAACACAACAAACATCAATTTCACATGCATAGCATTCAACATACAACATAGCATAATAGCATATCATGAAGTTTCCCACTCACTTGTTCAGGGTTGTCATAGTCCTAGTCAGAGTCAAGTGATTCCAGTGGATAACTCCTTTGCATTCCATTTGAAGTCAGTATCCTTCTATGATGCTTCCTTAACCCAATCACAAAGCCGCATCTCCACTTGACTTGGTAGTCTTCTAGCACCTGATATGTGTACTCTACTCATCTTGTAGTTGATGACAAGGCATGAAGTTTCCTCCTTATGGAACTTTAGGCGAACAAGATTCAAATGTTGAACTTCCTTCGAATCTGTGCTTCCAACACCTCAAGTTGCTGGGATCGACTGTCTGCTTTCCTTATGTAGAAGTCAAGCAATGGAATGTCTTCGACTTGTTAAATTTGGAGTTCCTTCTTCCATATATGCAAGATATCCTTGGAAAGGACAACTGAAGATCTTACATTAGGGTATTTGGCTAAGAATGATCTTCCTCAACATCCTTGAACATTCCATTGTGAAATCCATTTCATTCCAAATATCTCTTAGGCCATCATCTTGGATATTGCTTGAATCATTCCCTTCACCATTTACACCATCATAGACGCTTCTCTCGTCCATGAAGCATCTTTGTACCTTTCATTTATCCAATTGTCATTAATATCTTCCAACGAACTACTTGTAAGATAATCTGCAGGATTTAACAATCCTTAAGGTTTGTATCATCTTCTTTCTTCTCTTCTTTGTCAATATTTCCACCTACTAATTCCTCATACTTTCTATTGGTTTTCATCCTCCCTCATACTTCCATCATACATACACCAACCTTTCCCATACATCGCATACACACCAACATTTTCTTATCCGTATACATATACACTTCACACCCCATACACACACCTATACATACATACACACCTGCTTCTTTCACCTTCCACACCACTATTACACACATATACACACATGCCCTACATATACTTTACACCACCAATACATACTTGCCCACATACTCTACACATATTACACACCTCCCTATCCATACTCACACACCCACACTATAAATTATCTCATACACCTACTCACATACTCCATATATGCCTTACATCACCAATACACACACCCACATACTTTACACACACTATATTCACCTTCCATACCCACACATTCATGTTCACACTCTGTACATCATCTCATACTCATACGTACATATCCCACATACATCATCCTTAACTTCCACATATGTCCATACACCATACACTATTTCACATACATACATACATACATGCCCACACATACCACTCCTTCCTTATACATTTATACATGCCACATATCCCACATACACCATCCATATACACCCCATACACATACACTCCGCATACATCACACCTTTATATACACACATACCACATACCCACATACACATACCATCTTACATCACTTCATGCACCTACGTGCATACCCCCAAGCATTATACACTCGGCTCCTCCTCTACATATACACACACCTTACATTATCACTAACACACACACATCTTCATATACACTACTCACTTTCCCACATACATCACACACATCCCTACATACATATGCATACATACATCTTTATACACATCCTCCTTCTTGCACATACACATACACTCTCATGCATCCCATACCATCATCCATACATACACATGCATCTTTCTCATCCATGCACACAGTCACACATAACCACACACACTCACACGCACACACGTACACAGCCTCCATTTGCGTACATCCACACACTCTCACACACCCCCACTTCCTTCACTTGCACACACACATCCTCATGTACTTCTCACCATCCTTCACTGCACACACATCATCCTCTACCGCACACCCTTTCAATACACATACGTACATACACACTACACACTCACCTTTCCCTTTCCCCTAAATACATACACACACTTACGGCCTCCATCCATGCACTCCTAAACACTCTCACCCACACATACACATTTGTTTCTCTTCCTCTTCCCCCATTTGCTTTTGTAGCTACTGCTGTAGTTGTTGTCGTGGCTGCCGGCGTGGTTACTGCCGCAGCTGTTGTCGCGGTCCTCTTCCCCCGCGCACATACATGCACACGTGACTCCTTCTCTCCCTTCCCCATTTTTCTTTTCCTCCTCTAGCCGCTGCTACCGTCATTGCCTCTGTCATCAAAGAAAAAGACGAGACAGACATGACTTGGAAGCAACTGCCACCATTGTCATCATCGCCACTGTGCCGCCGCTACTGTGACAGTCGTTGTGGCTGGTGCTGCAGTTGTCGTGGTTGTCATTGCTGTCCCGTTGCTGTTGCCGCCGAAGTTGCTATCGGTTGTTGTGGCCGCCGCTGCCGCCATGATCATCTTCATCATCGTCATGGTCGTTGATTGCCATTATGTCGTTATGGTCGTTGCTGCTATCAAAGTGGGGTCGCAACTGCTATTCATCACCACGGCCACCATTTGTTGTTGCTGCTGTTGTCATTGCAGTTAGGATTGTCATTAGAGTCGCTACCGTGGTGGTGGTCATCACAACTGTTGCTGCCGTCGTGCTCATCGTCATGGCCACCATTGTCGCTATGGTTACTACGATCATTGCCTCTGTCGTTGCTGTTGCTACTACGGTCGGAGTCAAAGGGGAAACAGCACCGTGTCAAGGAACATGAAAACGACGAAGAAGAAGAAGGAAGGAAGGGGGAGTTGCATGGGTCGTCCATCTACGCCAGAGATCAGATCACCACGGAGGTTTAGATGTTGTTGTTGCCACTACTGTTGAGGGTCGTCATTGCCATCGTTGGGTGGCTGGCCGAAAGGGAAAAGAAGAGAATGGGAAGGGAAGAAGACGCGATCCAATAGAAGAAAAAGGAAGATGAGAAAGGAAGAAGAAGAGAAAAAAAGAAAAGGAAGGAAGAAGACGGCCAAAAATGAAGAAGAAGAAAAGAAAAAGGGAAAGGAAGAAACAGAAAGGGAGGGAGCAGGGGGGCAGTCGGGGGAAAAGTAAGAAAAGAAAAGAAGGAAAAGAAAGAAAAAAAAAAGGGGATGGGACTTTTTTTATAGAATATATATTATATTATATTATATTATATTTTATATTATAAATATCTCTATTTCATTATTTTGCTCACATGCGAGAATATTTTAAAATTTTATATTTTTGGAAATTTACTATGAAATTCTACGTCTATGTTAATTTGATTATTTCGAACATAAATTTTTACTCTAAATTTCCATTTAAAATTCCTAGAATTATAATTTTAAATTAATTTTATTATTTAACCAAATATTATTTAAAAATTACGTTTCAGATCATTTATTATTCTATTTATTTTCCTTTAATTGTTTATATAATTTTTCGAAATTTTAGGATTTTACACTTTATCTCGACCTTTAGGAACTACTTGGAACCATAAAATGCCTCCCTTTGATCCAAGGGTTCATCGCTTAAGAGTGATTAAGCTTTTGGGACCTTTCACAATCCATACCCCACATAGGCCTAGTTATGCATATATATATTTTTAGGTTTACTTGAATATAATACAACTATATATATATACTTTACAAATGATCTCAAAAAGGAAGCTTAGGGTCACTAGAGCGAAGAGCCAATGTGTAGTTCATGATTTCCTAACCAAGGCAACAGTGCGCAATAAATCCATATTATATGTGGTATCCGGTAAACCATATATATTGCTACATTTATTGAAGTGATTATGCATTGCATATGTTTTCTTAATTAACTTGTTTCCTAATTACTTTCTATTTTAGTAAGAGGGTCTATCTCACTAAGTTATCATAGCTTACACCTCTATAGTGTTTCTTTGGTTTAGGGGCCAATTTAGCTAAAACCTGGCAAACAGATGCTAAAGGTTAATGTAATGCACAAGGGAGGTGTGAAGGATTAGGGTAGAATTGAGATATCACCACTATACTTATCTTTATATGAACTAGAAATTTACATTTTAATTGTATTAATATTTTAGTAGAGACTTTATAGTTTAAGTAATCACCCACTAGACAGTGTTTTTAGCCTTTGGATATTTGATATTGTTATATTGTTTATTCTGATTAATTATTTACCTTTGTATTTGCTTGAAAATGTTAAACCCTGCTTTGGAATTTGGATGTGAGTATGCCTTTTATGCTGTAAGGTAAATCCTTAGATAACAAAAGGGTTATCCTTGGGTTTCCATGCAATATACGGTGGATCGTTACATCTAAGGGGCCCAATTGGGCATGACAATTTTTAGTGGTATCAAAGCATGAATGAACAACTAAATTTTGAACTTAGAAACCTTAAGAGAAACCAACCTAAGGAAAGGAAAAGTGTGGGTAAAATCGAGATAAGGTAAATATAGTTATGTTTACTTACTTATTTGATTGAACATGTTTTGAATATATTGCATTTGTACTATAGGTTAGTTTCGTAAAGGCATTGGATAGGTGGACCTCCTTCAGGATTAGGGAGGGGGAGACTTTAATAGAGTACCGACATAAGCTGAGACTTATATGTGAGGATTTGGCACTCTTAGGGAGGCTGCGCACACTACACTCCATTATGATGTGGTGGAGAGTAGCATTGGGGCAGTATTAGACATCCATCTACATATATACTTGATGGACTGAGAAGGTTCTATATACTGAGGCTAAGATGATATATGTGATGGAGAGGTGAGCTTGGGAGAGGCAAGCTTGGGACTTGGTGATGAGGATCATCTAGTAGTTAAGAAGATCGAACCAAGGACTCAAGATCCATTACAAGGAATTGGAGGACCAATGACCCAAGCTAGAGCAAAGACGATGAATGATGCCCTACAAGGACTAGTCATGGACCTACAAACCAAGGAATCAAATTACATAAAAGGAGAACCAACACCTATTAATGTAATTCACGTTTCCATGGAAGAATACAAGGAATTGAAGTCCTAGCACAAATGTTGAATGTTGAACCAAAACAAGGAGAGAGACTTACGAGTTTTGTTGTTATTTGTTTTTTGGTTTGTAATTTAGAATATTTAGTCACCTGCTTGATCCACCTGAGGTTAAGGAAGTAAATTAGAATAGGAAAGTTAGGTTTTCATATTGATACATGTATACACTATATAAACGTGTAAAGAGGCCGGCACAACATCATGTATCATTGAATAGAATTTTACAACACATTTCATGAAACACAAAAAGCCCTCTTTTGTTCTTTGCAAAAGAACTCTCCTTTAGGAATTCCTTAACCAAATTGCTATAGGAAACCCTTAATTGATAACTTAGGTTTCAGTCAATAGGTGTGATTGGGGTTTAGTTACGTGTTACTTGCTCAAAACGATCCTCGAGGTATTGATTCAAATAGCGTATGTCAGGTTCTAGGTTTAACATGCCTAGGGTTCACACATTTAGTATCCGAGCCTCAGCTTCTTGAATCAAGTAATATCTATCCTTTTATTATTTGTCTATTGCTCGATTTCCATACACTTATTCATATAAGAAAATTCATATATATATAAAAAAAATCTTGTTTCGGTCACAAAATCCCTTGGAGACCGACAACATATAAGTTTAGTTAACCATTGAAATTCAATTGTTGTTTCAATTCCTAGCTCATCTTGAAAGCATAAGTATAAAAAAAAAAATCAATTCAGTTGCAAAAGAAAAATCAAGAACCAAAATCTCCCAAAAAGAAAAATCTAGTTTTGACAAGTCAAAATTCAATTGCCAAATACACTTTCCAATTCCAACCGTAATAGATGCTTTGTGCTTTCTAATTGTGCATCCGAAAATTACATTCCATAATCATTAATTGTATTTCTATGCAAATTGTA
Organism: Laguncularia racemosa; assembly: GCA_037954665.1. NCBI lineage: Eukaryota > Viridiplantae > Streptophyta > Magnoliopsida > Myrtales > Combretaceae > Laguncularia > Laguncularia racemosa. The sequence continues at coordinate 1,542,580 of JBBMOL010000153.1, forward strand.
TCCTCTTGAGATTGCATGCAAAGGAATTAATTATCTTGTTTCCAAGTTCATATTGTGTGTCGTAGTGATCAAAGATTTCTTCTAATTTCCAATTGTAACCATGATTAGAAAACCGAGGGAGTCAATTAGGTGTGACTTAGTAAATTGTGTTGAGAATTTCCGATCTGAGTTCCTAGCAAGGGATTGTAAAAGCGGGTTGTGAGGACATAATTTTGAGGGACATACACAAGTGAAATTATGAGCATATCATTAATTAAGAGCAATACACGAGTGAGTGTGAGGAACATATTTTACTTGTGATCTTACTTTATTGAAGAAAACTTAAAAGAAATATGTCAGGACATAACACAAATGGAGGTGACAATAGGTTAATGTTTAAGGAGCTGATGGGGGAGATGAAAAGGATTTTGACGGGTGAACTTGAACAGATCTATGAAAGAATGGATGAGATAGAGAGGAGTAGGGAACCATCTAGCAGCACCACTGTTATGAGAGGAGTAGGTAGACGGATTAGAGGAGGAGTTAAGATAGAAGAAGGAGAGGATTCTGACTCTGGTGAATATCACAATGTGAGGGAAAGAGGAAACACCTAGAGGCTTGATAGTAACCTAGGTAGCATTAAGATGAAAATCCCAACAGTTCGAGGAAAGAATGATCTAGAGTTGTACATAGAGCGGGAGAGGAAAATGGATCATATGTTAGAATGCCATAATCATGATGAGGAGAAGAAGATAAAATTGGTTGCAATAGAATTCACAGATTATGCCAGTGTATGGTGGGATTAGCTAGTGCGTAATAGACGTAAGTATAGAGAGCGACCTATAGTACTTGGAAGGAGATGAAGACCATAATGCAAAAATGGTTCATTCCTAATCACTACCATAGGGACTTACTTAGGAAAATCTAAAGATTGACACAGGGAACCAAGAGTGTAGAGGACTACTATAAGGAGTTGGAGATAGCCATGATTAGGGCTAGAGTGGAGGAAGATGATGAGGCTACTATAGCTAGATTCATTAATGGTTTGAATCAGGAAATTGCTGATGTAGTAGATTTACACCACTACTTGGATATGGAAGAATTGTTACATAGAGTAATAAAGGTGGAGCGACAATTAAAATATAGGAGTAACCAAAGGTCTAGGTCGACTTCTAAATCTTTATGGAAGTTTAATTGGAAAAGGAACTCTATGGATTCCAAGCCTAAAGAGGACATGAAGGCTAAAAATCCAATTGTTGCATCTAAAGGAAAAATTGACACTAAACCTCCTTCCAGAACTAGAGATATCGAGTGTTTTAAATGTTAGGGATTTAAACACATTGCATCCTAATGTCTACATCAAAGAGCTATGATCATATGTGATAATGGGGATGTAAAGAGCATGAGTTCAAAAGAGGAAGAGGAGTCACCATCACAGGAGTATGATGACGTTGACTTGAAGGGACCCGTGAGTGGTGAGTTGTATGTCATAAGGAGAGTACTTAGTGTACAACCCCAGGAGGATGGTGAGGGGATCCAGCGTGAGCACATATTTCATATACGGTGTGACGTGCAGAGTAAAGTGTGTAGCTTGATAATCGATAGTGGTAGCTACACTAATGTTGCTAACACCTTACTGGTAGATAAGATGCAGTTGAAAGCTGTGAAATATCGAAGACCATATCGATTACAGTGGTTGAACTAAGGCGGGGATGTAAAGGTGACCAAGCAGGTTTTTATAGCCTTTTTCATAAGGAGCTACAAAGATGAGGTCATGTGTGATGTGGTACCTATGTAGGCTAGCCACATATTGTTAGGGCGACCCTAGCAATTCGATAAGAAGATTACATATGATGGGTATAAGAACCAATATTCCTTTGTACTAAACAAAAGAAAAGAGGTTCTCATGCGACAAAAACCATGGGAAGCTTGTGAGGATCAAGTGCGAATTGCAAAGGAATTTAGAGAAAAACACTTGAGTGCACGAGAGAAGAGTGACAAGAAAAAGAAAAAGCACGAAAAGCAAACACTGGTGAGTATAGAGGGAAAAGACACTCAAACACAGAGAGCAAAGAGTTTGGTGAGAAAGAGTGAGATTAAGAGTGCAGCGCTAGCTAAGTAAAAATTACTTATACTCATGTATAAGAATTTATATTTTTCTAATGCTGACCTTAATTCTGTTTTGCTTAGTGTTGTTGTTTCTTTATTGCAGGAATATAAGGACTTGTTCCCTAAAGAAGTGCCGTAAGGCCTACCCCCTTTGCGAAGGATAAAGCACCAGATTGACTTCATGCCCTTCTATTCCTAACTGGCTAGCATATAGAACCAATCTTGAGGAGGACAAGGAAATTCAAAGACAAGTTGATAGGCTGATGGAGAAAGGATTCGTGCAAGAAAGTTTGAGCCTATACTCGGTTCCAGTGATACTAGTCCCTAAGAAGGATAGGACATGGCACATGTGCGTAGATTACAGGGCGATCAACAAAATCACAGTTAAGTATAGACATCCTATTCCTAGATTAGATGACATGCTTGATGAGTAGCATGGTATACATTTATTTTCTAAAATTGACCTTAAAAATGGATATTACCAAATTCATATGAAAAAGGGGGATGAGTGGAAAACTGCTTTTAAAACAAAACATGGATTATATGAATGGATGGTAATGCCTTTTGGGTTGATAAATGCACCTAGCACTTTCATGAGATTGATGAATCATGTTTAGCGTCATTTCTAGGGAAAATTTGTTGTCGTTTATTTTGATGATATTCTAATTTATAGCAAAACATTGGATGATCATGTACAACATCTATAAAGTGTGTTTACTGTTCTAAGGGAAAACAAATTGTATGCTAACTTAAAAAAGTGCACGCTTTGTATGGAGTCTATGGTTTTTCTTAGTTTTATTTTAGGTGCAAATGGAATCGCTGTAGATGAGGAGAAGGTAAAGGTAATTCGAGAGTAGCCAACACCAAAGAACACCAATGATGTCAGGAGCTTCCATGGACTAGCTAGCTTCTACAGACGATTTGTGAGAGACTTTAGCTCCATTGCTACCCCATTGAATGACCTTGTGAAAAAGAATGCCGAATTTAGATGGACAGAAATACATGAGCAGGTATGCCAGACTTTAAAAGGTAAGTTAACTAACGCTCCTTTGTTAGTATTACCTAACTTTGATAAAGTTTTTGAGATCAAATGTGATGCTTCCGGGAAGAGTATAGGTGGTGTCTTAATGCAGGATTCCAAACTAATAGCTTACTTCAGTGAGAAACTCCACAGTGTTGCTTTGAATTATCCTGTGTATGACAAGGAGTTATATGCTTTGGGGAGGACATTGCAAACGTGGCAGTATTATCTATGGCCTAAAGAGTTCATCATCCATTCCGATCATGAAAGCTTGAAATACTTGAAGACGTAAGGAAAGCTGAACAAGAGGCATGGTAAATGGTTAAAGTTTATTGAAACCTTTCCATACATCATCAAATATAAGTAGGACAAAGAAAATGTAGTGGCTGATGCACTATCTAGGAGGTATTCTCCGTTAACCTCTTTACATACTAAGCTGCTTAGGTTTGAATGCATGAAAGATTTATATGAACATGATGCTAACTTTAGTCAGATTTAGGCTGCTTATTTTAAAAGTGGGTCTGCGAACTTCTATAGGCATGAGGGATATTTATTTAAGAAGGATAGATTGTGTGTGCCTAAGAGTTCCATACAAGAGTTATTGGTGAGGGAGACGCATAGGAGCGGTCTCATGGGACATTTTGGTGTGAAGAAAACTTTAGATATTTTGCATGAACATTTCTATTGGCTTAAGATGAGACATGATGTGCAAACTATGTGTGACAAATGCATTGCATGTAGAAAGGCTAAATCCAAAGTCATGCCCCATGGGTAGTATCTCCCATTGCCTATGCCTAGTCAGCCTTGGACTGACATTTCCATAGATTTCATATTAGGTTTACCTAGGTCTTAGAATGGAAAAGATAGCATATTTGTTATCGTTGATAGGTTTAATAAAATAGCTCATTTTATTGCCTATTCTAAAACTAATGATACACAATATATAGCTGATATATTCTTTAGAGAAATTGTATGATTACATGGTTTACCTAACTCTATCGTGAGTGATAGAGATGTGAAATTTCTGAGTCACTTTTGGCATACTTTATGGAATAGGCTGGGCACAAAATTACTGTTTTCCACTGTAGCACATCCTCAAACGGATGGATAAACAAAGGTGGTTAACAGATACTTTCCACATTGCTGCATGCAGTGCTTGATAAAAATTTAAAGCAATAGGAAACATATTTGCCTCATGTAGAGTTTGCATATAATAGGACAGTACATTCTACTACATCTTACTCTCCATTTGAGGTTATGTATGGTTTCAATCCCTTAACTCCATTGGATATATTGCCTTTACCTACTAATGAGTTTATTGATCTTAATGGCACGAAAAAGGCAGAATTTGTTAAGGATTTACATACTCAGGTCCAGGCTAATATCGAGAAGAAGAACGAACACTATGCTTGCTAGGCCAATAAGGGACGCATCAAAACCGTATTCCATCCAAGCGATTGGGCTTGGGTGCACTTGAGGAAGGAACGATTTGCTGAACAATGAAAATCCAAATTGCATCCAAAGGGCGATGGACCTTTCCAAGTGGTGGAGCACATAAACGACAATGCTTACAAGATAGATTTGCCAAGCTACAATGGTAATGTAAGTGCTACATTTAATGTTTCTGATCTTTCTCCTTATGATGCAGGTGATTTGAGGACGAATCTTTTCGAGGAAGGAGGGAATGATGAGGATCATCTAGCACTTAAGAAGACCGAACCAAGGACTCAAGATCCATTGAAAGGAATTGGAGGACCAATGACCCGAGCTAGAGCAAAGACGATGAATGATGCCCTACAAGGACCGGTCATGGACCTACAAACCAAGAAATCAAATTACATGAAAGGAGAACTGACATCTATTAATGTAATTCACGTTTCCATGGAAGAATATAAGGAATTGAAGCCCTAGCATAAATGTTGAATGTTGAACCGAAACAAGGAAAGAAACTTATGGGTTTTGTTGTTACTTGTTTTTTGGTTTGTAATTTGGAATATTTAGTTACCTACTCAGTCCACGTGAGGATAAGGAAGTAAATTAGAATAAGAAAGTTAGGTTTTCATATTGATACATGTATACACTATATAAACGTGTAAGGAAGCCAGCACAAGATCATGATATCATTTAATAGAATTTTACAACACATTTCATGAAACACGAAAATCCCTCTTTTGTTCTTTGCAAAAGAACTCTCCTTTAGGAATTCCTTAACTAAATTGCTATAGGAAACCCTTAATTGATAACTTAGGTTTCAATCAACAGGTGTGATTGTGGTCTAGTTACGTGCTACTTGTTCAAGACGATCCTTGGGGTATTAATTTAAATAGTGTACGTTGGGTTCTAGGTTTAACATACCTAAGGTTCACGCATCAGATGGGGCAAGGTGAACAAAGCAATGATATAGCATTTATAGTGGCAAATTTAGATAGACCAGGTTTTCCTGACTTTACTTCATGGACTCATGTCAAACCTGAGATAGTGTATGCTAAAGATAAGCGTGATGACCACTTGAGATTAGATATCGAGGAGATAGCCAAAGCCACTTATGAGCTATGGGATCATATGGAAAATGAGTTGGTGTTCCCACCTATCCTAAAGATAGGAGAGGAGAAGGTAGCGCTAGAGGAGGTATAGGGAGATGTAGTTCTAGTAGAGGTTTGGGACATAGGACATGACTTAGTAGTAGCTAAGCCGCAAGATGGAGCACTCAATATTCCCTCAATATGGCTTAAGGACAATATAGTAATTACTACAATTTTGTTGGATTGGGACTTGGTATAAGATAATGGAAAGGGTGTAGGGTTTGATGTGATGATGATGTCTTTAGAGTTTTAGGATAACCCGATGATCCCTAGGGTAGATGAGGAGATAGCTGATAGAGCCATTTTATACTTAATCTTTATAGTATAAATTGTGTTAATTCATTATTGATTTTATAGAAATCATAAGGAAATGGTACTTAATTCTATTATGGTGATAAATCAGGTTAAATGGAGTCAAGGATGCTAATTCAAGTAAATTAGAGAAGTCATCTACAACTTGGATCAAGACAAGGAGTTACACCATCGGAGGAAAGCACATGAGCAAGTATCTGTCCAAAAGGAGGCATGATTTGAGATCTGGCCATGTGGTAAACCGTGCTACACACTGCAGGAGAAAGAGAGACACGGCTTAGGGCACGGCCGTGGTGGCAGCCATGGGAGAAACCGTGCTTAGAGCCGTGGTGGAAGCTAGACGTGCCAAGGAGAAGAAATTGTGGAACTTTGACAGAGGATGGCACGGCCTAGGATCTAGCCGTGGTGTAGACCGTGGTACACACTGGACAAGGATGAAGAGCTTGTAGATCATGCACAGAGGAAGGCATGGTTGAAAATCTAGCCGTGGGTGGAGCCGTGGTACACACTGGACAAGGATGAAGAGCTTGTAGATCATGCATAGAGGAAGGCATGGTTGAAAATCTAGCCGTGGGTGGAGCCGTGGTACACACTGGACACGGAAGATGATACGTGAATTATGCACAGAGGAAGGCACGACTTGACCCACGGTCGTGTGGTAGGGCGTGCCAGGCAGACGAAGATTCACTTCTCGAAATCTACTTGGAAAAGGAAAGATATTTTCGTATCTTGCTAGCAAAAGATCACATGCCATCCCTCTAACAATATAAATAGAACCAACCCTAGAGGGTGAGGGCAACTTTTTAATCTTTAATCTGGAATCTTTGGATCTTGAAGAACCTTGGACCATCTTGGAAGCAGAGCAGGCAACCGGGTTCATCATGTTTCTACTTTTTATTTTCGTTTTGTTGATGAACATGAGTAGCTAAGCTACTTTTCTAGCCAAAGGGTCATAGATGTTTAATTCTCCACGAATTGTGAGGTCTAATTGATTTGTATTTAATCTATTCATTGTTTTCGGATATTCATATATCTTCTTATCGTTTTGTCATTATTATCTTTGTTGATTGGTATGAATAGAGCTCTTCTACTCAATTAGCAAGTTAACATATTGTCAACTAGCACGTCAAATCCGTAATTGTTTGATTGTTCTAGTCTCAGTGAAACAATAACATGTTTGGTTATAAAATAGATGATCGAATTCATGTTATGGAGGTATGTGATCATGTTTAGATAGGTTATCTTATAATCTACTGGCATGAATTGGTGGTCTCTCTAGTTTTTAATGCTATTGGTAGATTAAATCCTAAGCGCTTGTCTGGGGTTGTCTAATCGATAAGAGAAATAATCAAAGAGCTTCTCTTGGTTATCGAGGAAGTACGGAGAGATAGGTTGTTAGAGCTTGTTAATAACCATAACCAGTTTATCTAGAAATAAGAATAGAAAACATTTGCATCGATGATCAATTCCTTGAATTAAACTATCTTGATTCCTTTGGCTAGGCTTTTATTAATATACGATTCTATTATCTTGCTTCGACTTTATTTTGATTCATAAACAAAACCCCCCCTCGTTTTCTTTTCATCTTTATGCCCTTTGAATAGAAATATCTTTAACCAATCCCTATGGATTCGACCCTACTCACCACTATATACAAATCATATAATTGTCTAGGAGTAGGTTTTATTTTTGTTGGATTCGACACCCATCAATAGCACAAGTAGATCCCGCCTTAGCTGGTCTTAACTTGGCACCAAATGGGCTTATTATATTAACTAGAGGTAAGTACACGACTGATCTGGATGAGCTTATTGTGGAGCCAAACCCTATAGACTACCAAACCTTTAGTAAGCCAGACATGGCAAATTCGAGAGATTGGCTCAAGTTTCAAAGAGTGCCAAGTAAGATGCCCTCTAATGTGGGTTCTACCGATACCTATTTAGTAGATTAGGAGGTAGAGAGAGGTTATGCTTCACCTAGAGCCCATTCAGCTACTATGAGGACTAACTTCATATTTTGACTGATGACTTCAAGATTTTGATATACATACATACATACATATACACATACATACATATATATATATGTATGTATGTATACTAATGTATTTTTGTAGATTCTAGCAACTATTTTATATCATGATCATAGATGCCCCAGATTTTGTTCCAGGGACCATAGATGACCATTTGGTATTTAGGAATCTAGCATTGTAATGACTATATGTACACATTGATGTATTTAGACTTTGTGGGTAAAGACTCACTCACTAGAAGTGACCACCTTTAGGTGTAATCTCATGCTACTAAAATTAATGCAAAATCAGATATATTATCTTATTAATGAAAATTGAATGTATGTTTATCTTAATTTATGCTATCATTGTACTAGTGGAATGAAAGTGGAAATGCAAGGAAAAAAATCTTATATATGCAATGAATGAGTATGTAAACACCATTAGCATTGTATTAAAGACTAACCTAAGAAAATGTTGCAGAGGATGAGGACTTTGTAGACGACCGCCCCCGGTAGATAATGTTAAAGAAAATGAATCAGAGCCTAGTCAACCCCACGATCAAATGAATGAAATTTCGACAACCATTGAGAGACAAAATGAGTGGTTAAGATTGTACTTCGAAAGGCAAACCACCTCCACTAGCTCTAACCCCACCACTAGAGCTATGCTATTAGAGGAATATGTTGCCCGATTTCATTAGATGCAACAAATATGTTGAGGGCAATACTAGACACTTCAAAGAAGTTAAGGACTGGATATCTCAAATCAAATGGTCATTTGAGGCCTTCAAGTTACCACTACATCAAACAGTAAATTATGGAGCATATCTATTGAGATTAAGCACAAAGACATGATAGGATTCAAAGAGTAGGACCATACTACCCCTAATAAATTGGGAGACTTTCAAATAGGAATTCTTGCAACACTATTTTCTAAAAAGATTACATGCCAAATACTATGAGGAAATATTTGCCATACAATAAGAGGGAGGAACATAGATCAATACGAGGATGAGTTTAGCGAATTGCTATGTTTGCACCCGTATAATACTGAATGAGTGATAGGTTGAAAATGTAGGTGTTTGTAAAGGGACTAGATCTTGAAATAAGAAGAAAACTTGCTAAATTTGAGGTCTATACTTTCAATAAAATGGAGAAAAGGCAAGGGTGTTGGAAAACACGAAGAAATAGAAAGTAAAGACTTTTAGAAGCAAAGTAAATATTTTTAGGAAGCAACCATATGATGGGGTTGGATACAATAGGAAGAACAAGAGATTTGCATGCCCCCAAAGTTTCGTCCAAGCAATGGTGAAGTTAGGAAATACCCTATCTATTACATGCTGGAAGTGTAAAGGTAGGCATTACCCTAGAGAATGTCTACTACTGAGGAACAGGTGCTATTACTGTAGAGAAGGCACACATCTTGTTATAAATTACCCTAAGAAGAATACAGCTACTTACTTTTACTATAAGCAAGTTGGGCATTTGTCGATGAATTGCCTTAAGAAACAACAAGTCACAGCATCAATAGTTAAGCCTCTACAGATTATAGGGAGGCCAACACCCAACAAGAATGGCAATGGGTAAGGTAATAATAATAATCACACCAACCCTACTACCAATACTACCCAAGTATACAATCTTGATGGAGCTTGAGATGGCAGGATTCATGAGGAGGAAGAGTTTGTAGCCTTAGATGCAGATAACATGGTTAACATTAAGCTAGTTGCAAGTAAGTACTTGAACAAAAGTTTTTATTCTTATTTTATTGAAAATCTAAATATTAAAAATGTAAAAACAATTTATAAAAGCATTAGGAAACAAAATCTAACCCCTAGTGAAAATATAAATAGAAAGTATACCTAAACTATAGTCTTATCCTCTTGAACTCAGGAATATCATGATCTCTAGTTAACCAGCTTTCACTCTATTTGACACAGGAGCGACTCACTCCTTTATTACTTCTAAAGTCACCGAACAAATACGATTACCTATAGCCACTACGGATTCAAGTTTGAACATACAAGCATATATAAGAAGCATTATGATTACTAAAGAGACGATCAAAAGGTACCTAATAGATATTCAAGGATTAAGACCATTGGTGATCTAATCATACTAGACATGAATAAATATGACGCTATACTAGGGATGAATTGGATGTCAGCTGCAAAGGCTACAGTAGACTGTCAAAAGAGGAAACTTTTGACGACTCCGATGGACGAAAAGCAAAATTCACTAGAGAATTTACCTTTGCAAGATCCTTGAAGTCAAGCTTATATGAAATTAATGGATCATGAGGAATTTTCTAAGGATGAGGGCTTGATGAATGTAATAGAAGAAAAGATGTAGAAACCTACCTTAGAGGATATCCAAGTAGCCAATAAATTTCTTGATGTATTCCCCGAAGAGCTATCAAGATTATTACCCAAGAGGGAAATTGACTTTGAAATTAATCTAATGCTAACGATGGAACCTATTTGTAAGGTGCCCTATAAGATAGCCTTGATTGAGCTTAAAGAGTTGAAAAAGCAACTAAAAGAATTACTGCACCAAGGTTTCATCCACCCAAGTCTTCTACCTCAGGGAGCACCCATACTTTTCGTGAACAGGAAGGATGACTCTATGAGGTTTTGCATCAATTATCAAGGTTTGAATAAAGTCACTATAACGAACAAGTACCCATTGCCCCGGATTCATTACTTGTTCAATCAATTGCAAGGAGCCATCGTATTCTCACAAATTGACTTACATTCTAAGTATCATCAACTCCAAATCATTTTAAAAGATATTCCCAAGACAACATTCAAGACTTAGTATGGGCATTACGAGTTCTTGGTGATGCCGTTTGAATTAACAAATGCCCTTGTTGCTTTTATGGATCTAATGAATAGAATTTTTCAACCATTACTAGATAAGTGCGTAATTGTTTTCATTGACGACATTCTAGTTTATTCAACTACCTTCGAATAGTGTAAGGAACACTTAAGAATCATACTTTAAACACTGAGGAAACATAAGCTATATGCCAAACTATCTAGGTGTAACTTTCAATTGAAGGAAATGTTGTTCCTCAAACACATCATTCCAAGCAAGATATATCAATAGACCTAGAGAAAATGAAGGCCATAGTAGAATGGAAAAGGTTGGAGATAGTGACAAAGGTATGAAGTTTTCTAGGCTTAGCAGGATACTATATAAAATTTGTCAAAGACTTCAAAAATAGCCAAACTGCTCACCCAACTAACACAAAAGAATGAAAATTTTGAGTAGACTAATGCAAGGGAATGAGGATTCCAAAAACTGAAACAAAGGTTGGTATCAACATTAATTCTAGTATTACTGGACACTGACAAGCCATATACGATATACACCAATGCTTCAAGAAATGGACTCAAATGTGTGTTGATACAGAAAGAAAAAGTAATTGCCTATCCATTAAGACAATTACGGCCACATGAGTAGAACTACCCATCACAGGACTTAGAATTGGCTATGGTAGTCTTTGCTTTGAAATTGTGGAGGCATTACTTATATGGATAAAGGTGCAAAATATATACCAACCACTAAAGCCTCAAATACCTATTCACATAGAAAAAGCTAAATATGAGGCAATGATGATGGTTAAAGCTATTAAAAGACTATAATCTAGGAATACTGCTTAGGAAAAGTGAATGCCATTGTAGATGCCTTGAGTAGGAAAAATCATGCAGAGGTTGCATCCTTGTTGACAAAGCAAAAGGACTTAATCCAAAAATTTGAAAAGCTCAATCTAGAATTTGTATGGCATGATGTAAGTTCTAAATTGGCAAGTTTGATTATCGAGCCTACACTAATAGGGAAGATTAAAGAAGCCCATAAAAAAAGAGCCTACATTAATGCAGATAAAACAAAGAAAACATATTAACAAATATGCAGACTTTGAAGTTCAAGATGATGAAGTTGTTTGATTAAAAGGAAGACTATACGTACTTGATGACAATGAACTTAAGAGAGAGATCATAACTGAAGCATATCACTCTGGTTACACCATCTACCTAGGAGGAACTAAAATGTACTAAGATCTCAAGGATGATTTTTTTTGGAATGGAATAAGTAGGATGTGGCGGAGTTCATGATGAGATGTGATACATGTTAAAGGGTAAAGGCAAAGCATCAAAGACCTTATGGGTTACTTCAACCCTTACCGATCCTAGAATGGAAATGAGACCAGATCACAATGTATTTCATAAGTAGTCTACCAAGGACTGCAGTAAGTTTTGATACTATTTAGGTCGTAGTAGATAAACTCACCAAATCAGCATATTTCCTTCCTATCAATAAGATGTATTGTTTGGAAAATTAGCCAAAATTTATGTCAAAGAGATAATAAAGCTTCATGAGGTACCCACAGGCATAGTGTCAAATAGAGACCCTTGCCTTGTGTTAAGGTTTTGGAGAAGCTTACAAAAAGCTCTTATGGACAAAATTACAATTTAGTATGACCTACCATCCCTAAACCGATGGCCAATTGAAAAGGACTATTCAAACTCTAGAGGATATGTTACGAGCCTATGTGACTGAATTAAGGGGAGTTAGGTTGCTCACTTACCATCGGTAGAATTTGCTTGTAACAATAGCTACCACTCCACAATCAAGATGCTCCCATATGAAGCCTTGTATAGTTAAAAATGCCGATTGCTATTGTTTTGGGACAATGTGAAAAAACTTATGATAAGGCTAGATTTGGTACAAGAGGCTGCAAACAAGGTAGTCGTTATCAAGAACAAGATGAAAGAGGCCTAAGATCAACAAAAGTGTTGGGCAAACTAAAAGTGACGACCTTTGGATTTTGAAATAGGAGATCATGTGTATCTAAAGGTAAGCCCAATTAAAAGTATACACCAAGCCATAAAATAAAGAAAGTCAAGCCTATGTTACATCGAGCCATTTAAGATATTTGAGTGAATTGGGAATCTGGCATACCCTTTGGTGCTGCCACCAAAGCTATCAAAAATTTATAATGTGCCCCATATGTCAACTCTACATAGACACATTCCCAATCCAGACCAAATTGGTACAATTGAACTAGTAGTCTTAAAAGAAAACCTAACTTATGAGGAGCATCCATTTCAAATCTTGGATTAGAAAATTCAAAAATTGAGGAACAAAGAGATCAAGTACATCAAGGACTTGTGGCAAAATAACAAAAGAGAAGAGGCCACTTGGGGGATAAAGGACGAGGTGAAGAAGAGATATCTACATTTATTCACAAATCCAAGTACAGTTTCAAATTTTTGAGGACACAACTTATTTGGGGGGGTGGGGTGAGGATATATTCCTTGAAAATTTTCAAATTCAAGAATTAAGAGGGAAACATTAGGAAATATATTAGAAAACAAACATGGAAACACTACTATGAACTTAGGATTTATTCTACGACACTTGACATGATTAGTGCACTCCAAACCTAAAGGATCAAAACCTAAACAAACCTTGACCATAGAACATTATATTAGGAAACCTAAACTCTAACTAAGGTTTAGACAAAGCTTGAATTTAATTCCCAAAATCCTAAACCTACTCGTCGACTTTACAATTACCTTAAGGATTAGAGAAACTAACCTCAAGCATGGAAAACCCAAAATTTAACTCAAATGAAACCAAAACCTAAACAATGATAAATTACCACATAATTAATATAAAATATTCAATAATTTAATTAAAACTAACCTTATTAATTAAACAAATTAGGCAAAGCAAAAAATGGAAAAACAATTCGCATATCAACCCCTTTTGTTAGCATGAAGAGAAAGGGCAAGGAGGCCAATTTACACCCACCATTTGCTTGCATAAATGATCCAATTGACTTATGTAGATCCCCCTAACTAATTCCTATTTAGTTCCAATTATTTGCAAAGGAACAAACTAAGTTAACGTAGCTTATCCCTCCCATCAGCCCATCCCTCTCATCATACTCCAGTCACAAGCTTGAACGTAGAGGATGGCATTGCTTGCTCCAATAATTGAAAGTATAACAAAGACACCTAGGTGCAAGTAATAGACACTAGGTTACACTAAAATTTTGATGGAAGTTAACCAAAATCATATGGAAGCATGGTGATTAGACTTGGCTCTTTTATTCAACATGCAATGCATTGTCCAACACACACCTCTTTTAACCCACACGTAAAAACTCACTCCACAAGCAACCTTGACTCCCTTAAAATCCCCCATCTACACGTGGAATCAAAACCTTCATCTAGAAGTTTTCTCACTAGAAAAACACTCTCAAAAAACTCTCAAAACCAACTTAAAAACATAAACCAAAAGCCCCTCCAAAACAGCAACACAATTTTATGCCAAGCTCCACCATTTCAACAAGAGAAACTACATCCTAAACAACATCATTTCAAGCCCATTTTCAAATATCATCCAAGCCATTTAAGAGCTTGTTTAAGGAGCCAAAAATATTAGAAATATTAGAAGAAATGACACACAAAGAGGAAGCAAGAAGGTGAACCTAAGAGCTCCAACAAGTAGCCACTAAGTATAGGATCTTAACTCCTTCTTGTAAACTTTTTATTTCTTGTAATATTTACATGTAATTCAAATTAGAACAGGCTATATTATTGTGATTTTTGTAAGATTCACATGTACATTTAAGATGTAATTAGCCAATGATACAAGTTTTAGATGTAAACTTAAGATTAGATGATGAACAATGTAGGAAATTACCATGAAATGAGTTAAATGTGCATGATTTGGACAAGCATGATGTAAATGAGATTGAAGGATATTCATCTACTTTTGGATGCCAACTTTTAGAAGCTAAGAAAGTATTTTTCTGATGTATTACTTGTATTCCCAACCTTCGAAAACCTTAGGTGATGATTAAGGTGCATTAGTAGTAGGAAAAAGTTGGAAAAATTGCAAGTCTCATTCCTAAGCACCAAACCGATGGCCAAACTGATTTGTACCCATAATTCATAGAATTTCTAGAACACAAATATGATGAAATATCACTAAAAAAATTTGGAAATAAAACCCCAAGAGAAGATACAAAAGATGAGACATGTAAATGAGGAATAAGTTGAACCGAGATCCCAAACAACTTACTTGAAATACTTAGACAAAAATCCCAAAATTTTAGCAACTTCAAAACCTTCACATGGCTAACAAAAGTCCTAAATAAATTTCTAAGTGATTAGAATTAAATTCCTTGGAGTATTAGATCTAACTAGGTGAAAAAGACTCTAAAATAAACCCAAACAATGCACACCCGAACTATTCTAACCCTAACTTAATTTTTTGAAGCTCAAATGACCAAAATGACTTTAGAAATTAAAAAAAAAAAAAGAATACTTGAAAATCTTTAAAGCGACTATAAGTATGTGAAAAACAAACCTAAAATGAAAAATTTATTATCAAAATACCAAAATATTTAAAACTGAAAAAACCAATGAAATTAATAAAGCCAATTAGAGTTGATATCCAACCTAAACTTATAAAATTTTTGTTTATCCTACTAGGTAATATACATTTCAAGGATGAACTATCTCCAGACTATTACAATTAAGGATGACATGTCTGGGTAAGTAATTCAATGACTATTGTTCCTATTTACGTTTGTAATTTAATGCACTTGTATGTAATTGCAATATATGAATTTGGATTTATGTGTGGGGGAAATCAGGAAACTTATTATGTTTGGATCGCTAAACTACCTTAATTATGTTTGGCTAATTGCTTATTGGTTCCCCTTGCATTTAGAATTAAGAAAATGCAAGTGTCTGTATTGGATTAATGTGGTCACTAAATAACTAAACTTAATATTATTCGATCTTGATAAAAATGAATCACGCATCACAAAATTTCACATGTAAGAAGGCCACTAGTATCACGAGATGATATGGAGAGGCCACATGGAGGTGTACTCCATATGTAAACCTTGTATCAACCTTTGGGAACTACTTGAAACCAAGAAATGATGCCCTTTAATTGAGACCTGGTCTGGGATTCATCACTTAAGGGTGATTAAGCTTGTAGGCTTTTCACGATCCATTCCCCACATGAGCTTAGTTGTGTATATATATATATATATATTGTTAAGTTTACTTGAATACAATACAACTATATATATAGACTTTGCATTGCATATGTTTGCTTAATTAATTTGTTTGTTAAATGCTTGCTAGTTCAATAAGAGGATCTATCTCATTAAGCTATCATAGCTTACACCCCCACAATGTTTCCTTGGTTTAGGAGCTAATTTGGTTAGAGCTTAGCAAACATATGCCAAAAGGCTAGTGTGGGGCACAAGGAAGGTGTGAAGGATTAGAGTGGAATGGAGAGATCACCACTATATTTATCTCTATATGAATTGGAAATTTATGTTTTAATTGTACTAATATTTTAACAGAAACTTATATGGTTTACCCACTAGAGAATGTTGTTGGTCTTTGAATATTTGATATCGTTATATAGTTTATTTTGATTAATTATTTACTTTTGTATTTGCTTGAAAATGTTAAACCCTACTTAGAAATTTGGATACGAATACGCCTTATATGCTATAAGTCAAATCCTCGGATAATAAAAGGGTTATCCTGAGTTTTCGTGCAGTATATGACAAATTGTTATGTCAATTCTTGTGAGATGTAGAATCCCTATCGAATTCCCATCACCTACACAATGAAATTTGCAACGGATAAATATGGATTCCTTAATTTGTGCCTTTAGAACTTGTCAAAGTAAAAAGATTTTTCTTTTTTTTAATAAAAGATGATTATACATTTTTTAAAAAACAAACTATCAATAAATGTGATAAAATATTCCCTCACAGCATAAGAGTTAAGATTGTCCGAGAACTCTAATTTTTCTTCTTTTTTCTTTTTTTTAAAATATATATATATATATATATAAATTGCCATAAGCAAGAAATTCCCCTTATCGTACGTTGGTTCAATCGTACTCCGTATGGGAACATGAATAGTCAGAGGTCTTGGTTAGACTTTCCAGTACAACGCCACGGGGGTCTTTTCTCTTTGGGCGGGGCGGGAGTACAAGATTGTACATTGTACTGGTCTCTCTCTCTCTCTCTCTCTCTTCCTTTTTCCAGTCCTATTCTCGGGCGACATTGCAGGACCCAACAGTACACATATTGTACTACAATTCCCAAGACCAAAGAGAGAAGTACCTATTTCCAAGATTTATGTCTTAAGCCTTAAGCCGTAACCAACGGAAATTCTATATATCTGACCGAATCGTGGTTAGTTTGTAATCGTCTTGGTGTTAGTATGGCAACGTTGCTGTTAAACCACCATCGATGCGGACGTGTTCCACAGGGGCGACCTGCGATCACATGACCAGGCCTCCATAGCTATTGTCCTGCTGTCTTATGTCGTGTGTTCTCAGGTCGCCCCTGCCGAACCTTCGTCCGCTATTGGATCTCGCAGCTGGCATTCTCATGCGAAGCAGGAGTCGTTGCATCAGTTCAGTAGTTTTCGATTCCGCAAATCAAATACAGGAAAGATTAGAATTTCTCTATTCTGTTGGTGCGGTTGGCATCGTATTTCGGCTTCTTTGGCAGGTGATAATTCATTTATTAATGTGTTGTGATGCTCATGATAAGCATGTGGCCGATTGACCAATAATTGTAGTTTGCAACTTTACCTCTTTTATCGTTTTGTTCCTGGAAAATTGCATTGAAGCTCTGACCTGGGTATAATCATAGCTATAGCTTAGGGGAAGAGTGATCGGTTCTAACTAATTTTTCAGGAACTTGACTTGTAAATGCTTCGATTAGTCAATCCTATTTCTATTTTCTCTGGAGCAGGTTGAGTTGAAATGCTTGTGTAACGTATTTTCAATTTCTTTTGTGACTCACTTTAAGATTATTGACATATTATATGGTCTCAGAAGCTGGTGGATCTTCAAAAGAATTTGGCCCAAAAAGTGCTGTGGCGTACATGTTTCCTTTGGATGCAATGCACTATTGTTTCATCTCCTGCTCCTGGTATAGTATTACCATATTTTCACTTTAATACGAAACAATTTTATTTTCTAGGAAACGGTGCTTGCCCAATAATTAATAAATCCCAACATGATATGGGACTTAAACGGTGATGATCCCGTTTCATTTATAACAAACACTACAACTGTGTATTGAAGAAAACGACTTTGGTACGCCTATTTAACACTATTCCACCCGGTACCATGCTCTTCTTGTTGCTATGCTTTTTTTTTTTTTTTTATCTACAGTAACTAACAAAATTAATATTATACACTGCTTATTTATTGGTACTTTATCGTAAATAATAATTATATCGTCATTGCTATTGATATTATCTTGAGCTTTTTACTATTATGAAAATAAATATATATTATTAAATAATTAATTGTCTAATCACTTATATATAATATACTTTTTTCTAGTATTACTACTAAAACAACCCTATAAAGACATCATAAAAAAATTATAGAATGCTTATCTTCGTATTGTATTCTTATTTTTGTTCTACATTTTTGTTTAATTTTTCTTTTTCCTGATCTATTTTTATTGATAACAATACTTATACAAGTTTTATATATTTATTCCGTATTTTCATAAATTGACAATTGAATTTCATCTAATATATATTTTTCAAGGGAAAGTTAAAAGATTTAATATTTTATAATGTGTTTATTTTAGTAAATGGAATAAGACTATAATGTAATGGTTGATAAAATTATTGTTTGTTGATTTTTTATTTTAATAAGGGTATTTTGGGAAAAAAAATCAACTACCATATTAAATTACTACTCATAGGATTGAGTAATGAATCGAAGCTCAATATTTTCTTTTTTTTTTAAGGAATTCACATAAAATTTCTATTATGGGCCTAATATGCAATTAAGTGCTAGTTCTTCCATAAGAAATAAGGATATAATAGAATTGTTATTACAACTAAATGAATGGCTCGTTAATGTTTTATAAAGAAATACCAAGCAGCCATTAATCATATTAAAGGTCTATTCCTAATTCCTATTGAGTATTAAGGTCACTATAGGTGAATTTGTTAACACAATCCTTTTGCATATGTAAAATTCATGATAATTGCAATAAAAGAAGATAGTTTTTGATAAATAATTCAATTGTTGACTTAAATAGGTTAAGTTCAATCTTACATAGTTTTACATTCGTCCTTGCTCGGTAACAATTTTACATTCGTACCATGCTCTTCTTCTTGTTATGCTTTTCTTTTTCCCACAATAACTAACGAAGTATATTTCATGTAATTAAAAAATAATATTAGACACTACCTATTTATTAGTAGTTATATCATAAATGATAAAATGCTATAGACATTTTGAACTTGTGCATGAAGCATTAACAAATAAGAGCAGACATGTTACTTGATATATTCAATTTTTTTAATAATTAATATTCTGAGAATAAATGTGTATTATTTAACAACTGGTCTAGTCACTTATATAGAAAAATAATATACTTTTTTATAGTATTAATACTAAAACAATCCTATAAAGTCATCATAGAAAATTATAGAGTGCCTATCCTCATAATACGTTGTTATTTTTGTTTAAATATTTTTTGTGATTTATTTTTGTTGATAACAACACTTGCACAAGCTTTATGTATTTATTCTGTTTTTTCATAAATTGATAATTGAATTTCATTTAATATATGTTTTTCAAGGGAAAGTTAAAAGATTTTATACTTTACAATGCATTTACTTTGTTAAATGGAATAAGACCATAATGTAATGGTTAATAAAATTGTTGTTTATAGATTTTTTATTTTAATAAGAGTATTTCAGAGAAAAAATTAACTGTGGTATTGAATTACTACTCATAAGTTTGAGTAATAAATGACAATTCAATATATTTTTTTATACGAATTCCTTATAAAATTGCTATCACGAGCTTAAAATACCCATAATAGCTCTTCTATGATAAATAAGGCTAGATTAGAATTGTTAGCGCTTTACCAAGTAATAACAACCACCCATAATCATATTAAAGATCTATTCCTAGTTCCTATTAAGGTCATTGTAGGTGAATTTGTTAACATAATCCTTTTACATGTGTAAAATCCATTATAATTATAATAACAAGAGGATATTCTTTGATTAATAATTAAACCATTGACTTAAATAAATTAAGTTCGACCTCCATTAGATAGTTTTACATTCATCCTTACTTTGTAACTATCTTTCCAATACACTATGCATTCGTCGCATAGTTCTAGACTAAAATGGTAAGAGCTTTGATGAATAATTACAAACCTTTAGACAAGATAATGCTTGAGTTGGAACGCAATTGGGGTGTGTTACCTATTTTAAATAAATTAATAAAATAAAAGAATTTCAATAACAAAGTATCTTTTTAAATAAAGTGAGGTTATTAAGGAAAAAATATCTACAAGAGAAAAAATGTTATCCATTCTTACTTACCTAAATAATGACCTTCACTCCTTTTCCTTGCCTACCCTCTAATCTTACCCATAGAAATCTCTCTTAATCTCTCAAGGAATCCTCTCAAAGGAAGCTCTAATTCCATTCTTTCAAACCAACCCATGGCAAGAAAATCCTAATGATTTATAAACAAATCTTCACATCAAAAACCTTTTCAACCCTGTCTCTCTTGATAGTGAGTCTACGGAAGCAACCCTAAACACACAAAATCTTAACCTGGATGAATTTACAACTTCACCAAGTACCAATGGCAACATAACAAGCTTTAAATCCCCTTCCCAATAGGAGTGTATGCAAGTGAAGCTTATTCACAAGCTATTCAAGTTCGACTCAATGAAAACTCAAGTTTGATTCAGTACACTTGAGTCGAGCTCAAACTCAAGCTACTTAAGTAGTTTATGTTTGGCTCGACTTTCACACAAGTTTAATCGAGTTCAAGTCGAATTTAATGTCAATTGATTGAGTTTCGAGTTGAGTTTTAATGTGAGCATTACTTTTATTTAAAAAAAAAACAATTTCTATGCAAATCAAGCTTAAACAAGTGTAATCAAATTGAGCTCGAGCTCATCAAATACCAATTCGAGTCAAGCTCAAACTCAAAATTAAAAGCTTGATCAAGCTCAAGTTGAGCTTGAGTTTTGAAATTTTGAGTTGAAGTCGAGCTCAAGCTCAATACTATATCATTTTAACTTGCTCTTTTATAGCCATATCTCAAAGTAATGTAGTTATAGAGAAAGCTTGGAAAAGAGATAGTAGATCCTACAATAGAACTAGCAAACACTTTTGAGAAGGCACATAAAGGTCTCTAAATGATCAATTCCCTAAGTCACCTAAGAGGAAGAAGAGGTCAAAGACTTTAGCAAAGAAGAAGGTTATGAACAATGCAACAACTTACAAGACCTTTAGAATATCTTATAGCAATCGGATTGACACCCCTCAAGACTGAGGGTTCATAGACAACTTCTTACATGTTAGCCTTAGAGTTTTAGATTCTAGGAATCCATTGGCAATTTCATCATGGCCAGTCAATACTTACTTATTGGAACATCACTTAAGTGATTTCCACTCCAAAGGTAGCTAACTAGACATAAGTAGCTCCAATCAAAGGATGGTGCCTCTCAATGCGGCAATAGTTTCTAAAGGTTGGAGTAGGATTTACATACGGAGAATCTCCTCCATATAGTCCTTCTAGTGTGCCATATAGTGTTAACAGCCTTCAAGAATACAATAATATGCTATGCATGACCATTTATACTTAAGGTCCATTCTTTATTAATTCCATTTAGAAGTAGATAGCCATATATATGTCATGTGATAGGAATTAGACTCCTACAAGACCTATCACCGGGGCCCGAGCTAAGAGTCTCTATAATTTAGTTTTGAGAGTCTTGCTTGAGAAACCTAATCTTGAGAAAGCTAATCTACTTCCTACATCTCTACATTATAATTGTAGTGCATTTCAGCAGGCTCACTTATCAGTCCTACAGGATACAAAATCACCCATACTTTTGAGCAAATCAAGATTCTCAATGGGGCCTAATTCAAAAGTATCTTGAAGACCGACATCATGAAGGCTCATTTCTTTCATATATTTCTCCTTTCTATGGACTATTTTATGTTGTATTTTTTCTTTTGGGAAACTTTCATTTTATTGTAATTTCCATTTAGGATCGGCCACCTTAAAAGTGGCAAACTTGTAATTTTTTACCATTTTCTAACCCTAAGAGTGGCAAGTATAAATACTTGCTTATAGTAGGGTTTGAGGAGGCAAAAATTTTCAGAATTATCATCACATTTTCGTGAGAGGGCTTAGGGTTTCCCTAATTCCATTTTCTCTTATCGATTTCAATTTCTAAGAGTTGAAATTGTGGCGAGTGCAACAAAGGGTAATTGTGAGTAGTATCAATTCCTTCTTTGTTGTGTTTCCATTTCATCACTAGTGAGTCATATCTAGGGTTAATTTGGATTTTTTCTTGGTTAAATTTGTTATTGCATTTGTGATCAATTATCTTGTTATAAGATTGATTACTTTAGTTCTTGATATCTTCATCTCCATTAGTGGCGTGAAATGGGAATTGTAGGAAGGAGTTGAAATCACGGTTTTGAACTATTTCTCTTGATTTGATTCACGTGGATTTCATTTACAATTGTTGTTGTTTAGTGAAGATTACATATATGGATTGTTAATTGCATCATTTGACCTTCGGATTTTCATCAAAATTCCATTTAGGTCATGCAATTTCTTAATTCCAATTAAACCAGTTATGTTTGAGATTTGAAGTATTCCTTTGGTCTATTTGATTATGCTTAGACCTTGGATTTGAGCACATCATCATGCCCCTAATTCTTTATGGCAACGATAGCTCGCTATGTAACATACTTAATTATAATATATAAGGCTTAAATTACTAAGTAGGTTTCTAAACTAGTTTTAGAACTTGAAATTGTTAACTAAATTTTAAAAACGTTTGATGATTTGTTTAGGTTTAGAAAGTTTGATAGTGGATACTAAAAAGAAAAGCTAGGTCCTAGGGTCTAAGGAACTCACAAAAGATGCAAACATATAATAATAGGCTATAGAGCTACATGCAACTCCTAAAATAGTCTAAAGTATAATACAATAAAATTCTACATTAAAAGTAGGTAAAATTAGTAGATGTTTTCGTAGTCTATGTCCTCGTCTTCAACCTAGAATTCTTCCTTGGAGCCATACCCTATTGAGTCATAAAGCAAATCAATCAGAAAATCTTCACAAAAAAAAAAGTGTAAGCCAAAAGAGACCTAATACATAATAACACAAACACATACAAATGTTAAGTAGGCATACATTCCAATGCCACAAGCATTCATTCAATATATATTTATCTTAATTAAAGTAAACGATTAGCACAAGAGCACTCATGACTTCAAATAACATGATAAGGGACCTAGGTCCTCACTAATCATAATCCAACTATATCATATTGTTCATCCAGACCCATAACCTCAGACAACTCCTAATATATCTTCTTTCCGCTTCCAGTGCCTATTATTTGATATGATTTTACTTATCAACTACTTACCAAACAATGCTTTGATGGCCTAAGCACCTAACTACATAGGTCATTGAACTGAGACCATAGCCCTAGCTCAAGCTTAAGGTATTGCTCGTTGACTTGAGACAACCATGCATAAGTAACACCTAGATATTTAGCCAAACTTGATTTTTAGTCTAATTTGGGTTTTCAATTCTAACAAGTAATATGCATGTTACTACGAACCTAGAGAGTTAAAGATTCTAAAGTTAAAGATTAAGTCTAACTTAGCACAATTATTCAATTTTTATACATTAAGAGAAAAAATTTAAGTCAATGAGTTACTCTAATTAACTTACTATGAGTCCATTAAAGGATAGCAAACTCCAATCAGCTTTTTAGCTAAATTTGCCCATATTACTTTAGAATTTATTAATTAGGTTAATTCATTTTATTAAAACTCTTAATTATTAATTTAATTATGCAATCGGGCTTTACTTCTTTTTCTTCCTAAAATTAAAACTATTAGGCTTAGGCCCATTAGATTTCTCTATTAGCTAAGTCCATTACTAGGTAGTTTCTACTAAGGCCCAATTAGAATTTTTAGCCCTAAAAAAAAAGTGGGTCCAATTATTTTTGAAATTGACACCACTAGCCTTTGTTAAGTTAATTAAATTATTAATTGATATAATTTTATTCAATTAGTACTTAATTACTTTAATTCAAAATAATTTACCTAATTAGGTGTATAAAGCTCTAATTAAGGGTGTCTAGGCTCGAATTGATTAATTTATGTCCAGTTGATTTACTTAAGCCTAAATCATTTGTCATATGTCTATTTTAACTCTAATTAGTTAGTTAAGCCCAATTAGGTCCACTTCACATAATTTAGCCCATATTGTGGTATGACATTTAAATAGGCCCACTATGCCTTTGGTAGGTTATACTTATTTCTTTTAGGCCCATATAATTTATCATGTCTAATTTTAGCCCATTTTAAGTCTTTAATTGATTTTGATCCATATATGGAGCCCATTTAAGTTATATAGTTTTAGTAAGACTCATTTGAGGTGTGGGCTCTAAAGGAGAAATGAACCCAAATTGATTTTGGGATTCGGGCCCATTAAGTTTGTTTAAATCCACTTAGGTTTAGTTAGAATTCATTTGCTTTATTAATTCTTAATTTAGTTTAAATTGGATAATTTAGCAATTTAAGTCTAGTTACTACTCCATTTATGAATAGTTTTGTCAACCATTGTGGGGAAGAGTAGTAGGTTAGTCCATGGGCATATTTGAATAATCCAACTTAGGATTGAGACAGACTTGACTCAAAAAGTGTTTAAATTATCTAATCCTTTTTAAATTATTCATTTTCGTTTTTCTAGAGGCCTACAACTTTAAATGACCATAACTTTTTTATTTTATATCCAAATCGGGTCAAACCAAAGCTATTTTACTCCTAGTCACTTTGTCCACCTAATTTATCAATTAAATCCTTATTTTAGTTATTTTAGGTCTCTCAAAAATTATATATCAACCGAAAGATGAATTTCATCTTTAAAAGCCGATATCTCACTCATTTTAACTCCAAATTAATCAAAACTATTGCCCAATTGTTCCTAATCACTCCTAATTCCTAAAACATCATTTAGATCCAAAATTCATGTAAGACAAATGTCTAGAATCAGCCCATAATTTCTAAAGTGCCCATCAAGCTTGAATATGACTAAATTTCAACCAATCCAACTTCAATTAGAACATCTATGCATAGTTTAGCATTCAATCAGGATCCAATCACCAAGTCAACACATTGTAACTTAATTTAAATCAAATTCAATATATTCAACATAAATTTTGAGATTTACTCATGGAAACATATCGAATGATGATGGTCACAATTCATAGGATTAAATACAGCAATTTCCATCTTAAGTCATCCTTTAAACTACTAATCTTTGTTTAGGCCTTGTATTATCAATTGAACTTCACATCAACTCAAATTTCCTCTTCAAATTTTCATTAACCTTGCTAGAAATTCTAGTTCACTAACTTAATTTACTTATCTACTCATCAATTCACTAGATTCATCCATTTCAACATATAAGCCATTCCATACTTCATAATTATTACACATTCTACTTCCTACTCCACAAATCATCATACCAATCATTAATTCACCATATTTTAACATTCAATTTAGATTTAAAGTTAAGAATATCTCTCCAATTTCAACATATAAGTTGTGGCACAATAGGGGTGTATTCAGTTGGCAATTTTTTCATGTTAAACTTACTTTTACTCATGTAAACCTATTTTTGTCTTCACATTTAGCATGTTCACAACTCCTTTATCATTTGAAATCACAAATAAAATACTTCCAAGGCATTTGTAGGTGGTGACAAGGGTAGCAAATCACACAATCAATCATAGGTTTTACCCATCAAGCAAAATCCTACTCTAAACTTCTTAAATAACCTCAAATCACACCCATGTAAGTAAGGAAGAGTGTCTTACCTTTTAAAGTTACTTGAATCCTAAATTCTTCAATATGTCGCCACTTCCCAAGAGCTCTAATAGTTGTATTTTTCAACTTCAAGACAAATTATGTCATTGAAATCAATTAATTAGCACTCAAGATTAAGATTGATGCCCTAATCTTGATTTAACCTAAATAATCATCTACTCAATTCTAATAGTTCCATGTAGAAATTGAGAATGTCCACCTTCTAGTGCACTTCAACTTGATTTAGACCTAAATACTCAAGAAAAACACTAGGTTAGTACCTTGGTTAATGGTTGTTAAGGTTAAACAACGAAGATTAAGGTTTAGTAGAGGTTTAAGTGTTTTTACCTTGGAATAAACTTCGAAGATGAGTTAGTGGGGGCTACTATTTTGGGTAAGGAAAAGGGGGCTTCAAAGGGTTTCCTACCACAAGTGGGGACCACTTAGGGTTACATGCCAATTTATCTAAAGTTGCTAAGTATCATTCATTTCGGCATGTATGGGAAATTTTTTGAAGTTCTTATTTCCATTCATTTTGTTATATTTCACTCTTAAGTCTCCAAATTAATTGAAAATTTCTCAAAAATTAGCCATCCCTTATAAAACTGAGCATAGGGATATTTTGGTCATTTTACTAAATTAATTTCCAAACCTTAATTCTCCATTTCTAATTGACTCCAAATATTTCCTTATTGATTTTACTTACACAATTACAGTCTTAAAATTTTATTTAAGATCACTAAACTAATTTAGAAGCTAGTTTCAATAAAATCGAATTTGAGGGTAAAAATGTCATTTTAGAAAAATTAGCTTAGAACTTTTAAAATTCTTTCTTAGTTGACTTCAAATTTTTCCTTTTCAATCTGTTAACCTTATTTATTAATTTGGGATTTTTCATTCTCCTTCCCTTAGTATAAATTTCAACCTTAAAATTTACCTAATGTCTCAAAGAGCTCAAGGTATTTCATCCTCATTGTGTCCCCTAACTCCCATGTAGCCTTGCACTTTGTTTGGCCACTTCATAGTTCTAAACATATTTGATCACCTTATTCCTCAATACTCTTTCTTTCTTTTCCATGATCTTGATAAGATATTCATCATGAGTCAATTTAGATAGATCTCTAGTTGATTCATCCTAACTACAACATCAAGATCTAAAGTGCACTTTCTCAATTGAGACATGTGGAAGACATTGTCAACTCTTGATAAGCTTGGTGGCAAAGCCAACTTGTATGCCACAAGTTTGATCCTTTCTAGAATCTTATAAAGACCTATATATCTAGGATTTAGTTTTCCTTATACCTTCAATTAGACAACTCCCTTAGCTAACGACATACTAGGAAAGACATGATCTCCTACTTTGAACTCTAAAGCATAACTCTTATATCAATCTTAAGTTGCTTTCACCCTTTCTTTTATCACCTGCACCTTTTCTACTACTTGCTGGACTAAATTGATTCTTAAAAGTGCTATGTCACTAACTTCATCCCAATGAATTAGGAATCTACATTTTCATCTATATATAGCCTTATGCGGTGTCATTTGGATAGTAACCTAATAATTATTGTTACATGCAAATTCTATAAGGGGTATGTGATCATTCCATCTACCTTTAAAATCTAAGGCATAAGCCCTCAGCATTTACTTCAAAATGTATATTGTCCTCTTTAATTATTATTCTATCTGAGGATGGTAAGCGATGCTAAAGTCCAACCTAGTACCCAAGGTGTCATGTAGTCTCCTCTAAAATCTACTAACAAAGCAAGGATCTCTATTAAATACAATCAACATTGGCACTCAATGAAGTCTAATAATCTCCCTAGTATAAATATGTGTCAACCTCTCTATCAAACATCTAACTAGCACAGGTATAAAGTGGGCCAATTTCATCAGTTTATCTATGGTCACCCAAACCTTCTCATGTCATGTTCGAGTCTTAGATAAAGTTGTCACAATGTCTGCAATGATATTTTCCCACTTCCACTCTAGAATGAAAAAAGGCTAACCGCCTTAAAAAATGCAATAATATGCAATGTATGACCATTTATATTTAAGTTCTATCCTTTATTAATTATAATTATAGGTGGTCAACCATATATATTGATGTGCTCAAGTCCAATTGCAATTACACAATGCTAATTGAAGAAACAATTAAACAAAGTCCATGAAAATGGTGTGATTCCATTTACCATGCGAACCCTAATTACATGAAACAAGAACACAAGGAAACTCCAAATTGTTACTAGATATAATGCACTAGTAGAATTAGGAACAACTTATAATTTGTTGATATTACTCATAACAAATCCAAGCCTTCACTCACCACAATCCTAGAAGAAGTTGATAAGAGTGTCTTATGAAATAGAGAAAAGCCTCTCTTTAACATGAAAATGGCAGCCCAAATATAATGTTCAAAAGTCCCTTACAAAACCTAATGTCGAGTCTAATTTTTTTGCATTCCCATTCCTAATCCGATCTAGACTAGACCCTATGCTCATCTAATGTAGATCATCGACTTGAGTTAGGAATTTCGTTTGATTTTTGGAGTCGCCACCCAACTGTTGTTGGGAAATATTGAATTAAGACTAAAGGAGCGGATTAATCTTAATTTGGACCACTAGTCGTCGTTATTTCCTCTTCTCGTTTTTGAAAAGAGGAAAAGGGAAAACCAGAGTTTCTAAGTCCGGAGGCTAACCTATTAAAACCTTACGGTTACCACTTAATCTCCTAAAATTGTTCTTATTTAGAAATGTGTTTTATTGTGTTTCTGTTACTTTTTATTATGTTTTTGAATTATTTCAAAAAAATGATTTTTCATTTCATTTTATGGGTTGACCCGAATGGGTGCCTACGTACCTGCTATCCAGGATCAAACAAGTCGTAGTTCGCTTTTCCTGAAAATATTTAGTGGGTTTGTGAATTTTAATTTGAAAATCTCTTTCGATTTATGTTTTTAACATTTTTGGGATTTTTTCCAAAAAATCTAAACCTAAGCTTTTATCTGATTTTTGAAAATGATTTTTATGGAAAATATCAGTTTTGGATTTATTTGAGAAAAATGGTTTTTTTTTTCTAAGTGTTAAAACTCATTTTTTTTAATTTTTATGATTTTTATGATTTTCTATGATTCTTTATAATTTTTATGATTTTTTATGAATTTTATAAATTTTTATGATTTTGTGATTTTTGTGATTTTTTTATGATTTTTATAAATTTTGTGATTTTTGTGAAAAAATTTATCCTAAGCTATTATCTATCCTATTTTGAAATATAAAATTTTATTAATTATTTTCCTAATATTTTATTATTTTTCTATATTTTATTATGTTTTTTATTCTTTTCTACATTATTAAAATCTAAAAAAACCTAATTTCTACATTTTCCTACTTATTGAAAATAAAACCTAAACCAATAAATAAATAAATAAATAACAAATAATAAATCAATTCGGAATAAATAAATAAATAAAATAAATTAATTAATTAAAAAAATCTAGAAAATCCGACTTACCTGGATCCGGGTCGGTGCGCAGGTCGGGTCGGTCGGGTCGAATCGGGTTGAAGCGGGTCGGGTCGGATCGGTCGGATGCGGCAGCGGAGTATGCTCATTCACGGCGTTCTGGCGGTCTTTCGTCGCGGGTGAGGTGTCGAATCCTAGCTTCTTGAGGGTGCTGAATCCAATGGTGGCGGTGGTTTGCTCTCAGATCGTCTTTTGGTGGTGGTTCAACTCCGGTCGGCAATCACGATTTTGGGTCTCCTCCGAATTGCACTCTTTTCTCACTTTCTCTCAATTCCGATTCGTGTCTTGGCTTCCTCGCTTCAATTCCTATTTATAGGCACTTGAAACCGAGCTGGATAAGTTTGGATTTCCTCCGATCGAAGCTAATCGGATTTTCGGTTAAAAAAAACCAACTCCGATTTGTGTAAATCCTTCGATTTGTTGCGATTTGATTCCAATTAGATAATGTTTATCTTATTTCTGTTGAAGATCTGTTGGATTTGTGCAAAAAATCGAATTGAAACGGCCGAAATTCGAATTTTCTCTTCCGTCGGCGATCTCGGAGTAGAGGTAGAAGACGATCACGCGCTCGGCGCGTGCGTTCCCTTCAGGCAATCAGAGGCTGCCACGTGTCCTAGATAAGTAAGAAAAACAAAACGCGGAAACTGCCTCCCCCCCTATTCGAACCTGCGACCAAGCCCCCCTCGCGCACGCCTTAGCCCGTAGTCCGGACCAGCTGGGCTAGCCCACTTTCCTAATTTTTCTAATTTCGCAAATTGCATATATGCAATGCGATTTTTTTATTTTTTGAAATTTCAAAAATTTGTAAAAATTATTTATTATTTATTATTGCCATTTCTAAAATCATTTTTCAAAATTGATGTTTTTTTCCTATTTATTTTTATTTTTTGAATATTTTTAATTATTTATGCTAAATTAGGGAAAAATTGGAAAAAATTGAAAATTGATTATTATTGATTATTATTCATTCTTAGGGCAAAAATGGGGTGTTTACAACTGCCCCTCTTTGTAGTAAAGTTTGAAAAACTTAACTACAAAGACAAGAAAGACGCCATTTTTGGCCTCTTAAATAGATAACATGGTCCTAACAATTTAGAGTCATGTTCCCTCCCCCAAAAGTGCTTTATGGGCTGACTAATTGGTGATGGAAAACATCTCAAGCATTGTGTAGAAGAAATGATGATAGGAAGCGTCTTATCAAACTAGCAACCTTGGAAAGAAAATTTACTTAGGAAGCGCCCTTATGAGCTGGCTACCTATCAACAGAAGTGTCTTGTTAGACTAGCAACTGTTTGGAAGAATATTTCCGAAAAGTGCCCCAAGAGCTGACTAATCGGGCGAATCTAGGAAAGTCCCCCTCATGGGCTGACTAACCTTAAGATAGATTTTTAGGAAAGTGCCCATCTTGGGCTGACTAACCTATGGTAGAGTGTCTCAAAAAGTGCCCTTATGAGCTGACCTTGAGAACAGATTTTTAGGAAAGTGCCCATCTTGGGCTAACTAACCTATGATAAAATTGATTGAACTGTCTCAAAAAGTGCCCTTGTGAGCTGACCTTGAGAACAGATTTTTAGGAAAGTACCCATCTTGGGCTGACTAACCTAGGATAGAATTGATTGAACTGTCTCAAAAAGTGCCCTTATGAGCTGACCTTGAGAACAGATTTTTAGGAAAGTGCCCATCTTGGGCTGACTAACCTATGATAAAATTGATTGAACTGTCTCAAAAAGTGCCCTTATGAGCTGACCTTGAGAACAGATTTTTAGGAAAGTGCCCATCTTGGGCTGACTAACCTAGGATAGAGTTGTCTCAAAAAGTGCCCTTATGAGCTGACCTTGAGAACAACTTTTTAGGAAAGTGCCCATCTTGGGCTGACTAACCTAGGATAGAGTTGTCTCAAAAAGTGCCCTTATGAGCTGACCTTGAGAACAACTTTTTAGGAAAGTGCCCATCTTGAGCTGACTAACCTAGGATAGAGTTGTCTCAAAAAGTGCCCTTATGAGCTGACCTTGAGAACAACTTTTTAGGAAAGTGCCCATCTTGGGCTGATTGACCTAAGATAAAAATGATATCTCAAAAAGGTACCCCCTATGAGCTAACCTTAGAGAGGATGTTTAGGAAAGTGCCCATCTTGAGCTGACTAACCTAAGATAAAAATGATATCTCAAAAAGGTGCCTTTATAGGGTGACCTTAGAAAAGACATAGGGAAGTGCCCTTTTTTTGGGCTGACTACCCTATTAAGAGGAATGTTTAGACAAGTGC
Organism: Laguncularia racemosa; assembly: GCA_037954665.1. Taxonomy (NCBI): domain Eukaryota; kingdom Viridiplantae; phylum Streptophyta; class Magnoliopsida; order Myrtales; family Combretaceae; genus Laguncularia; species Laguncularia racemosa. The sequence continues at coordinate 1,574,350 of JBBMOL010000153.1, forward strand.
CCAACTAGGGGCTGACTCATCTTATGCTTCTGAATATGCTTTCTACTGACTGAGCTAAATGATGTGATGCCTTTCATGATAGTTATTATTTTTTTCAATGTGCTTGCCAGTTTTATCGTGGATAGTAACCAAACAACCGAACCCTCGGGCTGGTTTGCTTCTGCTTCATTTCTTCTTATCTTGGCACGGGGTTGAAAATTTTGTTGTGCTCCCTTTCTTTATGCACATGGCTCTTTTGATGGTAATGTTATCCTACTAATGCATTCAGTTCTAATGCTCAAAAGTAAATAGAATTATATCACAAACTATATTAAGATTCATTATCATTTTAGTGTTTATCTTTTATAGGTGAAGTGATGGGTAATGTGTTTAGGAATATTTATTGTGATGGGAATTGATTCAGATTATCGACCATTCAGGAATATTAACTTTGCTTGAAAAAAGTAAAAAACTCGACTCAACGAAATTTGTAGCGAATGTTAGCTTTCATAAACATTGGCAAAATTTCGATTCCCTTGTCTAAGGATAGTACATCTTTATAGCATCTGTGTTAATGGGGTCTCTCAATTCTGGACCATCCATTTGAGTTAGTATCAAAGCACCTCCTGACAGAACCTTTTTCACCACATAGGGGCCTTCATAGTTTGGGGTAAATTTCCCTCTGGAGTCTTGGACATTCGGGAGAACCTTCTTTAGTACTAGATCCCCCTCCTTGAAGTATCGAGGTTTCATCTTCTTGTTAAACGCTCGGGCCATTCTTTGTTGGTAACACTGGCCATGACATAGTGCGGTTAGCCTTCTTTCATCAATCAGATTCAGCTGATCAAGCCTCTTCTTTACCCAGTCTGATTCAGTTAACTGATTTTCCGACAAGATTCTGAATGATGGTATCTCAACTTCAACTGGTAGCACTGCTTCTGTACCATATACTAATGAGTAAGGGGTAGCTCCTGTAGATGTTCTTATTGAAGTCCTATAAGCCATAAGAGCAAACGGTAACATTTTGTGCCAATCTTTGTAAGTTGTTGTCATTTTCTCGATGATCTTTTTGATATTTTTATTAGCTGCTTCTACTGCCCTGTTCATTTGAGGTCGATAGGGAGTTGAATTTCTGTGGTTTATATTGAATTGTTGACATAAACCTGTCATCGATTTGTTGTTAAGATAGGTACCATTGTCGGTGATGATGGACTCAAGAACTCTATATCGGGCTATTATGTCCCTTTTCAAGAAGCGGACTATTACCCCTTTTGTGACATTGGTATATGATGAAGCTTCGACCCATTTAGTGAAGTAATCAATTGCTACCAGTATGAACCTGTGGCCATTAGATGCTGTCGGAGTGATCGGGCCTATTATGTTGATTCCCCACATGGAGAAAGGCCATGGTGTTGATAACAAATGTAGCTCGTTGGGCGGAGCATTTATCTGGTTTGCGTAGACTTGACACAGATGACAGTGCTTGACATATTTTATGCAATCTGATTCCATGGTCAACCAATAATATCCTAACCTCATGATTTTTCGGGCCAACATGTAACCATTCATATGAGGTCCACATACTCCCTCATGTACTTCCTTCATCAGTTCGCATGCTTCATTTTTGTCCACACATCTCAACAAGGTGGTATCAAATGATCTCTTGTAAAGTATGGACCCACTTAATAGGAAATGGCTTGCTAACCTTCTGAGTGTTCTTTGGCCATTCTTGCTAGCCATTTTGGGGTATTTACCTTCTTGGAGAAAGGTCTTGATGTCGTGATACCAGGGCTTATCATCTTGTACTTTCTCAACGGTTAAACAGTAGGCGGGCCGACTTTCGATGTCTATTTTCATCGGTTGAACTTCAGCTCCCCCTATTATTTGGATCATAGATGCTAGTGTGGCTAGTTCATCTGCAAACTGATTCTGAGTTCTCGGGATGTATGTGAAAGTGATTGCCTTGAATTCCTCAATTAGCTCTGTCAAGTGTTGATGATACGGTACCAGTTTGGGGTCTTTAGTCTTGTATTCCCCTCTTGTCTGTAGTATGATGAGCGACGAATCTCCATATACTTCTAATTCGTGGATTTCCATTTGATAGGCTATTTTGAGGCCAAGAATACATGCTTCATATTCTGCGATATTATTGGTATAGGGAAATGTAAGTCTTGTCGCTGCAGGGAATTGAGTGCCATCTGGGGATATCAATACTGCCCCAACCCCACAACCGAATACGTTGGCGGCTCCATCGAAAAACAGTTTCCATTTAGCATTCTGCTCTATCCCAAAGTCTTCTACTGGCATATCTTCCACTATCAATATATTCTCATCCGGAAATTGGGCTTGTAGTTCTTGGGAATCTATCTCGACAGGGTGTTCCGCCAATTGGTCGGCTAAGGCTTGCCCTTTCATCGAGTTCTGATTTATGTATGTGATGTCGAGCTCGGATAGGAGCATTTTCCACTTAGAGATTCTACCTATCAAAGCCGATTTCTCGGCCAAGTATTTCAGAAGATCATGCTTTGTTAGCAGCTCAATATGGTAGTAAAGGGTGTATTGCCTTAGTCGATGCATGACCCAGATTAAAGCACAACACGTCTTCTCCACCTCTGAGTACCTCTGTTCCCCATCTGTGAACTTCTTGCTCAGATAATATATGGAATGCTCTCTTCCCTCGTCATCTTTCTGCCTCAGCACACATCCCATGGATTCAGGGAGTACAGTGAGGTATAAGAACAAGGGCTTTCCTTGCTTCGGGACTATCAAGACCGGAGGTTTTATAAGATATTCTTTGATCGTCCTGAATGCCTCTTCGCATTCATCATCCCATTCTATTATGGCGCTCTTCTTCAACAGACGGAATAGTGGCTGGCATTTGTCGGTGAGTCGTGAGATGAAACGAGCAATATAATTTAATCTTCCTAATAAGCTTCTTACTTCTTTAACGGAGCGTGGGGAAGGTAGTTCTAATATGGACTTTACCTTGTCAGGGTCGATTTTAATGCCCTCCTGACTTATGACAAACCCTAACAATTTCCCCGTCGTGACCCCGAAAGTACATTTTTCTGGGTTTAACTTGAGCTGGAATTTTCTCAATCGTTTAAACAATTTCCTCAGGATATCTATATGGCTTTCTCCTTCTTTGGATTTGGCTATCATGTCATCAACATATACTTCAACCTCTCGATGCATCATGTCGTGAAGTATTGCGACCATGGCTCTCTGATACGTTGCCCCGGCGTTTTTCAAACCGAAGGGCATGACTTTGTAACAGAAAGTTCCCCATGTTGTGATGAAAGTTGTTTTGGTTTTATCTTCTTCAGCCATTTTTATTTGATTATATCCTGAGAAACCGTCCATGAATGAGAAAAGATGGTTTCCCGCAGTGTTGTCTACCAGAACATCAATGTGAGGTAGGGGGAAGTTATCCTTTGGCGTAGCTTGGTTTAAGTCCCGAAAGTCTACGCATACACATACTTTTCAATTCTTTTTCATAACGGGGACTATATTTGCTACCCATTCTGGGTAGTCGGATACTTCAATGAACCCTACTTCTAGCAGTTTCTTGACTTCTTCCTTAATCTTCAGCAAGATGTCAAACCTAAATCTTCTCAGTTTTTGTTTTTTAGGTTTGACATCTTCCCTTGTGGGAAGCCTATGAACCACTATCGATTGGTCTAGCCCTGGCATGTCACTATATGACCAGGCAAACACATCTGCATATTCCATTAATAGCTCGGTTATCTCACATTTTTGCTCGGCACTCAAACTGGTCCCGATTTTGAGGTTCTTAGGGTTTTCCATGCTTCCTAGATTTACTGTCTCCACAGGCTCGTCGATCGAGATTCCGCTTTGTTCATGTTTTAGCCAATTTTCTTGTATTATTTCGTAGTCTAGGATATCGCCTTCAACAATTGACCCAGCAGCGTTGGAAACGATATCAGCGTTTTTACTTTCTACCTACGCGAAATATCCCTGATGTTCGATAGTAGGAGATCTAGCGCTACTGATAGGATAACAAAATCAATTGTTCAGAGCCGGATGCTGTTTGGACGTGTGGGCGGTTGATTTCCCTTGGCTGTCGTCTTCTTTATTGATTCGAGGCTCTTGAACAATGTTTGCCTTTCGGAAAGATTGTTGGAGAGGTGGGATGCACATCTGGGTGTCGATTAGCTTCCCCCTTATTCTGCCTTTGACACCTTTTGTTTGCGCTTCTTCTGCGGCCGTAGGAATGTACCCCAGTCCAAACGTCCCATGTTGCCCCTCTTTAAACTGATGGCCCTCTTTGCTGGTTACCATGTTCACTTCATTGAAAATTTGCAACCCCAGGTCTTCTGAACCCTCTTCCCCAATATAAGGTATGGCAGTCTCTTTGCATATGGCGTAATCTTGTTTGCCCAGTACCGTGACTATTTGCCCGCTTGCAATGAACTTGACCCTTTGGCGAAGACTAGAGGGGATGGCTCCAACAGCATGTATCCAGGATCGTCCCAAAAGCAAGTTAAAAGACCTTGGGATGTCGAGGACCTGGAAGGAGATGTGGAATACTTGTGGACCGATTTCCATCGGTAGGTTCACCTCTCCCACTATGTCTCTCTTTGACCCGTCGAAGGCTCTAACCACCATGGAGCTAGGTTTTATGTTGCTTGGATCGAACCCTAATAAATCGAGTGTTGCCAATGGGCAAACGTTGAGGGATGATCCATTGTCAATGAGTACTCGGGAGACAATAGTGTCGTTGCACCTGACCACTATGAACAGTGGTTTGGTATGTTGGTCTCCCTCTTCTCCTAGTTCTTCCGGAGAGAAGGCTATCTGGTCCATTATGAAGATGGAGTCTACCACGTGACCTATCTTGTCTGTAGCGATAGCTTCCGGGACCTGAATCTTTTTCAGCACTTTAAAGAGCGCTTCCCTGTGGGGCTCGGATGTTGTGAGAAGGCCCATGAGTGATATTTGTGCTGGAACTTTATTTAATTGTTCCATGATCTTGTATTGACTGGCTTTGACCATCTTTGTAAATGCAGCATCCCCCTTTCTCTTCTTCTCCTTTTTCCACGTTGGGTTCTTCAGTCGGGCTTTTATACTTTGGATCGTATAATCTCCTAGAGCGGGTGATGCCTCCCACTATAGGAGGTTGCTCTTGTTCGAGGGCCCGATAGTCGAACGGTGCAGCCTTGTAATTCTCTGCTGGTATCGGGACATTGAATACATATCTTTTTCTTAGGATTTGTACCTTAGTTGATTGTCCCTCATAGCACTGTATAACCCTGGGCTTCGGATGAGAATTGATCATGTTTATAGCCTTCCCTTCTTCCTTTGACGGGTTGTCTTCCTTCTCAAATTCCGGCCCCCATCCACTAGGCGGCCCCTGCTCGGTCGGGATATAAGAATAGTTTACCAAATACTGAAATCTCCCATGTGATTCTCCCAAAGTGCCGACCGTTGGGTCTCCGGCTAACCACCTTCTTTTAATGTGTGCTTTTGGTGTTTCTTCTGGAGCTTGGTGGGATTGCTTCTTCTGTTGCTCCGTCGGATTCTGCTTAGGGGCTTCTTTGGGAGTCGACTCCTCAGATGTGATCATATTTGGTGGGCTTGTGATTGGGCAGTGGGTTGGTGTTGATATTGGGTGCTGGGGCATTCACAAAATCCAGCTGGATGATGCCTGCATCAATTAAGTCTTGGATCTTGTGCCGGAGCCTCCAGCACCTATCTGTAGAATGCCCCTCCTGACCCATGTGGTAGTCACATTTGAGGTTTGAGTCGAAGTTCTTGGGCCTGTATCGGTTATTGGGGAGCTCAAAACTGATCAAGTTGTCTGCCCTCAACCGAGCGAAGACCTGACTGAGTGGTACGGGGATTGGAGTGAACTGCCTTGGGGCCTTGGCGGCTTGGGTGTGACCTGTCGTGGGTTGTTGGGCTGGAATATTCGTGGTCTGGAATGTCATACGAGTCCCAGATTTTTCTGCCTTACCGGAGTAGACTGTGCTGACAGTGGACTCTTTAGCTCTGTTTCCTCCTAAAGGCCTTTGTGTCGATGTAACCCTAGGAGGCTCCATTGTTTGGAGTCTACCGGTGGTGATGGCATTCTCAATCCTGCATCCCGCAGCCACTACCTCTGCAAAACTAGATGAGGTCTGGCCTACCAGGTGTGAAAAGTAGGTCTTGTCCAGGGTATTGACAAATATGGATGTCAATTCCTTTTCAGATATCGGGGTTGCTACCCTGGCGGCCTGGGCTCTCCAGCGCTAAGCATACTCCTTGAACGGCTCAACATGTCTCTTCTGGAGACTCCCCAGGTCGATTATGGATGGGGTGACTTCAATATTGAACTTATATTGGTCATAAAATGCCCGGGCTAACTTCTCCCAGGTGTTAACAATGTTGAAGTCCAGGTGGGCATACCAGACTAGTGCAGGGCCTGTGAGGCTGTCTTGGAATGTCTAGAGCATGAGTTGGTCGTATTGAGCATACTTGCTCATTTTTCGAGCATATAGCCTGGTATGCATTTTGGGGCAACCGGTCCCGTCATACTTTTCAAACTCTGGGGTCTTGAACTTTTCAGGGTATATCTCTTCCCTGTATGCTGGCAGATTGGTGATTCCGGCCTGTTCAAAACCATCAGGGCCTTCAATGGTTTTCATCTTGTTATGGAGCTGCTGGAAGAGTCGATTCTCCATCTCCTTCTGCCTCTCTTCCATCTCCCTTTTCAGGTCATCAGAGGTTAGCCCCTGGTTGACCTTTGTCTCATATTCAAAGGCCGGGTTAAGGTGGGAATTGATCTCTTCATATTCCAGAGGCTGTCCCTCCACTACTTTTCCCTTTCTGGCCCCTGAATACTCTTCCTAGGTTGGTTGAGTGTTGCGCAGGAGGCCGATGCTTTCAGTTAAGAGGTGAACCTGGGCAGCCAGTTGTTGGACTTTTTGTTCTAGGGACATGATCCTAGAGTCCGAGGCAGCTTCAGCATTGGCGTTGTTGCGGTTGTCGCTACTGTTGGCCATTCTTGTTCTTGAGCGCGTGAGAACTGGACTTCTAGGAGGGTTCGGTTGCTTGGAAGCTATTTTGATACCTGGATGCGCATTTTGTTTTTTTTTTTTTTGTTTTAGTGTAATGTATGCAAAATGATATACATGTGTCACGCGGATGCTAAAAATAAAAGGGTTGACAACTGATTGACAATGTAATATTGAAACCTTACTTTTATTCATATTGAAAATTTTGGAGTTCGATAATCAAAATAAAAGATTACAAATAATGATCTATTTCCTAGCTCTTTTAGTCTTCTGTTGTGGAGGCTCAGACTTCTCATTGATGATAGCTTCTAATTCTTTGACTTTGGCTTGGGTCTTCTCCAATTGTGCTTCCAAGGCCTTGTTCCTTTGGTCGGATTCTTTGAAACGTCCCTTCCAGATGTCTTTCTTATGATCTGCAGCTTCAAAGTATACTTCTATGCGGGCCTTAACCCGCTCTAGGTAGATTTCTGTCTCTGGGTTGATCTTGTCTGGTCTTGGTTGGGTGACGTCTGGAACCCGATATGCTCTTTCCCCTGTCTGGTATAGCTGGCGGATTACAAACTCTCTGGTGGCTCGGTGTTTTCCCACTTCACCATCTAACTCCCCAAAGTCCACATTCGGGCTTTCAATTCTGGCTTCCCAAAGTGCCTTAACCTCTGCCAGCTTAGCAAACTTCTCGGCTACCAACAGGTTTGGATCTTGATACTCAAAGGTGACTGCTCCCAGCGAGGGCCGATAAACTATGTCTTGGATAGCACCAAACTGGCGGACCACTGAGTTGGGGTGATATCCGATACATCCGCTGATTCTGATTAAAGGCACGGCTTGGAAATTACTGCAGGTCAAGATGATTTTGTCACAGCAACTCCACCTGGCTATCCATAGAATATCTTCGGCACTGAAGCTCCTAAGCAGCTCTACCCAACTGTGGCTAGTAAGGTCGTCGGGTAGCTTCACCTTTTCTATACATGAATCCACAAGATCCACCTGCTGGGCTAAGGTTTTTCGGACCACGTTCAACCCAAAGCACTTAAGGTGGCTTACAAACCATATCAGCAGAAGGTTGAGGCTTGAGCGAAGGATCCCATGGCCTTTCTTCTTGAGGAAATTCAAGTTCCGGATCTGTTCAGCCAATAGAGCCGGGATGTAAGATCTTCCGTCCAGAAATTGGGTCACCAGCTCTGCGACTCGGTAGTGAATATAGAAGGTCCCGATGGGGAACAGTATGGTGGAGAAGGCTGTCAAGATGAAAGCGTTCACCCTTCTCTGTCTGTAAGTTTTGGGGTCCCCACATAGTATGTCCTTCCTATCCCCATTGTCCTCTCGGGCGATGAACCAGGCTTCCAAATCATCCATTCGTATGCAATATCCATTACAGTCTGCTAGGGCTTTGTTGACTGCTATTTTACGGATGCCTAATAATCTGCTGAAGGTACCGGCTGGCCTGGCCTCGAGGTCTGGCATATATATTTGATCGGTTAGTGCTGGAGCCTATAGCAACTGGGTGTACTCCTCCAGGGTAGGGGTGATCTCATGCGGCCCGATAAAGAAAGCAACGGGCTCGATTTCCCATAATTGGAGCATGGCCTGGACTAAAGGCAAATTCACCTCTATCTTTGTCAGTGAGAGGATGGGGCCGATCTTTTGCTGGATGAAGACCTGCTCCTCTGGGTTGTACAAGGTAAACCAATGGTCCAGTACCAATTTTTGGTCCAAAGGTTTGTACACCCGAATTTCTTTGCGGAGGAGACGGTAGACTACGGTGCTAGCCATCTATTTACAATAAGAAATTGCCTAATTACAAACAGAACTATGAAAACATTACAGGGAAATAAATTCGAACTCCATGAACAAAATAACAAACCATTACATTGTCATCAATTGTCAACCCCTCATGATGTTATGTATGCAAGTAGGTTGGTTCTAACTGGTTCCCGAGCTCTATGACCTCCTGCATTCTCGGAGAAATGGATCTCAGGCCATATTGAAGCATAGGGTGGGGTAGCCTAATCGATCTTGAATGGTGAATCAACTCACTTCGCCCGAAACCTACACAATGGCTCCCCATCTTAGGTTTCTAGGACAGTCCGGGTTCGACAGCATCTATTCACACAAACATATGCATGCAAACCCCCATAGAAAACTAAAAATCTAACTAATCACTGCAAAGTTAGTAATAGAGTAATAATTGAAACACATTTCTTAAAGAGAACAATTCGAAAAGATTCAGGTAGCTAGCCTACTGGCATGGGTCCCCAGTGGAGTCGCCATCCTGTCGGGTCTAATTTTTTTGCATTCCCATTCCTAATCCAATCTAGACTAGACCCTATGCTCATCTAATATAGATCCTCGACTCGAGTTAGGAATTTTGTTTGATTTTTTGAGTCGCCACCCAACTGTTGTTGGGAAATATTGAATTAAGACTAAAGGAGCGGATTAGTCTTAATTTGGACCACTAGTCGTCGTTATTTCCTCTTCTCGTTTTTGAAAAGAAGAAAAGGGAAAACCAGAGTTTCTAAGTCCGGAGGCTAACCTATTAAAACCTTACAGTTATCACCTAATCTCCTAAAATTTTTCTTATTTAAAAATGTGTTTTATTGTGTTTCTGTTACTTTTTATTATGTTTTTGAATTATTTCAAGAAAATGATTTTTCATTTCATTTTATGGGTTGACCCGAATGGGTGCCTACGTACCTGCTATCTAGGATCAAACAAGCCGTAGTTCGCTTTTCCTGAAAATATTTAGTGGGTTTGTGAATTTTAATTTGAAACTCTCTTTTGATTTATGTTTTTAACATTTTTGGGATTTTTTCCAAAAAATCTAAACCTAAGCTTTTATCTGATTTTTGAAAATGATTTTTAGGGAAAACATCAGTTTTGGATTTATTTGAGAAAAATGGTTTTTTTCTAAGTGTTAAAACTCTTTTTTTTTGAATTTTTTTGAATTTTTATGATTTTCTATGATTCTTTATAATTTTTATGATTTTTTATGATTTTTTATGATTTTTTATTATTTTTATGATTTTTTTGAATTTTTATGATTTTGTGATTTTTGTGACTTTTTTATGATTTTTATAAATTTTGTGATTTTTGTGAAAAATTTTATCCTAAGCTATTATCTATCCTATTTTGAAATCTAAAATTTTATTAATTATTTTCCTAATATTTTATTATTTTTCTATATTTTATTATGTTTTTTTATTCTTTTCTATATTATTAAAATCTAAAAAAAACCTAATTTCTACATTTTCCTACTTATTGAAAATAAAACCTAAACTAATAAATAAATAAATAAATAACAAATAATAAATCAATTCGAAATAAATAAAATAAATTAATTAAAAAAAATCTGGAAAATCCGACTTACCTGGATCCGGGTCGGTGCGCGGGTCGGGTCGGTCGAGTCGAATCGGGTTGAAGCGGGTCGGGTCGGATCGGTCGGATGCGGCGGCGGAGGATGCTCGTTCACGGCGTTCCGGCGGTCTTTCGTCGCGGGTGAGGTGTCGAATCCTAGCTTCTTGAGGGTGCTGAATCCAATGGTGGCAGTGGTTTGCTCCCAGATCGTCTATTGGTGGTGGTTCAACTCCGGTCGGCAATCGCGATTTTGGGTCTCCTCCGATTTGCACTCTTTTCTCACTTTCTCTCAATTCTGATTCGTGTCTTGGCTTCCTCGCTTCGATTCCTATCTATAGGCACTTGAAACCGAGCTGGATAAGCTCGGATTTCCTCCGATCGAAGCTAATCGGATTTTCGGTTAAAAAAAACCAACTCCGATTTGTGTAAATCCTTTTATTTGTTGCGATTTGATTCCAATTAGATAATGTTTATCTTATTTCTGTTGAAGATCTGTTGGATTTGTGCAAAAAATCGAATCGAAATGGCCGAAATTCGAATTTTCTCTTCCGCCGGCGATCTCGGACCCGAGGTAGAAGACGATCACGCGCCCGGCGCGTACGTTCCCTCCAACGAATCAAAGGCTGCCACGTGTCCTGGATAAGTAAGAAAAACAAAATGCGGAAACTGCCTCCCCCGTGATTCGAACCTGCGATCGAGCCCCCCTCGCGCGCGCCTTAACCCATGGTTCGGATCAGCTGGGCTAGCCCACTTTCCTGATTTTTCTAATTTCGCAAATTGCATATATGCAATGCGATTTTTTTATTTTTTTGTATTTTTTTAAATTTCAAAAATTTGTAAAAATTATTTATTATTTATTATTGCCATTTCTGAAATCATTTTTCAAAATTGATGTTTTTTTCCTATTTATTTTTATTTTTTTAATATTTTTAATTATTTATGCTAAATTAAGGAAAAATTAGAAAAAATTAAAAATTGATTATTATTGATTATTATTCATTCTTAGGGAAAAAATGGGGTGTTTACCCCTAATTAGCAAGTATTTATACCCTACTCTAAAACAAGAAAATTACAACAATGCCAAATAGTTAAAAACCGGTCCTATGAGTCACTTGAAGAACCGATTCTCCATGTGAAAGAGAGTGAAGATGGCCGGTTTTTCTCAAGTGAAATGAAGGCCAATTCCTCTTGTCTTTGTAGGTTCAATTTGGTTCATAATGGACCATGATCCATTTACAAACCAATTGCTATTGTACTTGATCGTCTTCTTATAAAAAACGACAAAAATGTACCTGCTAAAATGTAAAAACAATTACTATAAAATAAATAAAGATAAAATGTGAATGTCTGGGTTCCATTTGGTTCAAGTAGGCTTCCTAATTCTAGGTCCAGAGGTTTGATTGCCATAATCTCCTCGAGCCTCTAAAAGATTTGTCCTCAAACCTAATAAGTCTTTTCCTAGACTAAAATCCCTTGTTTGCATGTGTTTGTTGCCATGAAGTCTCAAGTGCCCATTATTTCTATAGATCTGTTCTTGGAATTTTTCTACCTCAATTGGAGACATAGGTGTCAAGATAACCCGATGAGGATCAACTAGCATCACAAAGGAAGGAACCAAAATCTCATGATCCATTACGTGGTATTGGAGGCCCGATGACCCGAGCTAAAGCTAAAAGGATGAACGAAGCTCTATAAGGACTAGTCATGAACTTGCAAGCCTGAGAATCAAGCTACACAGAAGGAAAACATACATGTGTCAACTTGATTCACATGACCATGGAAGGATGAAATATTTTAAGAATATTATGTATTTGCGTGGACAATACATTAGAGGATGCATTCGGTTTTGTTATTATTTGTTGGTTTGTTTTCCATATTATTTAGTTGCCTACTTGGTGACACAAGAATAAGGATAGAATAGGTAACATAGGATTTCCATATTGTGTTAGGTTTTTCCATATTGTATTCGTGTGCTATATATGCCGTGCAAGGAGGCTGGCCAAAGATAACTTTTGATATATGAAAACACATATTTTTCGTGAGATACGAAATACCTCTTTTTGTTCTTTTGCAAAAGAACTTTTCATATGATTCTAAATCGAATTATTAGGAATAACTTTTGATAACTTAGGTTACAGTCAACGGGTTTGATTGGGATTTAGTTACGCATAGCTTATTCAAGACAATCCTCAGGGTAATTGAAACCAACTAGCATCGTTGGGGATCTAGGTTTAACATACCTATGGTTACACGCATCATAACCCATGCACCATCCTTCTGAAACACATAAGTGTTTCTAAACCTATCATATACCACTCTTCTATCAAACAACTAAGGCCTATCCAGTAGTATATGAAAGGTACATATAGGAAGAACATCATAAACAATTTCATCATGATATCTATCTCCTATGCTAAAAGGCACCTTAGCCTTCTATGTAACATACAGACTACCCCATTCATTTAGCCAATGTAATTTATAAGGATGTGGATGTAGACTAGTGACTAATTTCAATCTATTTACTAATGTAGCAGCTATGACATTAGTGCAATTATCACCATCAATGAAAAGAACACACAAGTTACCTAGAACCCGGTAAGGCATATGGAATAGGTTTTCCCTCTGTACGTCCCCTACATCTAGAGATATAGTCATGACCTGCGCAACACATTAATAGACAGATATTTATCATTTCCTTTGTCTTCATGTGTCTCAACATCTGGATCATCATAATAGTCTTGTAGTACTATTAACAAATCTGTAGGCTCAAATAATTCTTCTTGACCATCCTTATTGTTTCCCTCTATAATAGTCATAACCCTTTTGTTGGGACACTGAGCAGCCATGTATCCAAAACCCATGCATTTGAAACATTTTATTTGACGCATCTTTCCATTGGTTGTCCTTGGCACTGTTTGTCTGCTATCAACTCCAACAATCTCTTTTCCTTTTCCTGAAATTTCCCTCTCCCTATCAGTAATAGATGTATTATTATCTACAGTCTTATCATTTCCTCCTATTCCCTTTTGTTCACCCTACTGACCATCTGACCCATGAGGTTTGGTAGAAGTTCCATACCTATTGCTCGCTACTTGAAAAGGGTTGGATCGCCTCTGTCTCTCCACTTTCAAGGTTAGCTAGATAGCCACATCAAGTGTGTTATACCTTTGAAGCTCCACGATACAGGCAATTTCATATTTTAACCTTGACATAAATCGTGCTAGGGTTTGTTCAAGAGGTTCAACTGACCTACATCTAATCATTAATGTCTCGAACTCCTATACATACTTGTCAACTGTTTTGTCTCCCTACCTTAGTGTTTGGAGATGCATAAATAGCTCCTACCTGTAATGCTCAAGTATAAAATTTTTTTTCAATACCCATTTCATTTCCCGCCAAGTATGTATATCAGCTTCACCATCTATTTGTATGCTAATCACAAAATTTTTCCACCATAAGGCGGCATAACTTGTAAATTCCATAGCAGCAAGACGAACTCGAATGTGATCATCAATCTCATAGCACTTGAATAGGCCCTCAACCTTATCCTCCCAATCTAAATAATCATATGCAGAACCCCTGCCATCAAATGGAGGCATTTTCAATTTTACATATTCTAATCCCCGAGATGGTCTGAACTCCCGGTTTGGGTAAGGCTCATTCTCAAAATTATCATCTCTTTCCTCCCTAAGTGCATGATAATCTCTCTCCATTTCCTCCAACAGCTCCTTCCTTATAAGCATTTTGATGGACTACTCGAGGTGGGGGTGCCTAAGGGTTTGCCATTGGTGGTTGTGGCATCGTCATCTAATCTACTCATGTTGCTAATGTAGTAACAATAGTGGTAGGATCTTGCAACTGTTCCTCTAATGTTCTTCCACTTGCAGCATGATGCCCTTGACCTCCTCCAACCTGACTATTGTCCTTATTACCAATCCCACCATTTTCACTATCATTTGACATGATTTTGAATTTTTTTTTTTATCACTCAACACCAACTCACGTCAGACTCACAACACAACACCTTCACGGCGCCAAGATCTCCAACTCACTACATGCCTTCACACCACACACACTTACACACCACGTCACAATCAACATGCCTCAACAACAACACACAACTCATGGTATACATAACCACATACCAGCACCTCCACGGTTCAATCACCATAGCACACTTACACACACCCACGGTGCTGCACACCACTTCAACAGATTCACACCACTTCAACGAATTCACACCAACAAACTCCCACACTTCAACTACACAACCATGCCATACATAACTTACACACACCCATGGTGCACTTCACTTCACACCACAACATATTCTAAAGATCATGGCAACAAAAGACAAATGGAAGTAATTATGTGCTCAAGAATCAAATCCCACGGCAATCAAATGATTCCAACTTAGTCAAAGTGTATTTAAAGTGATTAATACACAATAACTTTACAAGTAATGATTGAATTTGAATTTCAAAATACTTCCTAATCCTCCAATGTTGTCCTCATGGCAAGTCTTCCCAAATGGTTACTCAAGGATGTAAATCTGAAATTCACACCTCACAGTATACACTTGTTCCACGACACAACTTCACAATTAATCACGGTTCCACACATCTTCAATAGTACAACACACACAAGCAATCAGATTCACACACACTGCAATGTTGCAAGTCTCATTTTCCTCAATTGCTCAAGTTAATGTTGTAATCAAAAGCAAGTAAATAAGCAATGACTATACCCTTTACAATTTTGAAATTCAAATTCAAATAACTTCCCCTTCTTCCACACAAAGATCCCACGACAAGATATTAGAAAATTTGAAATTCCACGTCCAATTCCACAACCAACAAGGTATATCATGGTACAATCAACACAATTACTTCAATTCCACTTCAAATAACTTCAACTATGAAATGGAAGAACAAGAACCCTAAATCCCCAAATTGAAAATCACAAAATTCCCTTCTCAAAAATTGTACTTTGATAACAAAATTATGATGTGCTTAAGGTCAATTGCAATTACACAATGTTAATTGAAGAAACAATTAAACAAAGTCTACAAAAATGGTGTGATTTTATTTACCACGTGAACCTTAATTACATGAAACAACAACACAAGGAAACTCCAAATTCTTACCAGATATGATGCACTAGTAGAATTAGGAATAACTTGTAATTGTTTTATATTACTCACAACAAATCCAAGCCTTCACTCACTACAACGCTAGAAGAAGTTGATAAAAGTGTCTCATGAAATAGAGAAAAGCCACTCTTTCACGTGAAAATGGCAGCTAAAATATGATGTTCAAAAGTCCCTTACAAAACCTAATTAGCAAGTATTTATACCCTACATTAAAATAAGGAAATTACAACAAAGCCAAATAGTTAAAAATCGGTCCTATAAGTCACTTGAAGAACCGATTCTCCATGTGAAATAGAGTGAAGTTGGCCGATTTTTCTCAAGTGAAATGCAAATGAAATGAAGGCCATTTCCTCTTATCTTCATAGGTTCAATTTGATTCATAATGGACCGTGATCCATTTACAAACCAATTGCTATTGTGCTTGATTGTCTTCTTGTAAAAACCGAAAAAAATGTACCTACTAAAATGTAAAAACAACCAATCTTTAGCTTTAGTACTTAAAGAAAATGGAAAAGCACGTAGCTTGATTTGATCGTCGGTTATTCCTTGCGGCCTCATACTAGAACACACTATATGGAACTCTTTCAAATGCTTGTGAGGATCTTCATTCTCAAGACCATGAAATGTAGGTAGCAGATGTATCAACCCAGATTTCAATTCGAATTCCACAGCTAGTTCGGGATAGTGAATACAAAGTGGTTGTTGATTCACATCCGGTGCAGCCAACTCCCTTAAGGTTCTCTCGAGATTTGCCATGTCGTCCTCTTTTTCAGAATCAGACAAGTCCGATACTAAGTTCGGTCTAGTGGATGATCTAGCTTCTTGTCGCAACCTCTTTAGAGTCTTCTCAATCTCCGGATTATAAGTTAGTTCACCTGTCTGAGAAGAACGAGTCATACAAGAATAGAAATAAATTTGACACCAATCCCCGGCAACGGCGCCAAAATTTGATGGGTGTCGAATCCAACAAAAATAAAACCTACTCCTAGATAATTATATGATTTGCATATAGTGGTGAGTAGGGTCGAATCCACAGAGATTGGTTAAACTTATTTCTATTCAAGGAGAATAAAAGGGAAAAGAAAAATGGGGGGTTTTGTTTGTGAATCAAAATAAAGTAAGAAAATCGGATATTAATAAAAGCCTAGCCAAAGGAATCTAGTTTAATTCTAGGAATTGATCATCGATGCAAATGTTTTCTATTCTTAGTTCTAGATAAACTGGTTATGGTTATTAACAAGCTCTAACAACCTATCTCTCCTTACTTCCTCGATAACCTCAGACAAGCGCTTTGAATTATTTTTCTTATTGATTAAACAACCCTAGACAAGCGCTTAGGATTTAATCTATCAATAGCATTAAGATCTAGAGTGACCACAAATTCATGCCAGTAGATTATAAGATAACCTATTTAAACATGATCACACACCTCCATAACATGAATTCGATCATCTCTTTTATAACCAAACATGTTATTGCGTCACTAAGACTAGAACAATCAAACAATTATGGATTTGACGTGCTAGTTGACAATATATTAACTTGCTAATTGAGTAGAAGAGCTCTATTCATACCAATCAACAAAGATAATAATGACAAAACGATCAGAAGATATATGAATACCCGAAAGCAAAGAATAGAATAAATACAAGTCAATTAGACCTCACAATTCGTGGAGAATTAAACATCTATGACCCTTTGGCTAGAAAAGTAGCTTAGCTACTCATGTTCATCAATAAAACGAAAAATAAAAATAAAAACATAACAAGCCTCTGTTTCCGGCTGCCTGCTCTGCCTCCGCGTTTCCTTCTTGTCTCCAAGGTGATCCAAGATTCAAAGATTAAAAGTTCAAAAGTTGTCCTAACCCTCTAGGGTTGGTTCTATTTATATTGTTAGGGAGATGGCATGTGATCTTTTGCTAGCAAGATATGAAAATATCTTTCCTTTTCCAAGTAGATTTCGAGAAGTAAATGTTCGTCCGCCTGGCACGCCCTAACACACGGCCGTAGGTCAAGTCGTGCCATCCTCTGTGCATATTCTTCAAGTCTTCATCCGCGCCCAGTGTGTACCATGGTTACACACACGGCTAGATTTCAAGCCGTGCCTTCATCTGTGCATAATCTACAAGTCTTCATCCGTGTCCAGTATGTACCACGGTTACACCCACAGCTAGATTTCAAGTCGTGCCTTCATCTGGTTGATGTTCCACACTTTCTTCTCCTTGGCACACCTAGCTTCCACCACGGCTCCAAGCACGGTTGCTCCCACGGCTTCTACCACGGCCGTGCCCTAAGCCGTGTCTCTCTCTGTTCAAAGTCCACATTTCCGCCTTCTTGTCCAGTGAGGGGCACGGTTTGCGCCATGGTCGTGCCTCAAACCGTGCTTCCGATACACGGCTGTGTACTTCAACCGTGTATCTTCCTATTGATTCAAAACCAAGTATACGGCCGTGTACTTCAATTACACGCCCATGTACTTCCCTCCGGCGGTGTAAATCCATGTCTTTGAACCAAGTTGTAGATGACTTCTCTAATTTACTTGAATTAGCATCCTTGACTCCATTTAACCTGATTTATCACCATAATAGAATTAAGTACCATTTCCTTATGATTTCTATAAAATCAATAATAATTTAACACAATTTATACTATAAAGATTGAATATAAAATGGCTCTATCAAATTCCTCCACACTTAAACTCTTGCTTGTCCTCAAGCAATTGCATCAAATCAATTGAGAAATCTGTCATAGATTATACAAACTTTCTTTTCATCATTCCAAGAATCTATTCATTTGTAATTCATGACTTGTAATTTAATGTCTACTACTTCAACCCAATTGGTTTCCTGTGATCAAATTACTATGGACAAAATTCAATAGCTAATCTAAACAAAACAAACTTTAATCCTCATGTTTAGCAAAAGAATTTTTATTCCAAAAGTAAATACTTAATCCACTAAGGAAAAACACCCAATTAAACTTCATTGGATATTATCAAGCATATAATCCTTACAGTATAAAGTAAAAGCATATGGTATAAGCTCTTTGCTAGATATTCTCCCTTTTATACATATTTGTTTTATTCAATGAATGTTCACATTCATGTTCTTTTGATTTATTCAAGCATCTATTTTGACGGGTTTTTGCCCGCTTCTTTTCATGAACTTTTGCCTTTTTCGCCCTTATCGTTATAGTGAGTTCATTGAGTCGGCAACATCCCGAGCTCATCACTCAAGTGACCGGGTTTTGAGATACCCCTACGGACTCTTCCTCACTCTAACATTCAAGTTTGAATACTCTTAACTCAATTAGTTGAATCATTGGAGTAATGGCTATGCTTGATTCTTTTTTTTTTTTTTTCACTAAGTGTTATGATTGCTTTACAAACAACTTCAAAGAGTATACAGTAGCTAATATAACCTAGAAGTAAACTTGTTTATTTTTCACTTAGGGACTCGACTTACTCTTAGACTTCCAATTCTAAAGCTAAATACAAGGTAAATTTGTTTCTTAAAGATTTCACTACTTAATTTTAACCATGTATTCTAATCACAGTAGTGGGTGAGTAAAACATTTGAACAGGTCAATTTCACATTTTGTAGATGCTTATTACAACATTTAGTACAATCTCTAGATTTCATGATAATTTTGAAAAAATTTGGCTTAAAATTGCTTAAGGACAAACATTCAGAGTATAAGTTAGTTCTCTATTCTCTATATTTTATTATCCTCTCCCCCACACTTAGCTTGAACAGTGTCCTCACTGTTCCTAATTCAGCACAATTGAAGAGGAATTAACAACACAAAGGACATTAGAGAATAAGAGAAAGGAAATATTGGTACTTCCCTGGTATTGGAGTGCTCCCTTTAAGCTCTAGAAAGTGTCATCTAATGATATGTATCCTTGCTGCAGTCGATCCAAAGAGTTCAAAACTACACTAAAATCAAAACAAACTAAACTAAAACAAAACAAAACTAAAACAAACCAAAACTAATGCAAAACAAAACTTTTTTTTTTTTTACATGGGTTGCCTCCCATGAAGCGCCTTTCTTTAACGTCTTTGGCTAGACGTTCCTGGCTAAATATTCGAATAAGGATTTTGATTCCAGCCTTGGTGCCTGTGGTGATGGGTTAATAACATCCGTAACAAAAACAGAAGAGATATCGTTAGGATGTTTCATGGCATCATAAATGTTAAATTTAATCACTTCACCATCAAATTCCATAGTGAGGGTGCCATCATTTACATCGATTTTCATTTTAGAAGTCTTAAGGAATGGTCATCCAAATAATATCAGTGATGAAGTATGAGAATCACTATCGTCCATGTCAAGCACATAAAAATCAGCAGGAAAAACCAACCCATTGACTTGAACTAAAACATCCTCTAGAACTCCCTCAGGATAAACATTGGACCTATCAGCAAGTTGAACAATAATACCCGTTTCCTTTAAAGGACCAACATTTAAACGTTGATAAACAGACAAAGGCATGACATTGATAGAAGCTCCTAGATCACACATGGCTTTAGCGATTCCAAGATTACCTATTTTGCAAGGAATAGTAAACATACTTGGATCCTCGCATTTAGGAGGAAGCTTCTTCTGAATAATAGCTGAAACATTTTCACTCACACTAATCTTTTCATTGCCTTTCAGCTTCCTTTTGTTAGTGCATAAGTCTTTGAGAAATCTAGCATAGCGCAGTATTTTCTTAATTGCATCAAGCAAAGGAATATTTACCTCGACTTTGCGAAAAGTTTCCAGAATCTCTTTTTCTTCCGCTTCATTCTTGGATTTCGCTAATCTGGAGGGGAAAGGAGGTGGTATCAATGTGACCTTTGATGGCTCAACTAGAGACTTGCTAATCTGGTCGCCCTGCTGGCTCGGAGTCGAAGTCTCTTTCTTGGTCTCTTCCTCAAGATTAGACGGATGTCCTTTCTTATTTGATCCCTGCAATTTTGTTCCACTTCTCAAGGTAATTGCATTAATGCTTTGCTTCGGGTTTGTAATAGTTTGAGAAGGTAACTTACCTTGAGTTTCTAACCTGTTTACGACTAAAGCAAGTTGGCTTACCTGATTCTCCAAGTTTTGAATGCTTTGCTTTGTTTCCTCCTGAAATTGTTTGGTATTCACAGCTAGAGACTTAACAATATCCTCAAGAGGCATACCTGAAGTGGAAGGAGCTTGGGGTACATGGTGTGATGGCTTTGGCTGGAATTGTTGGAAATGTTGAGGGTTATTGCCATATCGGAAGTTAAGATGATCCCTCAATCTGGGATTGTAAGTATTTGAATAGGGATCATACTTCCTCCGCGGTTGTCCTGGAAATCCGCCTATAGCATTGGCGTGTTCATGATTGTCATCTTGCAATGTGGGGCACATGTCGGTCAAATGACTAGGAGCAGCACAAATTCCACAAGCTTTCACCTGTTGGGTATTTCCAAGAGCTAGCTGCTGCACAAAGGAGGTAAGATTAGAAATTTGATGTTCAAGGTTAGACACACTTACCTCATTTACCTTCCTTGAAGATGCATCATGCCTATACCCAAATTGTTGCGAATTGGCAGCCATAATGGAGATCAATTCCCTAGCTTGACCAGGGGTTTTGTTTACTATGGCGCCTCCACTTGCAGCATCCATCATCTTTCTTTCCATCGGAAGTAGGCCCTCGTAGAAGTATTGGATAAGGAGTTGTTCAGATATCCCATGTTGTGGGCAGCTTGCACACAATTGCTTGAACCTCTCCCAATACTCATGAAGAGTCTCGGTGTCCCTTTGTTTTATACCACAAATTTCTCTTCTTATACCAGCGGCTCTGGATGCGGGGAAGAATTTGTCCAAGAAGAGTCTTACCATATCTATCCAAGTGGTGATAGAACCTGGAGGCAAATAAAACAACCAATCTTTAGCTTTAGTACTTAAAGAAAATGGAAAAGCACATAGCTTGATTTGATCGTCAGTTATTCCTTGCGGCCTCATACTAGAACACACTATATGGAACTCTTTCAAATGCTTGTGAGGATCTTCATTCTCAAGACCATGAAATGTAGGTAGTAGATGTATCAACCCAGATTTCAATTCGAATTGCAGAGCTAGTTCGGCATAGTGAATACAAAGTGGTTGTTGATTCACATCCGGTGCAGCCAACTCCCTTAAGGTTCTCTCGAGATTTGCCATGTCGTCCTCTTTTTTAGAATCAGACAAGTCCGATACTAAGTTCGGTCTAGTGGATGATCTAGCTTCTTGTCACAACCTCTTTAGAGTCTTCTCAATCTCCGGATTATAAGTTAGTTCACCTGTCTGAGAAGAATGAGTCATATAAGAATAGAAATAAATTTGACACCAATCCCCGGCAACAGCGCCAAAATTTCATGGGTGTCGAATCCAACAAAAATAAAACCTACTCCTAGACAATTATATGATTTGCATATAGTGGTGAGTAGGGTTGAATCCACAGAGATTGGTTAAACTTATTTCTATTCAAGGAGAATAAAAGGGAAAAGAAAAATGGGGGGTTTTGTTTGTGAATCAAAATAAAGTAAGAAAATTGGATATTAATAAAAGCCTAGCCAAAGGAATCTAGTTTAATTCTAGGAATTGATCATCGATGCAAATGTTTTCTATTCTTAGTTCTAGATAAACTGGTTATGGTTATTAACAAGCTCTAACAACCTATCTCTCCTTACTTCCTCGATAACCTCAGACAAGCGCTTTGAATTATTTCTCTTATTGATTAAACAACCCTAGACAAGCGCTTAGGATTTAATCTATCAATAGCATTAAGATCTAGAGTGACCACCAATTCATGCCAGTAGATTATAAGATAACCTATTTAAACATGATCACACACCTCCATAACATGAATTCGATCATCTCCTTTATAACCAAACATGTTATTGCGTCACTAAGACTAGAACAATCAAACAATTACGGATTTGACGTGCTAGTTGACAATATATTAACTTGCTAATTGAGTAGAAGAGCTCTATTCATACCAATCAACAAAGATAATAATGACAAAACGATCAGAAGATATATGAATACCCGAAAGCAAAGAATAGAATAAATACAAGTCAATTAGACCTCACAATTCATGGAGAATTAAACATCTATGACCCTTTGGCTAGAAAAGTAGCTTAGCTACTCATGTTCATCAATAAAACGAAAAATAAAAATAAAAACATAACAAGCCTCTGTTTCCGGCTGCCTGCTCTGCCTCCACGTTTCCTTCTTGTCTCCAAGGTGATCCAAGATTCAAAGATTAAAAGTTCAAAAGTTGTCCTAACCCTCTAGGGTTGGTTCTATTTATATTGTTAGGGAGATGGCATGTGATCTTTTGCTAACAAGATACGAAAATATCTTTCCTTTTCCAAGTAGATTTCGAGAAGTAAATGTTCGTCCGCCTGGCACGCCCTAACACACGGCCGTGGGTCAAGCCGTGCCATCCTCTGTGCATATTCTTCAAGTCTTCATCCGCGCCCAGTGTGTACCACGGTTACACACACGGCCAAATTTCAAGCCGTGCCTTCATCTGTGCATAATCTACAAGTCTTCATCCGTGTCCAGTGTGTACCACGGTTACACCCACGGCTAGATTTCAAGCCGTGCCTTCATCTGGTTGATGTTCCACACTTTCTTCTCCTTGGCACACCTAGCTTCCACCACGGCTCCAAGCACGGTTGCTCCCACGGCTTCCACCACGGCCGTGCCCTAAGCCGTGTCTCTCTCTGTTCAAAGTCCACATTTCCGCCTTCTTGTCCAGTGAGGGGCACGGTTTGCGCCATGGCCATGCCTCAAACCGTGCTTCCGATACACGGCCGTGTACTTCAACCGTGTATCTTCCTATTGATTCAAAACTAAGTACACGGCCGTGTACTTCAATTACACGCCCATGTACTTCCCTCCGGCGGTGTAAATCCTTGTCTTTGAACCAAGTTGTAGATGACTTCTCTAATTTACTTGAATTAGCATCCTTGACTCCATTTAACCTGATTTATCACCATAATAGAATTAAGTACCATTTCCTTATGATTTCTATAAAATCAATAATAATTTAACACAATTTATACTATAAAGATTGAGTATAAAATGGATCTATCAAAAAGAAATAAAGATAAAATGTGAATGTCTGAGTTCTATTTAGTTCAAGTAGGCTTCCTAATGTTAGGTCTAAAGGTTTGATTCCCATCATCTTAAGCTGCTTTCACCCTTTCTTTATCACCTACACCTTTTCCACTACTTGCTGGACTAAATTGATTCTTAAAAGTGCTTTAACCAACTTCATCCCAATGAATTAAGAATCTACATTTTCATCCATATATAGCTTCATACGATGCCATTTGGATAGTAACCTGATAATTATTATTACATGCAAATTTTATAAGGGGTATGTGATCATTCCATCTACCTTTAAAATCTAAGGCATAAGCCCTCAGCATTTACTCCAAAATGTATATTGTCCTCTTTAATTGTTATTTTTTCTGAGGATGGAAAGCTATGCTAAAGTCCAACCTAGTACCGAAGGTGTCATGTAGTCTCCTCCAAAATCTACTAACAAAGCAAAGATCTCTATTAAATACAATCAACACTGGCACTCAATGAAGTCTAATAATCTCCCTAATATAAATATGTGCCAACCTCTCTATCAAACATCTAACTTGCAAAGGTATAAAGTGGGCCAATTTTGTTAGTCTATCTATGATGACCCAAACCTTCTCATGTCATGTTCGAGTCTTAGATAAAGCTATCACAAAGTCTACAATGATATTTTCCCACTTCCACTCTAGAATGAAAAAAGGCTAATGGCCTCAAAAAATGCAATAATATGCTATGTATGACCATTTATATTTAAGGTCTATCCTTTATTAATTCTAATTATAGGTGGTCAACCATATCTATACATTAGAAGATCAACAATAGCATAGCGTATTTGAACAACCAACCCCATAATTTAATTTAAGTTTTTCTCATTGATGTAATGATTTAATACAATCAATCATCAAACACATGCATTGTTCCCTCTTTAACCCCACACACATTAGCATATCGAAATAGATATTAAGTCAATTTTAAATTTCTACTCTAACAATCACAAACAAGTATGGCATTCATCTAGTATCCCTCATTCAAACATGGTGTGGATTAGTCAATTTAATCTTTAGGATAGTATTCCTTCAAGTCAAGAAGGTAATATAAATACATAAGAAATGATACTCCTAAAATAAGGGTTTTGGGTCAATTAACTAAGCTATCTATCCTTAAGGACGTGGTTCTAAGGTCATTTTGTATACTTAACTTGTTTTGGATGTAACATAGTCATTTCTTATCGGATTTGAGTAAATAAGTACTCATTGGAAAGCTTGTTTCATCTAGTTTCATTTAATGTCATTTATTTCTAGAGTTGAGTCAATTGGTTTGTCATTTTCATCAAACACTTTAGGTGTGCCAAGATGGTAGTATTACTTCTACTGGTTTGTGTTTGTCTCTTAGGTTATTTTTGGCTATCATACTTGTTATAACTATAAATTACACTAGATTATGTAATCTTTAGAAAAGCTAAAAATTAGGTTATCTTAACATTATAGGAGTGGTACATAATGGAATTCAATTTAATTTAAACTTTTATTGAGTCTTAATTTTATCCATTGTGCACATTAACTTAAAGTTTATCCTATTGGTTAGTTAAGATCTATCCCAAATAGCATTTTAACTTAAATGGTACTAAAATTTGGTGAGCCTACTTTAAACTAAAAAGTTAATTAGAATGATAGACATACATACATACATACATATATATATATATATATATAATTGTTGCCTAATCAAACTTTTAATAATACACCTTTATCACATGTTAGTGTCTTTAAGCTTCATGTTTTTTCATTTTTAATTAAATCAAACACATACATGTGCATTTCCATCTTAGAAATTGATACGAAATCGGTTTGCTCCGATACCGAACTTATACGAACCACGCCAACGTGTGACGAAACCCAATACCAATTCATTCAGAATTTGCTACCCAAGATGCCAAACACACTCAAGTGGAAACCGCAACCCGTTGCCTATAAGTGAGACAAGAACCTTGGTATAATATGTAAACGCCACAATCGGGATGAAAGACCGATTGATAAGTCGGGATGAATGCCATGGAAGAAAATTCGATAAGTTCTAGATTAGTTCTTTAAAAAACCAAGAGAGGAATTCTCTCAAAAGTGTTTTCAAACTTATATGTTGTATATTCTATATATTCCATCTGTTCTAAACCCTAGGAGCTTTATATTAGGGTTTACAATTCGTAACAATAATGGCCCAAAACGACATAACTTCATTAAGTTGCGTAAAATAACAAAACAATGAGTTAAAGGCAGGCAGTGTGGGAATGAAGGCCGACGGCCTTGGAGCCGGCGTTGGAGATGTACATGACCATTTACTTCTAGTCGTGTATCTTTCTGTGGAAATTCTTGACAACATACATGACCGTGTACTTCTAGTCGTGTATCTTTCTGTGGAAGTTCTTGACAACATGCACGACCGTGTACTTCTAGTCGTGTATCTTTCTATGGAAATTCTTGACAACATACACGACCGTGTACTTCTAGTTGTGTATCTTTCTGTGGAAATTCTTGACACCATACACGGCCATGCCTTTGAACCGTGTATACGACCGTGTATGATTCTGTGTAACCTCCAGACTCCTACACGGCCGTGCCTTGTAAAGACACACCCTCTTCAACCCGTATTCGTTATGACTTGTACAAGAGCAAGGGCATTCCCATGGTTGTTCCAATCCTTTCCAACTTCGTGATTGCTCCAATCCTTTCCGACTTCATGGGCATCCTTTATCAACCCGTTAAGTGCTTCCTTTAATCGTTTCGCTCGAGTTCTTGTGATCGGTCCAGGTGGCACTTCAAGAGGATGCACATTCCATCATCTGGCTTGGCTCCCATCATGGCTCTCATTAGCAATGGCATTATAACACTACTCAAGGATAAGAGGGTTACAATTTTAGGTTATTTGGCATCCTCATCCAATAGCTTTTCCATTTTCCAAAACTACATTATCTAGATATCAATTTTAGTAAGTTGCATTTGCATTATCATACTCCTACATCTACATGCATGTTATGAACTTGCATGACTAAGGAAGAGGAACTTTTTCTTAGAAATAGAAAGGTTAAGCTACAAATTTAGAAATTAAACATTAGTAAGTATCTTAACTTCTTGAACACTAAAAGTGATGAGAATCTACCCTATGGTCTCAGCAGTAGGGGAACCTGATTTAGATGTATGATCCAAGACATCCACATATGTTCATTTTCTTTACCTATTAATGTTTGGTTTTTTTACACTATTGCAGGTATATTGATCAGTCTTTATCGGATGGCCAAATAACATGCATTGATGATCAAATTGGGAACATCATTGGACTCACATCCAACAGTCCGCAATGTGCTCAATTGACTTGAAGAACCAGACATTTGAAGACCACCTTTTGTACTTGTATTTTCATTATTAAACCGGCCACTTTTTACTCATTTTTGGGACTTATGATTTGTTTGTATTTTGTTGTTAAATCCGGCCACTTACTGGCATATATGTAATTTTTTTGGACATTTTAACCCTAATTGGAGCAAGTATAAATACTTGCTAACTACAGTTTGTGGGGGACTTTTTGACATTTAAAAAATATCAAACACTTTTTCCTTGAGGAGAGTCCTTGGATGCAAATCTCATCTCTTATCAATTTCATGTGTGGAATTGTGGCAAAATTAGCTTAAGAATTTTTTAGTAATATCGAATTTCTTAAATTGATTCCAATTATTACTAGTGTGTCATATCTAGTAAGTGATTGGATTTGTTCTTGTTGTGTTCATATTTCACGCCAATTAGGGTTCCATATCTAATCTAAGGTTCATGCCATTTCAGTTAGAAATTGGACTCTATTGTGTTGTTCATTCGACTTGTTTTAGTAGTACAATTGATTTTCATTGTAAATTGCGTGAATATCATTTGAAATTTAGGGTTTAAGTACTTGTTAGTGTCACGCATTTTTGTGGAATTTGTTTAGTGTTCTTGCAATCAAATTGTAAGCACATCAAAAAGGGTATAACCTATAGTAAGGGCTTACCTTAATTTTTCTTAGAATTACACTTGATTTATCCTCTTAATGATTTGACCAAGCTTGCTATGATCTAGTCTATAGGTTTTGATCCTTGTGTATGGAAGGAAATGGAAGAAAATGGAAGCTTTTTGGAGTGAGAAAATGAGAGAATGAGAGAGAGATGAACAAGAGAGGAAGAAGATGGGGATGATGATGAGAAAATGAGAGAGGGGAAGAAAAAGAAAACATATATTTTAAGCTAAGCTTCATTTGGAGTTTGAAATAGGAAGAAGTAGCCATTGCAAAATGCCTTGTTGACAAGGCATTTGAATGTAAGAGATGATAAAAGCTTACATGCATGGAGAAGAGTTTGCATGCGTGTATGGATTCCTAGTGGTTGCTTTTCTTTAACAAAATAGATGATCAATTTGTATGATATTGAGTTAAATTAATTTAAGTAGTGTAATTTAGGAATTAGTGGTGTGTGGCTTACACAATGGCTTAGGCAAATTTTATTTATTAATTGCTAATGTAATTGTCTACATTGGTATCTTTTAATATAATAATCTTTTCATCACTACTAATTGGTGTATATTTTAATTTTTGTCTTCTAATCTTTCAATATATTTGGAGTTGGGTAAACTTATACTAAAGGATAATAGCCTAGCTACTTATGGAAGAGTCCTAAGCCATAATCCTAAAGGAATTTTACAAGGCTTACACCATTTGATATTAAAGATGGTCCAATCACTCACAGTGAAAGTGAGTGTGATTCTCTTTAGATTGAGATTTCAAAATTCAAAGGAGATCATGTAAATGATGAACATTGCTAATAGCAATGCTAACTTAAAGTCACTCAATTTTGTCAAATAAACAAAAGTATTATGAAAGTCATTGTTTTTGTAAGTTTTCATATAAATATACATATTGTGTAAAATGGTTGTTCTTTTTTCCTATATATTAATGTTGTAAATGTAAAATTTTACTTAATGTTAATAATATTCTATAAAGTTTATTTTTTTAGTCAATTACTCAAGAATTTAACCATTATCTGCTTGTAAAAAGGTTTAAAGCAAGTTTAAATTTTTTTTCCAACTTATTTGCTTTATAAATGTATTTCTAGATAACCGGTAAGTAATTATTCATTATATTCTTTTATTGAAATTATGAGATTTTTTTCATCAAACTAACCTTTTCTTTAGTTTGTTTTATCTATTTCATGTGTGATATTTTAAAAAATTGGAACATTAGTAGAATCCCTTGACTTTCAAAGTTTGTCTCATTATTTATTCATTTTGCTCTTTTTATTCAACTAATTTGGAACATCTTATTTTATCATTCATAGAGAATAATTATAAAGATATCATTATCTAAAAGAGCTATTGATGAAAAATTATAACATATGTTAAACACTTAAAAATATTTCTTAAAGAATATAAAAAAATTAAATATAATTTATAAAATCATAGTAATAGGACTGCTTATGTAAGAGAATATAATCGATCTCTTTGATATATTAACCTTATAAATTTTCTAATTATATTTGATTTGTTGTGACCATTTTGGTTCAACTCTTTAACTAATATTTGATAACATTAATGTAACATTTATCTTATGGAAATATGTTTAGCTTTAGTAAGTGAATATACATTTTCTCTACTTAGATATCTCGAATTATTATATTACCAAAAGGGATATAAAACAAAAATGTATAAATTACTTACAACTTACCATTTGCCACTCTAAAGTACAAAGAACACATGTTATGAGACCAATTAACGTTTCTTTCATAATATTTTTTTTCCTAGATTTGAAAGGTTTTATTTTACTAAAGAATTTTTTGGGAGGTTTTATACCTTTTCAATATTCAATTCCTTTTCAAAAATTGCAATCATTATTATATTTATGGTATCATTATTATTGTTATTTAAGTGTTGTACTCAATTGCTGTTACTCTAATATTATTTTTCCTTTTAGCTCTCATTCACTTACTGAAAATGAAACTAAAACAATGAAGTCAATAATCAACTACATTTTGTTTATGAACATTCTTAATTGCCAATAATAATGGATAATGATTATTAGTTGTTTTAGGCCCAAATCAACCTAAGGTGGAAGAGCCCACTTTAATTGAGTAAGACCATAGAATAGGAAACTACTTAAGCTAGTCGGAATAAATCGGGAAAGTAATCTAACTTCTTTAAAAAAGTGAATCTTTCCTATAATAAACAGGATGTCTTTAGTAGGATTTACTTGCCTAAAATATAACATCACAATAAAAAAGAGGCTCCCCAACCAAGTAAATCATCTGATACTTCCCATACACTTTGATTGTTATACCTTTACGCTACTTTTCTGACTTAAGTGCTAGAGTCTAAGTATCGGAAACACCTCTAGTGTCTTGATAGCAAACATTTGTTCATCTTACAAGGTAGAGTTTGTAAGTTTGAAGACTCAACCTAACTTAAGACCAATTTAAGGCAACTAGAGCAAGCAATAATTGGTGCTCACCATCTTGAGGTCAATAATGACTCATGGATGGCACAAGATTAGAAAGAGACTCCAGTAAGAAAGTCCTCGATGACCGTAACCCTTGAACTACTAAAAACAATCACCCTCCAATGCCGCCTACACCATCTCATGCGCAATAGGGTATTGAAGATAAGGTTACAAAACTCAAGAGGTAACTCGTAGATTTTATGGTTGAGAATTGTCATTTGTGATACTAGGTTAACAAAATCCATGAGCACTCCTAATGTCATAGGAAATTCAAGAGGACTCACTTAACACTAGGATAATCTCCATAGGCCAAGGCCATTTGACTGTAGCATTTAGAGCTTATTCTTAGTTGTTTTGTACCCCCACACTTAAACTCTTTACCCTTCCCCTTTCCAACAATAGTTTAAGCAAGAGGAACCAATCTCAGTGTCTCAAGGCCTCAAATCATGATCCCCACCATAAAGGCTTTAATGGTAGGTGCATCTTAGGTTGGTCATTTGCCCCTTTCGCCACTCTTCTTTCCCTAACCAAATTGATAAGTCGCAAGGTCAAAAATCCTTGCAAGTTTGAGGGGAGTCATGTTTGTAAAATAAACAAAAGTTTAAATAAAGTTAGGAAGAAATATTTGCCGCATAAGAAAATGTGAGAGGTCCTAACCCCCAAGTCGCAAGCAAACAAACAACCCCATCCCTCAAGCCAACCCCAGCCTAAGCACCCTTACCATCTTTCTTGTGACCCTTCGAGCCTTTAATCCCATGATCACCCTCTACCTCAAAGCCCTTTGAAGTTATAATACCAATACCTAAAAAGCTTTGCATCATGCTTGGAGCATCAAATGGTCTTCTATTCTCTTTTAGGGTTTAGAGTAAGATCTTAACTTAACATTGATCATTCGATAGCAATTTAATAGCTTTAGTCCTTATTAGCTTTACCCATTAAATCTAAACGTTTGGCTCCTCATTGGTCTTGATGACAACATGCTTATCCTTCCAATCGTATATCAAAGTAAGTGGTCCATCCATTAACTTTACACCTACACGGCTCGCCAAATAATACCATCCCAGAGAAGGTCCTAAACGCTTTATGCTATCAAATGAGCAAAACAATTAAGGAGTAAGCTAGATCCTATAAGACTTGCATAAGCTCTCGAATGTTAGAAGTAAAGTGTGCACATTTAGAATGAGTTAGCATGAGTTAACCTTATGATAGTTAAAGAATTGCTTTTAGAAATTCGAGAGCAGTTGTAAACCAAATTCAAAAAGCCATTCATACAAACAAAACTTGTTACCCTCTAAGGTAGGCACCCGATTATCCTCATAAGTTAGTTAAACAATCCAACCTTAAAAGAGCGACAAGTTATAAAGTCCAATAGTGTTGGCATTGGCCTTGCAAACTGTACTTTTTACAACCTCTAAGCCTAACCTTAATGTAGTAGGCTTGTCAAAATAGAGATGGACCAGTTTGCAATTCTCTCCATCATCTAGATAACTATCTAAGGTAAGTTCTTTAGCCATGGCTTCTTCATCCTCCTTAAACAACAGCAAGACTTCATTGTTTGCCTCCCAAGTTGCGGTAACAAACATTGCAGATCCTTTAAGTTGATCCCATAATCTGGTGGCATAGGTTAAGGAGGTCCTTTATTAGTCAATCCATTGATGGCAAAGACAATATGATTAAGTGCCTAAGTGGACTTAAAGATAACAGGAAATTTGACTCATGGGACTTGTTCACCATTGGAAACTCTCCCTTTACACAAGATATTTGAGATAAGCAACTCCCTATCCACATTTGAATTCCTCAATTAGAGTTTTATGATGGGATAGCCAACCTCATGGAACATATGAGCCATTATACAACTCAAATGAATCTCCTTGGAGTCTTTAATGTTATAGCTTACAAAGCCTTTCTAAAAACACTAAACAAAGCTACACACACATGGTTCGAAAGCCTCATGCCCAATTCTATTTCAAGTTTTCAATAGCTTGCCATGCCATTTTGTCTAAATTTTTTTATAAGCAAGGTCGCTAAATGAGATTCTTCAACTCTCAATCTTATCAGACAAAAGCAAGACAAGACATAGAAATTACATCTTTAGGTTCAACCAAGCAATGCTCGAAATCCCTAATGTTGACATGAGCATTGCCTTTAATGCAGCCATCAACAAAGTGAAGGATAGGTCCCAGTTCTTCTACTCCCTTACCCTACACAAGCCAAAACATTTTAAGGAATTTCAAGAAAGGGGCCACAAATTATATTGCCTAAGAAAATTCAATACTAGCAAGGCAGCAAACTAAGTAACATAGGAGTCATCTGACAAAAAGAAGTAAGGTAAGGACTGACCTCTTACAAAAGATAGGCTCGACCTTACTATCAATGGTAGCAAGTTTGCTTGAAATGGTAATGGTAGCAAAAAGTGTGCTATCCCTTTATACCAGTAGCATAACATCCCCCCCCCCCCCCCCCCCCCCCCATAATAAGCCTCGAGATGAAATCTTCATGGAAATACAAGATCGAGGTATCTTTACTGGTCTCAATAAGATGAGAAATAATTTCTCTAGAAGAAACTCTTATAAGTATTGTGATTTTTACAACAGGGGTCATATAACTAAGAATTGTACTCATTTAAAGAATGCTCTTGAAGATCTCAGTCAACAAGGCTACTTGCGAGAGTACATTATAGACAATGATCAATCTCTAAGGAGAGGATGTCAAGATAAAGGTGAAACAAAGTAAGAGCAAAAAACCCACCCTACTAAAGGAATGATTAGCACAATAGTGGGAGACCTAGCTGCTAGAGGGCAATCCATCTCCAAAAGTAAGGCCTATGCCCATTTAAGGAATTTCTAGAATACACTCAATACTTAAACAAAGCACTTAAAGTGGATACCACAATTACTTTATCAAACAATGACCTCAAAAGCATTATATTCCCCCATGATGATGCTCTTATGATCTGAGCTCACATTACTAATTTTGGCATCTACAAAATTATAATAAATAAAGGTAGTTTAATAGACATAATATATTAGAAAGCGTATGATTAGATGATAGACCAGGTCGAGACAAAGCTAAAACTTTACAATAGTGAGCTCTTTGGTTTTAACAACCAACCTACAAAGTTAGTAGGCATCATAACCCTCCTTAAAGAGCTTAGAGACAAACTTAACAAGATGTACATCTTAGGACTTCCTTGTCATTAATGCCTGGTCCCCTTATAATGTCACCGTATGATGGTTATCACAAAATATGGTAGGAATGATAGCCTCCACAAAGCAGTTAAAGGCCAAGTTCATTACCCTCTACAAGTGTTGGTGTGTGCAATGGTGATCAATAAACATATGAGATTTTGTATCTCCAAGCTCTTTTAGTGATAGGTCCTCATAATATAGTTTACCTCTAAGGAAAAACCAAGATCAAGAGGGAAACGAACTGAAGAAATAGAGGAAATTTAGATTGGCAACTCACATGAATAGACCACAAAGATAGGACTTCCTTGAGTATCGATGCATTTTGCATCTAAACGCCAGGTTGCTAGAGGAAGAGACTTAAAAGCTCTTAAAGGCCGAGTTTATACAAGAAGAGCCTTATCCCACTTAATTAGCCGCCTGTCTACTAGTGAAGAAGTCCAATAGGAAGTGGCATATATACATTAACTACACCATCCTAAATAAAGCCTATTTAAAGGATTACTTCTCGCTTCCTCAAATTGATTAACTGGTCGACTTAACCTTAGGCCATACACTATTAAGTTTCATGGATGCCTTTTTAGGCTTTAATCAGATCTAGATGCCTAAGCTTAACCAGGTTCACCCTTCTTCATCACCAACTTTGGAACTTACTATTATAATATGATGCCCTTCAGACTCAAGAATGCTAGGGTAACATACCAAAAGCTGGTGATAAAGATGTTCATGCACCAAATTGGTCACAATGCAAAAGTGCATGTTGATAATATGACCGTGAAAAGTAAGGAGCCTCAAGAACACCTCATAGATTAAAAGAGACTTTCTTAACACTTTAACAATATAACATAAAGGGAAACCTATAGAAGTTTATCTTTAGCACATTTAGGAAATTCCTCAACTACATGGTTACCTTACAAGGGATAGAAGCCGACCTTGAGAAGATTAGAGCAATATTAGGCATGCAACCCCTTAAGACAATAAAAGAAATTTAAAGGTTAATAGGGTAGATTATTGCACTCAATAGATTTATTTCGAAGTCAATAGATAAGTGTGCACCCCCCCCCTTTAATGTCTTAAAGAACCTAGCAGATTTTAGTGAACAGATGAGTGCCAAGAAGCCTTCAACAAGTTGAAGCACTTTCTTATAACACCTCTAGTGTTATCGAAGCCAATTATAAGAGAAGAGCTTTTTCTCTCCCTCTTCATCAATGGTCAAGCTCTTTCCTCCATACTCATCTGAGCTGATGGCTAAGAGCACCAATCAGTGTTTTATGTAAGCTATATATTATAGGGCCTAGAAATTAGATATTCTAAGATGGAGAAATTTACCCTAACCATGATCATTTCTACACATAAGCTATGCCTTTACTTGGATGCCCATTAAATAGTGGTCCTCACTAATTAGCCCTTAAGCAAATCCTTTAGAAGCTAGATGCATCGAGCATAATGGTCCACTATGCTTTGAAGCTCGGTGCATATAATGTTTAATACTGACCATGTAAGGCCATTAAGGCACAAATATTAGAATTTTATAGCTAAGTCAATAGTGGAGGATGAAGCGCCTATCAAAGAACACAAGAAGCTCACCTGGGCTCTTTATGTAGATGGCTTGTACACCAAGGGAGGGAGTGGAGTAGGAGTTGTATTATGTGGGCCATATGGTATTGAGATTTAATACACTTAGAAGTTTAAGTTCTCAACTAATAATAACAAGGCAAAGTATGAAGCCGTTATTGCTATATTGAAATTGGTAAAGGGAATAGGAGCAAAAGAAGTTGAGATTTTTTCAAACTCATAACTCATAATTCAATAGGTGAACAAAGGATATGCAATTAAGGGTGAAGGGATGACTAAGTACCTCGAGGTCATTAGATCCATATGATCAACTTCCCATCATGGAGCATTATAAAGATTTGCCAAGCATAGAATGCCAAAGTGGACAGACTATCTAAACTAGCCTCAACATGCCTCTCCAACTTGGACAAGAAGGTATTTATAAAATTTCTCCTCGAAAAGAGTATTAGATGGTCTCAATGAGAATGCTTTGCCAATGAGACCTAAGCTCCTCAAGAGCCATGTTAGACGAACTTAATCATTGACGACTTAATGAAAGAAACCACCCCTAATGAAAAGAAAAAAGCAAAGGCCTTAAGGCAAAAAGCAGCCCAGTACACACTTTTCGAAGAATAACTTTATAGAAGAGCATAGAGCTTGCCACTTCTCAAATGTCTTCAACCTTCAAAAGTTAAGAACCTATTGATCAAGCTCCACACTAGAGTATGCAACAATCATATCATAGGCTGCACCCTAACCATTAAGGCACTCCGAGCTAGGTATTATTAGCCCACCATGAAAAAAGATGCTAAGGCAATTGTATAACAATGTGACAAGTGCTAAAGGCATGCCAAGCAACCGAGCACTATTCTCATGTCTATCATGAACCCATAGCCTTTCACTCAATAGGGACTCAATATGTTAAGACTATTCCCTAAGACCACAGGACAACATCAGTACATTATAGTTGTTGTCAACTACTTCACAAAATTGGCAGAAGTCAAGGTAGTAACAAAGATCATTAAACATAATGTAAGAGACTTGGTTACCCAAGTCATATTATCTCACTTTAGAATTCCTAATGCCATTGTCACTAGTTACTACACTTAGTTCAACAACCATAAATTCCAGGAATTCTATGCAAAATACAATATTAAGATCCACTACATTTTGGTTGTCCACCTGTAGTCAAATGGTCAGGCTAAAGCGATCAATAAAGTCATTTTGCAAAGCCTCAAGAAAAGGATTAACTAGGCTAAAGGAAAGTGGGCAAACGAGCTTCCTTACATCTTTTGGAAGTATCAGATGACCCCACAAGGGGAAAGCCCTCTCAACTTAGCTTTTAGAATCGAAGTTGTTCTCCCCATCGAGCTTAAGTTGCTGAACCTGTATGCTTAAGATTTTGATTCCCAAGTTAATGAGGTTAGTCTCTAAGCTAAACTCGACTCCCTTGAAGAGTTGAGAGACTAAGCTAGTTATAGGGTGCTAGCATACCAACAATGAGCAACAAAATATCATGACAAAAGGGTGAAGCATAAAGTGTTTTGACCTAAAGACCTGGTTTATTGAAAACTCAAGGCTACTAGCATAAAGGAAGGCTAAGGTAAATTAGCCTTAAATTGACAAAACCTTATTTAAGTTCGAAGAGTGGTTGGCCATGGAACATATGAGCTTGAAAGACCCAACAGGCACTCAATCCCAAGAACTTGAAGCGCAGATAATTTATGCCCATACTTTGAATAATTCTTAGAATACATCACAAAGCATGTTTAATAGTGTCCTACACCTCGTATAAGCAACAACAAGCTCCTTTAGATATAAAGCAAATGAGCACCTAGTCCTAAATGGACTAACCTAGCTAAACTCTTACTCTAAAGCCGGAATGCGAAAGCTCCTCACTAACCAAGCTTAGACATGAGCGATGAAGACACTCTACCTAGCAAATTAATGCTCACCCATAAGTTAACTAATTAGGTCTACTACTGATCAACAATGTTCTACATTGTACAAAAGGTCATCCTTATCAACCAAGCTTAAGCCTAAGCACTAAGGATGCCCCCATCTATGTTTAAGAGTCTTGATTAGTGTAGAAGTTCCAATTAGAATAAACTTTGGTCCACAAAAGTTAAAGGCATGAACAAAATTTAAAGCATACATCGATCTCCAATTAGAAATGAAATGACCAATGGAAAAAATGACAAAAAATAACTAATAGACTAATATAAGTACAAAATAAGGAAATGATATTTGATCAGTTAACAAACATTTTACAAGCTTTTGAGGTTGGCCTACAAATCATTATCTTGATTGAAACAAAATTTAAAAAGAAGAAGAAGAAAAAGATGAAGAACAAATCGTTTAAGAAGTTAGATCTTTTGTTAGGGCTAAGGTCAGTTCCAATTGCTCTTTGGCAAGCTTAAACATCTTCCCTTCAAGTCGCTCGATGGTGGTGACAAAACCTCATCATCATCTAAAGGAGAAGGAATTAACGAAGGAGCTTCAATAGGAGGATTAGGAGGCAAATCATCAACTTGAAGGGGTAGTGGGTTGTGTCATCATTCTACTCAATTCCCTCCCCTAGTAACCTCTCAGTCTCTAACTCCTCCTACTTCTTTAAAAGGGAATCAAGTACTCTCATTTTTTCACAAAGCTAACTTTAGTCATAATTGGGATCTAATGGGAATCAAATCATTTCAATTACAAATACACTTGATGGACATCAAATCATAAAGGTTAGTGGTGCAGATGATGGGAATCAAATCATTTCAATTACAACTACACTTGTTGGAAATCAAATCATAAAGGCTGGTGGTGCACCCATTTAAGCCGGCTATAAAGGCTAACGGTGTAAGCATTTAGGCCGGCTATAAAGGCCGGCGGTGTATGTCTTTAAGGCCAATGACCTACTCCTTTAAAGCTAGCAGCTTTCACTTTAAACCGATTGTGTTATGTTGTGTCGAGTTTAGATGAAAACTTTGTATTCCTTTATATAGTTTGGGGGATAGATAGAAAAGATAGGCTTTAGACATTTGAGAAATATAAAAGTTCGAGTTTGCTCTCATTCTTCTTATACTCTTATCAATCCTTAGATTATAGCGAGTGACGATATTAGGTTTATTGTGCATCATATCGATAAGTCCGTACTAGGACTATTCTCTTACTAGTGTGCAATATCTTGTAAGGGTTTAGGTTTTTATCTTGTTATTATTGTTTGTTTGATTATCGAAATTGTTTGTTGCAATTCATCAATTGGATTTGCAATTGCGTGATTCTGAAATAGGAATAGGCATATCATATTTTGGTATCAGAGTGAAGGTTGAGAATTAGGGTTTGTGTAGTAGTTTATGTGATTATAATTAAGGCTTGTGACATGGTTGTTTGATAGTGAATTGAAATTAGGGTTTATACTATCAGTTGTGCCATAGGTCGATTGGAATTGAATTGGGGATTGAGCGAAGGTTGAGAATTAGGGTTTGTGATGTAGTTTGTGTGATTGTAATTAGAGCTAGTGACATGGTTGTTTAATAGTGAATTAAAATTAGGGTTTATACTATCAATTGTGCTATGGGTTGATTGGAATTGAATTGAGGATTGAGCAAAGGTTGAGAATTAAGGATTGTGATGTTAGGGTTGTTACGGTGTATGTGTGTGTGTGATCATGATTTGGGAATTCTTGTGTTAAGATTGCAATTCAGCAAAGTATGTCGAATGATAGTGTGAACAAGGGAATTGGGAATGAAGCCAATAGTCAGGTTAGAGGAGGAGGTCAAGGATGTCATTTTCGAGTGGTAAGAGAAATTTAGAAGAGCAATTACAGGATCTAACCACTATTATTACTAATCTAGTAGCATAAGTCGATCAAATGACATTACCCAATAGCTAGTGGCAAATCCACAGCTACCCCCACCTCAAGTAGCCTTTAATGATGTATGTAGGGAAGGAGCATTAAGAGAAAATAGGGGTAAGCGAGTTGGAGGAATTATCATTCTTACCGGGAAGAAAGGTGATAGGAATCAGATTCCCACAAGACCAATCACTAAAGCTCCAGCTAAGAGCTTACAAAACCTAGCTATGAGAATCCTCCATGAACAACTAAACCTTGAGGATGTTAACTTGATATCTACTTTTGTATCATATAATTGTTGTGCATTCCAACAAGTACACTTATCGGTTCTGTAGGATACCAAATAACCTACATTATTGATCAAATTGGGAACATCATCGGACTCACATCCAATGGCCCGTGATGAACTCAATTAACTTGAAGAACCGACTCTTTGAAGACCATCTTTGTATTTGTTATTTTATTTTTGAACCAGTCACTTTGTAATCATTTTTGGGACATTTTGATTTGCTTGTATTTTGGTTTAATTAGAACCGGCCACATTAGTGGCATAGGGTGTAAATCTTTGGATATTTTAACCTTAATTGGAGCAAGTATAAATACTTGCTAAGTAGGGTTTGTAAAGGGCTCTTTTAACATTATTTTTCAAACTTGAAACCATAAGGGACACCTCCTTTTCACAAACTCTTATCATTTCTTGATTAAAGTGTAGCAAGTGGGATTTGATCCTTGTTATGTGTAATATCAACAACATCAAATCCATCCTAATTCCCAACTAGTGAGTAATATCTGGTGATGAATTAGTTTATCCTTCTTGTTATCTCATTCACACAATTTTTAGGGTTATAATTCAATTTTGATTTCATACCCTTTTGATTGTGTATTATGTAATTAAATTCTCAATTGCAATTGTGTACATGTAATTCGATCCTTGAGTAACTTATTTAACAAATTTAGATTCATAAGGGATTAAGGTTCATGCCATTTGTGGACTTGGTTCTTGATTGATATTGCTTCAATTTGTTATGTGTATGTGCTTTGGTCATTTAAGCACATCATCGTTTTTTTGGAGCGTGTTATTTCATGCAAATTAGGGTCACTTAGCAATTTGTTCTTCACACCATTTTGGAGATTGGTTTAATTAGCCTTTTAATTAGTTTTTATGTGCTTAGGATTCATTCTTAAGGCACATCATCTTTTTGGTATCAGAGCTTTGGTTGTGAGAAGGGATTTGTGTAATTATAAATTCAGAAATTAGGGTTCTTAATTTTAGCACCTTGATCTGAATTGTGGAATTGGAAATTGAATTATTTGATTATGTTGTTGAGGTGTTATACTTTTTGCTTATTGTTGTAGACATGGAGTACTTGCAATATTCCTTGTCTCCTTGAGTTGGTCGTGAGTGATTAAGGGGAAGTGATCATTGTGTTCATTTGAGGGAAATGAAATTTAAAGCTTAGAAGAGTGATTTTGAATTGTGTAAAGGATTTCGGAAATTGAGTAGTGTGTTTGCAATTTTCAGATTGCATTTTGTGGAAAAAAAGGAAATCATTTGAATTCAAACATCCATTAACTTGAAGCAGTTATAGAGTAGCATTAAGGGGTGTTGTTTAAATTTGAATTGTCTTACCTTTTATGGAAAAGGTTGCATTTAGTGGAGTTATTTGAATTGTTGTTTGTTGCCTTTGATTGTAGATTGCGGTGTGAGTTGCAACGTGAAGTATTGTAGCAAGGAAATGTTATATTTTGAAGTGTTGTTGTTGTTGTTGTTTAAAGGGTTACACCGTGTGTGTATGTAGTGTAAGTGGCGGTGTAAAATGTTGTGTGTGTAGTGGTGATTGAAAGGTTGCACCATAAATGTATGTTATGTGTGTGGTGGTGTGGCTTTGAGGGATTGTATGTGGTGTAAGGTACTGCACATTAACACTAAGTGCGAGTGTGAAACCATGACCAAGAAAAGGGTAGTGAGTAGTGAAATTTGAATTCAAAAACAAGCATTTAAGTGTGAAGTTTAATGAGACTCATTACTTAAAACACTTGCTAGTTGAATTTAATCTCTTAACTGCTTGAAAGTATTTATTTTTTGCTTCAATTATTTTACTATACTTAAAGTGACAAGAAGTATTTATTGTATTAGTTGCTTGATTGAACTGTGGAGTATAGGGTTGTTTTAGATTAAAATGTAGTGAATAATCATGTTAAGTGAAATGTTTTTGTAAACTAATGTATTGTGTCGAGCGTTGACTTCTTTTACAACTAAGGATGATAAAAAAGGAAAAATTTATTCCATACTTTTTGTAGGGTACAAGGTACCTGTGTGTCGCTATCGTTAATGGTGGTAGTTGTACAAATGTTGTGGCGGCATCATTAGTATCAAAATTGAAACTTGTCACTACCTCATATCTTAAGCCCTATAAATTACATTGGTTAAGTGATCAGGGATGTTTACATGTGACCCAAAGAGCTAGGGTACCTTTCAGTATAGGGGATAAATACTGTGATGAGATTGAATGTGACATTCTTCCTATGTGTGCATCCCATATATTGCTTAGCAGGCTATGGTTATATGACAAGAGGGTCTTACATGATGGCTTCAGGAATATATATGTATTCCAAAAAGAGGGTAAACGCATCATTCTGAATCCGATGTCACCTTCAAAGGTCCAAGAGTTTCAGCAACAGATCAGTAGGCCATCAAAGATAAAAGGGGTCCTGTACAGGCCAATAAATTTGGAGAGAAGGTATTATTGTTGGGACAGGGTGAGTTGGAGAAAGTTATGTTAGAGGAGGTTCCAGTATACTTGCTACAACTGAGATATGCCCTAGGGATGGAGCGACATTGGCACCTACCCTCTGCAGTATCTCAAGTATTAAATGAGTACGGTGATCTTTTTACTAATGATTTGCCAGCAGGTTTACCACCTTTGAGAGGAATCAAGCATGCCATCGATCTCTTTCCAGGGTCAATTTTACTAAATTGACTAGTATATTGCA
Organism: Laguncularia racemosa; assembly: GCA_037954665.1. NCBI lineage: Eukaryota > Viridiplantae > Streptophyta > Magnoliopsida > Myrtales > Combretaceae > Laguncularia > Laguncularia racemosa. The sequence goes on from JBBMOL010000153.1 coordinate 1,616,031, forward strand.
TGAATCCTAAGGAGGCTAAAGAATTGAAACGTCAAGTGGATGAGCTAGTCGAACGGGGATTTGTTAAAGAAGGTCTCAATCCTTGTGCTATTCCAGCCCTTCTTATCCTTAAGAAGGATGGTACTTGGAGAATGTGCATTGATAGTAGGGCCATCAACAAAATTACTATCAAATACAAGTGTCATATTCCTAGACTTGATGATATGTTCGATGAGTTGTATGGTGCACAAGTATTCTCCAAGGTAGATCTTAAAAGCGAATATCACCAAATTCGGATGAGAGAGGGAGAAAAATGGAAAACCGCTTTTAAAACACGCCATAAACTATATGAATGGATGGTTATGCCATTTAGCTTGAGTAATGCTCCTAGTACATTTATGAGATTGATGAATCATGTAATGAAGGAGTTTCTAGGTAAATTTGTTGTTGTTTATTTTGATGATATTCTGATATACAGCAAAAGCCTAGAAAATCATGCGGAGCATCTTCAGGCAATGTTTTCGATTTTGAGGGCACAACAGCTGTTTGCAAATACCCAGAAATGTTCCTTTTACCAAACTGAGGTAACATTTTTGGTTTTATTGTATCTGGTTCAAGTGTTAGGGTTGATGAGGCGAAAGTGAGGGCAATTAGAGAATGGCCAACACCAACCTCAGTTACAAAGGTAAGGTGTTTCCATGGACTAGCATCCTTTTATAGGTGCTTTGTCCATAATTTTAGTAGCATTGTCAGTCCACTAACAGAATTGACTAAGAAAAATGTTCCTTTCATTTAGGGTGAGAAGGCCCAAAAGAGTTTTGAAGAGGTAAAGGAAAAACTTACTTGTGCTCTAGTATTGGCTTTACCTAATTTTGGAAAGGTTTTTGAGTTAGAATGTGATGCTTCTAAGATAGGGATTGGTGCTGTACTAATGCAGGAAAAGAGGCCTATAGCCTACTTTAGTGAAAAGTTGAGTGGTGCAACTTTGAACTATTCTATCTATGATAAGGAATTTTATTCCTTAATGAGAGCTTTGATGACATGGCAGCATTATCTTCTTCTGAGAGAATTCATCATCTATATAGATCATGAGTCACTGAAGCACTTCAAGGGTTAGCAAAACCTATCTAAATGCTAAGCCAAGTGGGAGGAGTTTCTAGAAAGTTTTGCATATGTGATAAAGTACAAGAAGGGTAATCAGAATATGGTTACTAACGCTTTGTCACGTAGGTGTGTACTTATCACTTGTCTTCAATCGAAACTGCTGGGTTTTGAATTATTGAAGGAACAATATATGCATGATGATGAATTTAGAGTAGTTATTGAGAAATGTTTTGAGGATAAGATGTACGAGGGGTTTTGCATGATTGAGGGGTTTTTATATAAAGCTAGGAAATTATGTATACCTTATGGGTCTATAAGGGAGTTATTAGTGAGGGAAGCACATGCAGGAGGATTGTCTTATCATTTTGGCGAAAAGAGAACCCTAGCTATGTTGAAAGACAATTTTTATTGGAGGGGTACGATAAAGGATGTTCATAAGGTATTAGAAAGGTGTGGAGTTTGTAAGAGGGCTAAAGGAAAGAAAGGCATACAAGGTGAATATATGCCTTTACATATACCTACCAAACCCTAGACTGATATCAGTATGGATTTTGTGTTAGGCCTGCCTAGGACGCAAAGCGAAAAGGATTCTATCATGGTGATCGTTGACAAATTCAGCAAAATGTCCCATTTTGTGCCCTATCATAAAACAAATAATGCCATTTTTATTGCTAACCTTTTTGTGTAAGAAATTATCAAATTGCATGGTGTTCCACATAGTATAGTGTCTAATAAAGACACTAAATTTCTTAGTTTCTTCTAGAAGACATTATGGAGAAAACTTGGTACTAAACTTATGTACAATGACCTATGCCATCCAAAAACCGACGGCCAGACTAAGGTTGTTAACCGTACTCTTGGCAACTTACTAAGAGCAACGGTTAGCAAGAATCTTACTGATTGGGACTTGTGTCTTCCTATTGTTGAGTTTGCTTACAATAGGTCTACTCATAGTTCAACCAATAAGTCTCCCTTTGAAGTTGTATATGGCTATAATCCTACTATTCCATTGGATTTTATAGCAAGACCAGCAACAAAGGAAGAGAGCCTTAGTGGAGTGGAGCGAGCCAAGGAAATCCAACAGCTTCATGAGAAAACAGTTGAACACCTTCAGAAGACGTAGGATCAACAGAAACTTCAGGGAAACAAGCATAAGAAAACCAGCATTTATAATCCAGGTGACTTAGTTTGGATTAACCTTAGTAGGGACAGGTTTCCACATAAGTCAAAGAAGCTATCTCCTAAATTAGATGGTCTATTCCGAGTTGTCAGGCACATCAACAACAACGCCTACAGGATAGAGCTACTAGGAGAGTATGGTGTATCAACAACCTTTAATGTTGTAGATCTGTCGCCATATTTACCAAATGACGTTCATGAAGACCTATCAAATTTGAGGGCAAATCTTCTTGAAGCTTGAGGAGATTATAGGAATCTGATTCCCAGAGGACCAATCACTAGAGCCCAAGCTAAAGGCTTACAAAACCTAGCTATGAGAATCCTCCATGAACAACTAAACCCTGAGGATGTTAACTTGATATCTACTTTTGCATCATATAATTGTTGTGCATTCCGATAGGTACACTTATCGGTTCTACAGGATGCCAAATAACCTATACTATTGATCACATGGGGAATGATGAGATCCATGATGGGAGCCAAGCCAGAAGATGGAATGTAGATCCTCTTGAAGTGTCACCTAGACCAATCATAAGAAATCGAGCAAAACGATTCAAGGAAGCACTTAACGAGTTGATAAAGGATGTCCACGAAGCCGGAAAGGATTGGAGCAATCATGAAGCTGGAATGGATTGGAACAACCATGGGAATGCCCTTACTCTTGTACAAGTCATAATGGATACGAGTTGAAGAGGGCGTGTTTTTACAAGGCACGGCCGTATAGGAGTCTGGAGGTTACACAGAATCATACACGGTCGTATACACGGTTTAAAGGCACGGCCATGTATGTTATCAAGATTTCCACGGAAAGACACACGACTAGAAGTACACGGTCGTGTACATTGGTAAGATTTCCACAAAAAGATACACGGCTAGAAGTACATGGTCGTGTACTTCTCCAACGTCGGTCGTGTATATTTTCAACACTGACTCAAGGCCGGCTCCAAGGCCGCCTGCCTTCATGTCTACACCACCGGCCTACATGTTTGTTTTGTTGATTTTTACACAACTTATCTAAGTTATGTCGTTTGGGGCTTTATTGTTACGAATTGTAAACCCTAATATAAAGCTCCTAGGGTTAGAATATAGAATATACAACATTATAGTTTGAAAAACACTTTTGAGAGAATTCCTCTCTTGGTTCTTTAAAGAACTAATCTAGAACTTATCGGATTTTTATTCCGTGGCGTTCATCCCGACTTATCAATCGGTCTTTCATCCCGATTGTGGCGTCTTCATATTATACCAAGGTTCTTGTCTCACTTATAGACAACGGGTCGCGGTTTTCACTTGAGGGTGTTTAGCATCTTAGGTAATGAATTCCGAACATATTGGTATTAGGTTTCGTCATACATTGGCGTGGTTCGTATCAGTTAGGAATCCGATCAAACTGATCCTGTATCATTTTGGTATCAGAGCTAATCGATTCGTATCAGTTTGGTATCAGAGCCTAGGTTTGTTAACACATCCGTTTGATTTGAGGAAGGTAACATCAAAACCCTAACTCCAATCGTTCATATCAATTGTTCATATTCAATTTCATAGTGTTAATTTTCTATTGAAGTGTAGTGTCTTCTATTCAATTTTGTTTAAAAAAAAAAGGAAGAATCACGACATAAAAAAAAGGAGGAACGTGATCAAGAGCAAAAACAAAGACAAAAAAAAAATCGGAAAGGAAAAGAGGAAATTTACGAACCCTAGAGTTGTTTTGAATTCTACGGAAGGGAATTAGTGTAGTTTGGGTTAGTTCCAAGAGAATTGAGAAGAGGAATTGGCGAGTTGATATCATCATTGTTTGTGAGAATACACGAGTGACTGTGTGATATCATCATTTGAGCGAAACACGTAAGGGAGTGTATTGTGAGGTTTAATCATATATATATATTTGTGTTAGTACTAATCTTTTCTGTAGGAACTATGTCGAGGCAACATTCTCCTGAAGGTGAGAGGGGAAGGTTTGATGCTAGGTTAGTGATTGAGGCATTGAGGGGTGAGATGAAGAGAATGTTTTAGGAGGGAATGGAACAAATTCATGAGACGGTAGAGCAAAGACTAGAGCAATCTAAAAACGTCTTCCAAGGGCGTAAGATGGAGAGTTGTTCTAGGAGAGTACCAAGGGGTGGAGATGAAATGTCTGATGATGAATTTGATGAACCTTCTGTCGGGAGTTATAGAGGTTATAGTGGTAGGAATAGAGGAACTAGGGATTGGGAAGATAGAGGAGATAGGAATAGAGAGGATAATCAATTGAGTAGTATAAAGATGAAGATTCCTCCTTTTCAAGGGAAGAATGATCCCGAGGCATACTTAGAGTGGGAGAAGAAGGTGGAGATGGTGTTTGATTGTCATAACTATAGTGTGAGAAAGAAAGTGAAACTTGCTGCCATTGAATTTTCGGATTATGCCATAGTGTGGTGGGATCAACTAATGTTAAATCAAAGAAGGAATGGTGAACCACCTATTGAGTCGTGGGAAGAGATGAAAAGGGTGATGAAGAAGCGGTTTGTGCCTACGTATTACTATCGTGAATTGCACAACAAATTGCAAACTCTTAAGCAGGGAAGCCGAAGTGTGGATGAGTATTTCAAGGAGATGGAAGTAACGATGATCAAGGTGAATGTAGAGGAGGATAGAGAGGCTACCATGGCTAGGTTTCTTGCCGGATTGAATGGAGAAATTCAAAATGTCGTAGAATTGCAGCACTATGTAGAATTGGAAGATATGGTGCATATGGCGATAAAGGTTGAGAACCAGCACAAGAGGAAAGGTAGTAATAATGCACAGTTTCAACAGGGTACTGGTTCATCCACCTGGAAGACTAACCAATGGAAGAAGGAAGAAAAGCCTTTACCCACCAAACCAAAAGGAGAGCTGAGACAAGCGGGTTCTACTCCTAGTAACCAAGGTAACCCTGATTCTTCTACTTCTAGAAATCGTGACATTAGATGTTTTAAATGCCAAAGTAGAGGCCATATTACTAGTCAATGTCCGAATAGGCGTGTTATGATTTTGCGTGATGATGGTGAGTATGAGACTGAGGGGGATAGTGAGGAAGATGATATGCCTCCATTAGAGGACGCTAGTGATGATGAGGAGCCTGCAGTAGGGAGGTTAGTGGCAGTAGTGAAGCGAGCTTTGAATGTGCAGGTGAAGGAAGAAGAGGAGGTGCAAAGAGAGAATATATTTCATACTAGATGTTATCTAGGAGATCATATTTGCAGTTTGATCATTGATGGAGGAAGTTGCACTAATGTGGTGAGTAATTTTATTGTTGAGAGGCTAGGAATCAAGACTACTAAACGCCCTAGTCCATATAAATTGCAGTGGCTGAATGATAGTGGCGAGACTAAGGTGAGTAAGCAAGCCTTGATTGCTTTTCGCATTGGTAGGTATGAGGATAAGGTATTATGCGATGTAGTGCCAATGCAGGCGTGTCATGTGTTGTTAGGGAGGCCATGGCAATTTGATAGGAAGGTTGTTCATGATGGCTTTTCTAACAAGTATACGCTTGTTCACCAGGGGAAAAGCTTTAATCTTAAACCTTTAACACCTAAACAGGTGTATGAGGATCAGTTGCAGCTACAACAGTCTTTTGCAAGACATAAGGTAAGTGAAAAATAGAGGGAGAGTGAGAGAGCAAAAGACAATGAGAAAGAAAAGGAATACAAAAGTCGAACTTACGAGGAAAAAGAGAGGAAGGATGGAAAGAGTGTGAGAGACCAAGTTGAAGGGGGATCAACTTTGGTGGTGAGTGAAAAGGAGAGTTGTGTGGCAAGAGCGAGCATAGTGAGGAGAGCGTTAGTGATGAAGCAACCTATGTTGTTGCTGGTTTTTAAGGAAACATGTCTGAATACTAACGAACTATCTAACTCTTTGCCTAGTGTGGTTGTGTCTATTGTGCAGGACTTTGAAGATGTCTTCCCTAAGGAGGTTCCAAAGGGATTACCACCTATTCGTGGTATTGAGCACCAGATTGACCTTGTACCCGGAGCATCAATTCCAAACAAGCCAGCTTATAGGAGCAATCCGGAGGAGACAAAGGAACTCCAAAGGCAGGTCAATGAATTAGTGGAGAAGGGGTACGTGAGAGAAAGCATGAGTCCATACGCAGTGCCTGTGATTTTGGTGCCTAAGAAGGATGGGTCATGGAGAATGTGTGTTGACTGCCGCGCCATCAACAACATCACGGTAAAGTATCGTCATCTCATTCCTCGCTTAGATGACATGTTAGATGAGTTACATGGGTCTAGTGTCTTTTCCAAAATTGATTTGAAAAGTGGATATCACCAAATTAGAATGAAAGAAGGTGATGAATGGAAAATCGCATTCAAAATGAAATATGGATTGTATGAGTGGTTAATAATGCCTTTCGGTTTAACTAACGCACCTAGTACTTTTATGAGACTTATGAACCATGTTTTGAGGACTTTTATTGGCAAATTTGTGGTTGTCTATTTTGATGATATTCTCATTTACAGCAAAAGTTTGGAAGACCATATATCTCACTTGAGGGATGTTTTAGAAGTACTTCGAAAGGAGCAATTATATGCTAACCTCAAGAAGTGCACTTTTTGCACAGACAAACTTGTGTTTCTTGGTTTTGTTGTTAGTGCACAGGGAATACAGGTTGATGAAGAAAAGATTCGTACAATCCAAGAATGGCCTAGTCCAACTACTGTAAGTAATGTGCGGAGTTTCCATGGACTAGCGAGTTTTTACAGAAGATTTGTGAAGGATTTCAGCACCATTGTAGCACCACTTACGGAGGTAATTAAGAAGAACGTGGGGTTTAGATGGGAAGAGCAACAAAAAAAGGCCTTTCAGATGCTTAAAAATAAGCTAACTCAAGTGCCATTACTTGCTTTACCTAATTTTGCTAAAACGTTTGAAATTGAGTGTGATGCTTCAGGATTAGGTATTGGAGCAGTGCTTATGCAGGAGAGAAGACCAATCGCATTCTTTAGTTAGAAGCTAAGTGGGGAAACCTTGAACTACCCTACTTATGACAAGGAGTTATATGCATTGGTTCGAGCCCTGGAAACTTGGCAACACTACCTTTGGCCAAAAGAGTTCGTGATCCACACTGATCATGAATCCTTGAAGTACTTGAAGGGGCAACATAAGCTAAATAAAAGGCATGCTCGTTGGGTGGAGTTCATCAAAACATTTCCATATGTCATCCACTACAAGCAAGGTAAAGAGAATGTCGTTGCTGATGCACTTTCTAGAGGGTATACTCTTATCTCTACTCTTAGTTCTAGACTGCTTAGTTTTGAAGACATTAAGGAATTGTATGCTGTTGATCGAGATTTTTGTGAGGAGTATGTGCATTGTGAGAAGAGTGGGCATGGTAAATTTTATAAACATGAAGGATTCTTGTTTAGGGAGAGTAAACTATGCATTCCAATTTGTTCTTTAAGAGAATTACTAGTGAGGGAGTCTCATAAAGGAGGTTTAATGGGACATTTTGGAGTAGCTAAAACCTTAGGGGTATTGCGGGAACACTTTTATTGGCCTCACATGAAACGAGATGTTGAGAGGATTTGTGAGTGATGTGTCACGTGTAAGCAAGCAAAATCTAGAGTCCAACCTCAAGGGCTTTATACCCCACTTCCCATTCCTCATGAGCCTTGGGTAGATATTTCCATGGATTTTGTGTTAGGATTACCTAGGTCTAGACATGGTCAAGATTCTATTTTTGTAGTTGTAGATAGATTCTCTAAGATGGCACATTTCGTTCCTTGTCACAAAACAGATGATGCTTGCAATATTGCTAATTTGTTCTTTAGAGAAGTTGTGAGATTTCATGGTATGCCTAGAACAATTGTATCGGATAGAGATGCTAAGTTCTTAAGCTACTTCTGGAAGACCTTGTGGGCTAAGTTAGGAACTAAGTTATTGTTTTCTACTACTTGTCATCCACAGACTGATGGTCAAACTGAGGTAGTAAATCGAACTTTATCTACTTTGTTGAGGGCTATCATTAAGAAGAACATTAAAAGTTGGGAGGATTGTTTGCCGCATGTTGAATTTGCCTATAATCGTACAATGCATTCTGCTACTAAGTTTACTCCTTTTGAAATTGTGTATGGTTTTAATCCACTAACTCCTTTGGATTTATCACCTTTGCCTATTTCTGAGTATGTTAATCTAGATGGCAAGAAGAAAGCAGAATTTGTTAAACAGATCCATGAGAAGGCAAGGCTAAACATTGAGCGAAGAACAGAGCAGTATGTGAAACAAGCCAACAAGGGTCGCCGACAAGCTGTCTTTGAACCTGGAGACTGGGTTTGGCTTCACATGCGTAAAGAGCGGTTTCCTATGTAGCGTCGATCTAAACTACTTCCTAGAGGCGATGGACCATTTCAAATTCTGGAGCGCATAAATGATAATGCATACAAGATAGATTTACCAGGTGAGTATCAAGTAAGTGCCACATTTAATGTTACTGATATGAGTCCTTTTGATGCAGGCGATGATTTGAGGACAAATCCTTTTCAAGAGGAGGGGAATGATGAGATCCATGATAGGAGCCAAGCCAGAAGATGGAATGTGGATCCTCTTGAAGTGTCACCTAGACCAATCACAAGAAATCGAGCGAAACGATTCAAGGAAGCACTTAACGGGTTGATAAAGGATGTCCACGAAGACGGAAAGGATTGGAGCAATCATGAAGCTGGAATGGATTGAAACAACCATGGGAATGCCCTTGCTCTTGTACAAGTCATAATGGATACGGGTTGAAGAGGGTGTGTCTTTACAAGGCACGGCCGTGTAGGAGTCTTGAGGTTACATAGAATCATACACGGTCGTATACACGGTTCAAAGGCACAGCCGTGTATGTTGTCAAGATTTCCATAGAAAGATACACGACTAGAAGTACACGGTCGTGTACATTGGCAAGATTTCCATAGAAAGATACACGGCTAGAAGTACACGGTCGTGTACTTCTCCAATGCCGGTCGTGTATATTTTCAACACCGGCTCAAGGCCGGCTCCAAAGCCGCCGGCCTTCATGTCTACACTGCCGGCCTACATGTTTGTTTTATTGATTTTTACGCAACTTATCTAAGTTATGTCGTTTTGGCCTTTATTGTTACGAATTGTAAACCCTAATATAAAGCTCCTAGGGTTAGAATATAGAATATACAACATTAAAGTTTGAAAAACACTTTTGAGAGAATTCCTCTCTTGGTTCTTTAAAGAACTAATCTAGAACTTATCGGATTTTTATTCTGTGGCGTTCATCCCGACTTATCAATCGGTCTTTCATCCCAATTGTGGCGTCTTCATATTATACCAAGGTTCTTGTCTCGCTTATAAACAACGGGTTGCAGTTTCCACTTGAGAGTGTTTGGCATCTTAGGTAACGAATTCCGAACATATTGGTATTGGGTTTCGTCACACATTGGCGTGGTTCGTATCAGTTAGGAATCCGATCAAACCAATCTCGTATCAGTTTAGTATCAAAGCTAATCGATTCGTATCAGGGAACATCATTAGACTCACATCCAATGGCCTGCAATGAACTCAACTAACTTGAAGAACCAGCTCTTTAAAGACCATCTTTGTATTTGTTATTTTATTTTTGAATCGATCACTTTGTAATCATTTTTGGGACATTTTGATTTGCTTGTATTTTGATTGAATTATAACCGGGCACATTAGTGGCATAGGGCATAAATCTTTAGACATTTTAACCTTAATTGGAGCAAATATAAATACTTGCTAAATAGGGTTTGTAAGAGGCTTTTTGAACATTGTTTTTTTAGACTTGAAACCGTGAAAGACACCTCCTTTTCACTAACTCTTATCATTTCCTTATTGAAATGTGGCGAGTGGGATTTGATCCTTGTTGCATGTAATATCAACAATGTCAAATCCATCCTAATTCCCAACTAGTGAGTAATATCTAGTGAGGAATTAGTTTATCCTTCTTGTTATCTCATTCACGCAATTTTTAAGGTTATAATTCAATTTTGATTTCATACCCTTTTGATTGTGAATTGTGTAATTGAATTCTTAATTGCAATTGTGTACTTATAATTGGATCCTTGAGCAACTTGTTTTACAAATTCAAATTCATAAGGGATTAGGGTTACGCCATTTGTGAACTTGGTTCTTGATTGATATTGCTTCAATTTGTTGTATGTATGTGCTTTGGTCATTTAAGCACATCATCTTTTTTTTTGGAGCATGTTGTTTCATGCAAATTAGGGTCACTTGGCAATTTATTCTTCATGCCATTTTGGAGATTGGTTTAATTAGCCTTTCAATTAGTTTTTATGTGCTTAGGATTCATTCTTAAGGCACATCAAAAGGGATGATAACTTTGAGGATGAAGTCTACCCTAACCATGAGTTTAGGCCACTTAGGGGTTTAGAATATGTGAAACTACAGATACCTTCATTTGCTGGAAGAGGATCTCTAGAGGATTATCTTGATTAGGAAGATAAGGTGGAAGGACTTTTTGAATGTTATGATATCAACGACCATACTCAAGTACGTTTGGCAGCAATTGAGTTTAGAAGGTATACAACATTATGGTAAAAGAACATTGTGGCTAGTGGGAGGAGAGATGGAGATGCTGAAATTCATACTTTGCAAGAGATGAAACGGGTTCTAAGGAAGAGGTTTATACCAGAACATTACAAACAGGAGCTATTTATGCGTCTCCAAACAATGAGACAGGGAGGCAAAACTGTGGATGGGTATGTCCAAGAGTTTGAGACATTGATGACTCAATGTGGAGCAGTCGAACCTTCTGAACAGACTATGGCACGATTTGTGTCTGGTCTGAAATATAAGATCGCCTATATAGTGGAGTTGCAGAGATATGACACACTTAATGAGGCCATCCAATTAGCTTTAAAAGTTAAGAGATAAAGGAGTTCTAATCTATATAAAACAACGAGTAACAGGTATAGATCTTCTACTAAACTATATGGGTCAGATAGTAAGCATGTTGATAAGGGGGGATTTGATAAGAATGTGGAAGGGAATGCAACTGTTACTAACATTGAAGGGGAGAAATAATTTTCTGGAAAGGGGAAAGTAGTTGCTGGGGTGACATTAAGTAGATAGTGGCTAGGTCATCAAGTGGGAAGACTCATCAAATCCAATGCTTTAAATGTTTGGGTTTTAGACATATGGCGGCTCAATGTCCAAACAAAAGGGTAAAAACTGCTATGGAGGTAGAGAGTAAGGATGGCGACGAAGAGATACATGAGCCAATAGATTTGTCAATAGTGCTAAATGAGTATTATGAGGATGTAGATGCTGAGATACATGAAGATAAGGGAAATGATCAGTATTTGGTTATCAAAGTGTTGCACAGGGTGATGACTACCTTTCCAGCTAATGAGGAAGAAGAGAGGGAAAACCTATTCCATACTTCCTGCAGGGTCTGAGGTAACTTTTGTGCTCTTATTATTGATGGTGGTAGTTGCACCTATGTAGTAGTTGCTCCTCTAGTTAATAAATTGAAACTAATCACTACCTTACACCTTAAGCCATATAAACTGCACTAGTTGAGTGAACAAGATAGTTTGCATATCACTCAAAGGACTAAGGTTCCATTCAGCATATGAGAGAAGTACCATGATGAGATTGTCTATGATATTCTTCCTATTTGCGCATCACATATGCTACTTGGTAGGCCGCGGTTATTTCATAGGAGAGTATTGCATGATGGGTTTAAGAACACCTATGTATTTCAGAAGGATGGTGAACAAATTGTTTGGAATCCTATGTCACTAACTGAGGTGCAAAAAGCCTAGAAACAGATCAATAAAACCACTGGAAAGGAGTCTTTATTCGTAGGGCGGAAGGAACTGGAAGAAAACTTGAGTAAAGTAGAACAATCCTAGGAGATTTAGAAGCTTCATCAAAAGGCTTCTAAACATCTGAAGAAGACTCAAGATCAGCTACGACTTCAAGGAAACAAACAAAGGCAGACCAAGATTTTCAATCCAGGTGACTTAGTTAGAATTCATCGCAGTAATGATTGGCTTCTCTACATGAAATCATAGAAATTTGCACCTAAAATGGAAGAATCATTAGATTTGAGGGCAAATCTTCCATAGGTTTGAGGAGATGGTGGGAATCAAATCATTTCAATTATAAATACACTTGATAGAGATCAAATCATAAAGGTTGGTGGTGCAGATGATGGGAATCAAATCATAAAGGTCGGTGGTGTACCCATTTAGGTCAGCCATGAAGGCGGGCGGTGTAGGCATTTAGGCTGGCCATAAAGGCCAGCAGTGTAAGTGTTTAGGCCGGCTATAAAGGTCAGCGGTGTATGTTTTCAAAGCTGGTGACCTACTCCTTCAAAACTAGCAGCTTTCACTTTAAACCGATTATATTATGTTGTGTCAAGTTTGGATGAAAACTTTGTATTCCTTTATATACATTTAGGGAGAAAAGATAGACTTTAGACATTTGACAAATACAAAAGTTTGAGTTTGCTCTCATTCTTCTTATACTCTTATCAATCCTTGGATTATGGTGAGTGACGGTATCGGGCTTATTGTGCGTCATATCAACAACTCCATGTTAGGATTATTCTCTTACTAGTGCATAATATCTTGTAAGGGTTTAGGGTTTTATCTTGTTATTATTGTCCGTTTGATTATTGGAATTGTTTGTTGTGATTCGTTGATTGGATTTGTGATTGTGTGATTCTGAAATTGGAATAGGCATATCAGGATCCCTTACATGGATCTAGCACCGCATCCTTTGCTAGCTTCACTACATTATGGTAACTAGTTGTTTCCCATACTTGTTGCAAGATTGAATTTCTTCATAAATATCATTCAATGTTGGTCTTTCACTATCATCTCCAGCTCCTCCAATTCATAAATCTTTGAATCTTTCTAGCAAAATGACTCTTAAGCTCCCTAATTTTCTCCTCTAAGCTCTTATCTAAGTTAACATACTTATCCAAGCAATCCTGCATGATATCTATATCTCTTTTGTAGTTTGCTAAAATGGCCCATAGTTATTAGATCTCGCATCTTTATCCTTCTCTTTTTCTTTAGAGGTAGTCAGCTCTTGGGAGAGATTCAAGTTCTGATTGTTGGCCCCTATGCGTTCCCTCCATGCCCTCTCCACTTCATCAAAAGCTATCCTAATTTGTCCATCTACCTCGACCAATTTCATACTATAGTCCTCCATGACTGCCTACAACTTAGCCTAAGCATCATTCAACTTTACCTCCACACTCCTTATCTTTTGCGTATAAACTTCATTACAATCATACATTTGGTTGTATAAGGTGCAAACGATAGCATTATTAGCCCTGACACTATACTTGACAATCCACATTGCATTAGGCAACCTTCATCATCCAACACAAAGTGCACAAATTAGTTCACTTTAATATTTGAGAACTATAGGAGTAGACAAGGTAAAGGAAGTACAACTTACCTAAAAATATTGAGTGGATAAGTGCTCATGCAGTTATAGAGGGGTTATCCTTAAAGCGGCCTCTTTAATGGTGTGGTAGTGATATGAACCCCACTAACTTGTGACGAAACCCGAAACCTAGACTTGACAATCTCACAATCGAGAAATCTATCAAAAACGATGGAACCATGACCCATTGTCTATATAAGAGATAAGAACCTTGGTATAGGTGTTAACACCACAATCGATTATGGAAAGATCGATTGATAAGTTGAAGGTGAATGCCACAAATTCAAAACTTGATAAGTTCGATAGTTTGTTTAAGAACCAAAGAGGAATTCTCTCTCAAAATGTGATAAAACAAGTCTTAAAAAACAATACCCTTTACAATATGATACGTGACTATCTATAGTCCCATGAAAATGAAGAGACAAAACAACATACAAAACCCTACTTCAGCTATGGAAAACAAGCAAAACCAGTGGCCTAAAATAATACAAGGTCGATCTATATTTTGTTATAAACCCACACTAAAGCTGGTGACTTTAGAACTCCTCAAAGTCGGCTTTCTCTATTTCAACGCCGGCCACTTAGGCTAGCGACTTACACTACCAAGGCCGACAGCCTTCCTTGACTTCCATATTCGTGATCCGTACTTCAAATAGGTTCACAATCCTTAGTTCCTCTTGACTCAAATGTGTGTGATTCTCCTCTTCTTGCACTACTTTGACTAATCCACTGAGTGCTTCTTTAAGTCTCTTAGCTTTAGCTCATGTCAATGGTCTAACCGGCACTCTAAGTGGGTCCACGTTCCTTTGATCAATCCTCTTAACTTGATCTCCATCATTCTCCTTCTCTTGAAAAGGATTTGTCCTCAAATTGTCACCTACATCATAAGGACTTAAATCGGTAACATTAAAAGTAGCACTTACTTAATACTCACCTAGTAATTCTAGTTTGTAAGTGTTGCCATTGATCCGCTTAAGGACTCAAAATGGACCATCGCCTCTTAGAAGCAACTTTCAACGTCTTTGCTCAAGTAATCTTTCTTTACACATGTGCAATCAGGCCCAATCCCTTGGTTCAAAAACAATTTGACGTCGCCCCTTGTTGGCTTGTTTTGCATACTACTCTATTCTTCTCTCAATGTTGATCTTTGCTTTCTCATCAATCTACTTAACAAATTTAGCCTTCTTTTAGCCATCTAAATTCCCAAACTTAGTCACAAGTAAAGGTGATAAATCCAATAAAGTTAAGGGATTAAATCCATACACAATCTCAAATGGTGAAAATATAGTAGCAGAATGTATAGTACGATTGTAAGCAAATTCAACATGTGGTAAACATTCTTCCCAAGTTTTAATATTCTTTTGAATGATAGCCCTTAACAATGTAGATAATGTCCTATTCACTACCTCAATTTGACCATCACTTTGTGGATGACAAGTAGTTGAAAACAATAACTTTGTTCCTAACTTATACCACAGGGTCTTCCAAAAGTAACTTAAGAACTTAGCATTACAATCTAAAACAATTGTTTTAGGCATACCATGTAAATTCACAATTTCTCTAAAGAATAAATCAACAATATCAGAAGCATCATTAGTTTTGTGGCATGGAATAAAATGTGCCATCTTTGAAAACCTATCTACAACCACAAATATAAAGTCCCTACCAATTTTAGTCCTAGACAAACCTAATACAAAGTCCATAGAAATGTCTACCCAAGGTTTACTAGGAATTGGTAGTGGTGTGTACATGCCATGGGGTTGCGCTTTAGACTTAGCTTGCCTACAAGTAAAACATCTACCACAAATTCTTTCAACATCACACTTCATATGTGGCCAATAGAAATGTTCTTGCAAAATCCTTAAATTTTTAGCTACCTCAAAATGACCCATTAATCCTCCACCATGGGATTCCTGCTCTAACAAATCATGAATGGAACAATTAGGAATACACAACTTATTCTCCCTAAACAAAAAACCATCATGCCTAAAGAATTTAGCATAAGCTCCTTTTTCACAACAGGCATAATTATCATAGAAATCAGAATCAGTAAAATACAACTCTTTAATTTATTTAAAACCAATTAACTTAGCATCAAGAGTCGAAATTAACATGTACCTTCTTGCAAGCACATCTGCCACAATGTTTTCCTTACCTTGCTTGTAGCGTATGACGTATGGAAATGTCTCAATGAACTCCATCCACCATGTGTGTCTCTTGTTTAACTTATGTTGGCCCTTCAAATGCTTTAGTGGTTCATGATCGATGCGGATCACAAACTCTATGGGCCAAAGATAATGTTGCCATGTCTCTAGTGCCTAAACTAATGCATACATCTCCTTATCATAAGTAGGGTACTTCAGTGCTACCTTGTTTAACTTCTCGCTGAAATATGCAATCGGTCTTCCCTCTTGCATAAGAATGGCACCAATACCTACACTAGAAGCATCACATTTAATTTCAAAGGTCTTCACAAAATTAGGTAATGCAAGTAAAGGAGCATCAGTCAACTTCCCTTTTAGCAATTGGAATGCCCTTTCTTGTTCTTCTCTCCCCGTAAACCCAACATTCTTCTTGATGACTTCAATGATCAACGCGGCGATGCTACTAAAATCCTTCATAAATCACCTATAGAAGCTCACAAGTCCATGAAAACTTTGCACTTAACTTACATTAGTTAAACTTGGCCAATCTCAAATAGCGCGAATCTTCCCTTCATCAACCTATATGTCTTGTGTACTCACCACAAAACCAAGAAATATAAGCTTTTTTGTGCAAAAAGCACACTTCTTAAGGTTAGCAAATAACCTTTCTTTTCTAAACACTTCTAACACATCCTTGTGATCATCCAAATTCTTACTGTAAATGAGAATATCATCAAAATAGACAACCACAAATTTTCCAAGAAAAGCATGCAAAACATGATTCATTAGTCTCATAAAAGTTCTAAGTGCATTAGTCAACCCAAAAGGCATAACTAACCACTCATATAAACCATATTTTGTTTTAAATGTGGTTTTCCATTTATCCTAATCTTATGATACCCACTTTTCAAATCGATTTTAGAAAATATGTAAGACCTATGTAATTCATCTAACATGTCATCTAAGCATGGAATAAGATGTCAATACTTTACCATAATGTTGTTGATAACTCGATAATCAACACACATTCTCCATGACCCATCCTTCTTAGGCACCAAAATCACTGAAACTGCACATAGACTCATACTTTCCCTCATGTACCCTTTCTCCATCTGCTCATCAATCTACTTTTGGAGTTCTTTGGTCTCCTCAAGATTACTCCTATAAGTTGGTCAGTTTGGAATAGTCGCACCAGGCATAAAATCTATTTGATGCTCAATCCCTCTGATGGGTGGTAAACCCTTTGGGATTTCCTCTAGAAAGATGTTTTCATAGCCCTACAAAAGAGAAACAACAACACTTGGCAATGAAGTGTCAAGTTGATCAACATTAAAAAGAGTCTCTTTATACAAAAGTACAATCATCGACCTTTACAAAATCATCAATCTCTTAACCTCACTTGCCCTCGCATAAAACATTTCTTCTCTCTCTACTTTTCTCTTAGCTTTTTTCTTTATTTTCTCACAAGTCTCATCTTCCCTCTCTTTTCCTCTTATAATCTCACTCACAGTCTTTTTATTACAACCACTCTCTTTTTGCAATTTCACCTGATTCTTATAAACTTGCTTAGGTGTTAAAGGTACAAAAGTAACTGGCCTTTAATTGTGCTCAAAAGAATACTTATTGGTAAAGTCGTCATGCTTAACCTTCATATCAAACTGCCATGGTCATCCAAGCAATAAGTAAGTAGCTTGCATCAGAACTACGTCACATAAAACGTCATCTTCATACCTCCCAATGCGAAAAGTAACTAACACCTGCTTGTTTATCCTCACTTCACCACTATCATTCAACCATTACAATTTATAAGGTCGAAGATGCTTACTAGTGGAAAGTCCTAATTTCTCAACCACAGCTGCACTTACCACATTAGTACAACTCCCACTATCTATAATCACACTACACACCTTGTCTTGAATTAGGCATCTAGTATGAAAAATATTCTCCCTTTGCACCACTTCCTCTTCTTTAACCTGTACACTCAAAGCTCTCTTAGCCACCATTGCCAACAAATCTCCCTGAACAACACACTCCTCACCATTAACATCCTCTAATGAAGGCATAGATTCACAGTCAGAACCACTA
Source organism: Laguncularia racemosa (assembly GCA_037954665.1). Taxonomy (NCBI): domain Eukaryota; kingdom Viridiplantae; phylum Streptophyta; class Magnoliopsida; order Myrtales; family Combretaceae; genus Laguncularia; species Laguncularia racemosa. The sequence continues at coordinate 1,633,940 of JBBMOL010000153.1, forward strand.
TTAGTCTTAATCTCCCCATCATCCATCATCACCATAACTCTTCTATTGGGACATTGACTGGCTATATGACCTCTACCCTGACATTTAAAGCATTTAATATCACGATTCCTAGAAGTAAAAGAATCGGATTTACCTTGATTTCCAATGTTAGTAGACTCAAACTTCTTTTTAGGAGTTGGTTTAAACTGCTTCATCTCCTTCTATGGAGTTGTTTTCCAAGTGGATAAACTAGATGTAGCACGTGTAGTACCATCACCCTTCCACTTGAGTTGCTTCTCAACTTTCATAACCACATACACCATATCCTCCAATTCGACATAATGTTGCAACTCCACCACATTCAGAATCTCCCTATTTAAGCCAGTTAAGAACCCCACCATAGTCGCTTCTCGATCCTCTTCAATATTAGCCCGAATCATGATAACCTCCATCTCCTTATGATATTCCTCCACACTACAATTGCCTTGCTTAAGGGCTTGTAATTTGTTGTATAATTCCCTATAATAATATGTAGGCACAAATTGCTTCCTCATGATCCTCTTCATCTCCTCTTATGTCTCTACTGGTGGTTCCCTATTTCTCCTTCTATTCAACAACAGCTAATCCTACCAAACAATTACATAATCTGATAACTCAATAGCAGCGAGTTTCACCTTCTTGGCTTCAAAATAATTGTGGCACTCAAAAATCAACTCCACCTTCTTCCCCCACTCTAAATACACCTCAGGGTCATTTTTCCCTTGGAAGGAAAGGATTTTCATCTTTATGTTCCCCAAGTTGTTATCTTCCTCATTCCTAGCTCCTCTATTCCTCCCTACATTCCTCTTATAACCCACAATTGAATCTTGATTAGATTAATCCACAAACGCTTCCCTAGCCCATTCATCTTCTTCCATTTACGCTACCCTCCTTGGTATTTTATCCCTCCTACGTCCTATTGAAGCAATCAGTGACTACTCAAAGTTCTGCTCTATCTGCTTACGAAGTTGATCCATTTCTGCTCTAAACATCCTTTTCATCTCAATAGTTAGACCTTCCATGATCAATTTCATGTCAATTCCGCCCATCACACTTTCAGGAGAATTTCTATTAGACATAATGTTGCACAAAACAATATTAGGAGTAATAAAATAAGAAACCTCTCAATTCACTTGCTCACGTGTTTCACTCAAATCACTCAACCCTTCTCACCAATTCCTTAACCCACTCAATAATTCCTCTTTTGGTTCTTTTGAAACTAACAATCCAATCAGAGTTGTTCTTGCAAAAACCTACCTAAAACTCTCTAAACAACAGTTTTGTAGCACGTTTTGACAAGATTCAATGAAAGCTAAGAACTTTAATAAGGATCACTACAAACTTGAATTCAATAATTTTCGTGAGATTTTTTTTTATAGATGAATTTCTTTTCTTTTTCTTCTTCTCTTTTTTGTTTTTTTTTTTAATTCTTGAGAAAGGAAGTTTATACAATTCCTTTTAAACACTAACAACAATTGAATTGATATGAACTTTAACTTGCAAATCGAATTCGAAGGAACAACTTTTTTTTATTCAAAACTTATATCTAAGAACACATAATTGAAATATCAAAGATAGGTGATCCTAACAAACCCGATTGCTCTAATACTAAACAAATACGAACCCTGCCTACCCGTGACAAAACTCAAAACCTAGATTTAACAATCTCACAATCGAGAAATCTATCAAGAACGATGGAACCTCGACCCATTATCTATATAGGAGACGAGAACCTTTGTATAGGTATTAACACCACAATCGATTATGGAAGGATCGATTTATAAGTTGAAGGTAAACGCCATAAGTGCGATAGTTCATTTAAGAACCAAAGAGGAGTTCTCTCTCAAAATGTGATAAAACTTGTCTAAAAAAAACCCCTTTTACAATATGATACATGACTATTTATAGTCCCATGAAAATGAAGAGACAAAACAACATACAAAACCCTACTTTAGCTAAGGAAAACAAGCAAAACTAGTGGCCTAAAATAATACAAGGTTGGTCTATATTTTGTCCTAAACCGGCACTAAAGCTGGTGGCTTTAAAACTCCTTAAAGCTGACTTTCTCTATTTCAACACTAGCCACTTAGGCCAGTGGCCTTCTCTCTACATCGGCCACTTAGGCCGACAGCTTACACCACCAAGGCTGGCGGCCTTCCTCGGTTTTAGGCTAGCGGCTTTACACATCTTCCTTGACTTCCACATCTGCGATCCGCACTTCAAGTAAGTTCACAATCTTTAGTTCCTCTTGACTTAAACATGTGTGATTCTCCTCTTCTTGCATTAATTTGACTAATCCACTAAGTGCTTCTTTAAGTCTCTTAGCTTTAGCTCGTCTTAATGGTCTAACCGGCACTTCAAGTGGGTCTATGTTCCTTTGATCGATCCTCCTAGCTTAATCTCCATTAGGTCATATTGTGAGCTAAGCACACTCTTAAACAAATCATACCCAACCCTAATCCCTCCCACCAACTCGTAAATAGCTAAGGGGGGGTAGGGGGTACCCTAGACAAGGTCAACTTGGACATTTTGCGAGGGTCATGGACCTCTCTCCTCTCCCCCTCCAATGGTAGAATGTCAGACCTTCTCTTATGACACCTCTTAGTGTTAAAACATCTAACCTCCATAGCTAAGGTAATTAAACAGGCTTTAATCTCGTTCGATAGTGGAATAACCTCTATAGGTTAGGGCCATTTGACTACAACAATAGAAGCTTGGTCCTAGCTACACTAGACCTCAAACTCAAGCTCCTTACTTTTCCCCTTTCCAAGAATGACTAGGGAAGGTGGAATCGACCTCAATGGCTTGGGCCTTAGATTGTGATCCCTACCATGGGGGCATTCTTCATAGGTGCATCTTAGGTTGGTCATTTACCACTTTCACCACTCTTCTTTGCCCCAACTAGATTGATGAGCAATAAGGTCTGAAATCCTTACAAGTTTAAGGGGAGGCATATCTATAAAATAAACAAAAGGTTAAAAGCTAAGAAGAAATACTTACCACATAAGAGAATACGAGAGCTCCTAGCCTTCAAGTCGTAAGCAAACAAACAACCCCATCCCTCAAGCCAACCTCTGCCAAGGCGTGGACCCTTACTAGCTTCCTTACAACCCTCCAAGCCTTTAATCCCATGATCACCCTGCATCTTATAGCCCTTTGAATTCACAATACCAATACCCTAAAAGCTTTACATCATGCTTAGAGCATCAAATGGTCTTCCATTCTCTTCTAAGGCTTCTAATAAGATCTTAAACCGATGTTAATCTTTTAGTAGCAATTTAATTATGTTAGTCCTTATTGGCTTCACCCACTAAATCTAAAAGTTTGGCTCCTTGCCGGTCTCGATCATAATATACTTATCCTTCCAATCATATATAGAGAAAAGCAGTCCATCCATTAACTTAACAAATACATGGCTCACCAAATAGTATGCATTACACTATAGAATGAGTGAAACAACTAAGTAAGCTAGATCTTATAAGACTCGCACAAGCATTCAAATGCTACAAGTAAAGTATACATTTTTTGAATGAGTTAGCATGGGTTAACCCTATGATAATTGAAGAACTACTTTTGGAAATCTAAGAAGGGTAACCACAGACCAAATTCAAAAATCCATTTATACACACAGATTCTATTACCCTCTAAGGTAGCTACCCAATCATCCTTATGAGCTAGTTAGATGAACTAACCTTTGGGGAGCAATGAGTTATAGAGTCCAACAGCATTGGCATCAACTTCACAAACTATACTTTTTACAGCCTTTAGGGCTTGACCCTAATGTAGCAAGCCCATCAAAATGGAGATGAAATAGTTTGCAATCTTCTCCATCATCTAGATAAATATCTAGGGCAAGTTCTCTAACCATAGCTTCTTCATCTTCCTCAAATGACCTCATGACTTCATTATCTACCTCCTTAACCTACACCATCAAATTATAGGATCAACTAAAAGGACTAACGATGTTTGTTGCCATAACTTAGGGGGGGAACAACTCCTTTTACAAGATTTAAGGGAATCTATAACAAAAAATAATCAACCATTCCTACAAATGGTCAAGAAATTGTGGAAATGTGGAGTGAATTTGAGAAATCAAGAGCACGAAGAGAGGAGAGAGTTCTTAAGAGAGAGAAATGCAAGAAAAAGTGTAAATGAAGTTGTTCACCTCCTTTATATAAATAGTTACATTGTGTGTGAGCAATTTGCAAAGATACTTTAGATCTTACCATATATCCAACTGCCACAATGAATGGCTAAGATCTTTTAACCTCTATAGCTACTTCAAATCCCATCTTGCTATGAGTCTCTATGCATTAAATGTGCAGATTTATGCATGCATGCATCAAATCCCCTCAACTAGTTGTGTGTATCCTCAACTTAGATGGATTCCTCTTTAACTCTAGTTAACCTAAACAAGGTAGTATGATGTGAAGGGTAGCTTGTCAAAAGCTCTAGTATAAGTTTTTTGAATGCTAAGATCAACCATTACACTCCTTAGGTTAGATCAATGCCCTTTGACAAGAGCACGACTCGTTTAACATACTTTGGCATTATTTTGAGAAGAAGATTTATCATAGCTCCTACTCTCATTAGTGCCTCATATGCCTCATCATTAATGAGAGTGTGGGGTAAGTGTTATAGGCTTAAATCAGTTAAAGGCCTAAGGGCCCACTTTATTTGAGTAGGACCATAGAATAGGAAAGTACTTAAGCAAGTTGGAACAAATCGAAAAAATAGTCTAACTCCTTTAAAGAACACATTATAGTGGATCTTTCCTATAATAAATAGGGTGTCCTTAGGAAGATTTACATGCTTAAATATAACATCATGACAACACTATAAAAAAGACGTCCCCCCAATTAAGTAAATCATCTAATACTCCTCATACACTTTCATCATCATACCCTCACACTCCTTTTCTAACTTGAGCATTGGAGTCTCAACACCGAAGATACCTCCAATGCCTCAATAGCTCACATTTGTTCATCATGTTAGTTAGAACTCATAAGTTTGAAGACTCGATCTAGCCCAAGATTAATTTAAGGCAGCTAAAGTGATCAATAGTAGTGAAAAATGCATTATTACCTATTTAATGAATGGTGATTTGATCAAAAACATTGTATATTGTACTCTTTAGTCTATTATATTTCAATTCCCATCTATCTATATCAAAATTAAATATTGATTGTTTTTAATACTTATAAATATTTATGTTGATTTACTTAGTATAATAAATGTTGATTGTCTCTATTTTCATAATAGTATATTATAGTAATATTTTTTTTCATTTAGTACAATAAATAATTAAGCATCAAGTTATCATCTCATTTAAGTCCTTTAGACGACATAAGGATACTCATGACTCCACTACACTCGTTATAATATATAAGATACATACATATTACAATGTTGGGAATTACCACTCTGAGCCCTAGCACTCATAAATCTCTTAAATCTATCGAATCATTTTGACATGTAACTCTATTAGGGACACTACCGCATACCAATCAATGGGTGTTCTCTAAGATTTTACTACTACAAGTCCTTAAGCCAAGTTAAGTACATATAATAACCAATTAATTAATCAAATATTTATTAGGCTCATTATCATTCCTAACCAAGAAGTAGTACAAATTGCCAAGTTCCTTCAAAGAGAACCATCTTGAAAGAGATTACAAAAATTGTTTAAGGAACTTTGTATTGCTGCTTGTAAGTAGCAAGTCAGCAATAGAGACAAAAAAATAGGCCAACATGCCATTAGCTGAGTAAAGCCATATTAAAGAAAAAATGAGCTTAGTGCTTGATACCAGGCCTATGGAACTTATTTTAAACCATAAATTACCTTCTTATGACAACAACATAAGATGGGTAGGGAAGCCTAGCGGCTCTTGCATGTAAACATCTTTTTTCAGAGCAAAGTGCCTTAGAGGAAGGCTTTTTATTTTTTTTAATTTCTTCACCGGGCTTGGACCATGTCTCCCGAACAATCTCAGTACATATGGCGCAAGACGATTCCACATATCGAGGTCGGAATGGGATCGGGTGTTTTCACGTCTCACCGTAGTGCCCGGTTTGTCTTGATTGTAGATTGATGAACAAGAAGGAAAATGGAACTCTTTTTTTTTTTTACTCGCCCCCGGTGTCTTTTGGACCCAAAGCTCATGATGTGAACCTTAAGTTAAGATGTTCCTAGAACCTAATCAGATGGAAAAGAAGCCCTAGAATCATCTTGAAATCAAGCCACAAAACTTAACCCTAATTCGTAATAACGAATTAGAGCTAAAGCTATAATCGGATTTTTAACCGCCACAAGTCACCTTGATAAGATCAGATATAGTTCTTAATGAAGAACAAAGAGGGATTTCTTTTAATTTCATGAAAGGTTTGTTTTTTTTTCATCTCCTTAAAGACTATTTATAGTCTACAAATAAAAATGACAAATTACCAAAGAAATCACAAGACGAAAACATATAGGCTGGCATCCTAAGCTGACCCTAAAGCCAACAGCCTATAATCTAGGCCGACTAAGTAAGTCGATGGCCTACATTCCTAAAACCGACGACCTTTATTCTAGGTCGGCTAAGTAAGCCGACGGCCTTCTTCCACTTCTAGGCGACTCTCAATATCTTCTAAGTAATGACATCCTTGAAGCTCAAAGTTGTCCATTTGCTAAGGTTGCTCCAGGTTTTGATCTTCATTATTATTGTTAAAGATGCTTGATAAATGGAAAATGATCTCTTCATCTCTTAGATTACTCAACCACAATGCTTAGTCCAGATGATCTTGAACAAGTCCATTCAAAGCCTACTCCATGCATTTGCTCTTGCCCTTGTCATTGGTCTTCCAATTCCTTCCAATAGACCATTGGAAAAAGTTAGTGCAAGCTGATTCCCATCATTCCCTCCCTCTTTGAAAGGATTCGTCCTCGAATCACCTGCATCATGCAAAGATAAGTCAACAACATTAAAAGTAGCACTTACATTTCCATAGTTGCTATGCAAGTCAATCTTATAAGCGTTGTCATTTATCATTTCTATCACTTGGAATAGCCCATCTCCTCTAGGTTATAACTTGGATTTCCTTTGTTCAAGAAACCTTTCCTTACTAAAATGTACCCAAACCCAATCTCCAGGCTAAAAAACAACCTTAGTACGCCCTTTATTTGCTTACCTTGCACAATGCCCATTCTTCTTGTCTATATTAGCACAAACTTTGGCATGTAAATCCTTAACAAAATTGGCCTTCTATTCTCCATCAAAATCAACAATTTCATTAGGAGGCAAAGGTAAAATATCTAGAGTTAAAGGATTAAAACCATATAAAATCTCAAAAGGTGAATATGACGTAGTAGAATGAACAATTCTATTGCATGCAAACTCAATATGAGGCAAATAACTTTCCCATTATTTCAAGTTCTTTTGAATGATAGCACACAATAAAGTAGCAAGTGTCCTATTAACTACTTCATTTTGCCCATCTGTTTAGGGATGTGCAATAGTTGAAAACAGGATTTTAGTCCCTAATTTTTTCCATAAGATATGCCAAAAAAGACTTAGGAACTTAACATCTCGATCACTTACTATCATTATAGGCAATCCATGTAAACGTACCACTTTCTTGAAGAACAAATCAGCAATAAGTGATGCATCATTGGTTTTAGAACATGTAATAAAATGTGCTATCTTACTAAACCTATTAACAACAACAAATATGTTGTCCTTACCTCCTAAGCAACGCAATCACTAAGTCCATAGAAACATCAGTCCAAGGCTGAGTAGGTATAGGCATTGGTGTATAAAACCTATGTAGTTTTACTTTAGACTTTGCTTATCTATAAGTTATGCACTTATCACAAATAGATTGCACATCATGTTTCACGTTAGGCTAATAAAAATGTTCATGCAATATGTCTAAAGTCTTTCATACACCAAAATGTCCCATTAAACCTCTTTTGTAGGACTCTTTAACCAGCAATTCGTGTAAAGAACACATAGGCACACACAATATATCCCTTTTGAACAAAAATCCTTCATGCCTATAATATTCTCCATATGCACATTTAGAACATGCATTCCATACTAGGTAAAAATCAGCATCATTAATGTACAATTTTTTTAATGAATTCAAAACCAAGTAATTTAGATTGCAAGGAAGTGAGCAATACATACCTTTTGGACAAGGCATTAGCAACAACATTTTCCTTTCCATTCTTGTATTTAATCACATAAGGAAATGTTTCTATGAACTCCAGCCACTTAGCATGTCTCTTACTAAGCTTACCTTGGGATTTCAAGAACCTTAAGCTCTCATGATCAAAATGAATGACAAATTCCCTTAGCCACAAGTAGTGCTACCATGTCTTGATAGGAATCACAATCCTACAAGACTTATGATCCACGCAAAAAGAGATATAAAATAAGCATGAATAAATACCGGCAAGTGTACTAGATCAGATCAAGCAATATAGTGAGAGAAGAGTATCGAACCACGAAGATTGATTAAGTAATAGACCTATATTAATTTCTACTATTATTTAGGCAATGATATTTGATGAGAATAAAATGTAAATGAATTATACTAAATGTGTAAAAAGAGAATTGTGTTGAAAAAGGATGAATAGGTGGTAGGAAAATAGAATCCACCCTAATTTTTACTAATCATATTGCCTTCATGTTATAATAACTTATAGCTATATGGATTTTCACAAGAAATTTGACAAAACCTTGATCCTTTTTCAAGTTTTAAAGTATCAAAACCCCAATTTAATTCAATAGCTCCCGCTAAATAAAATCAATAGAGGATTCTAATTTACAATAATAAATTTCCCAATTATATGGTTGCCTAATATCTTTAAAATAATTTCTCCTAATCCCTTAGTGAAAAATTAAATAAAAAATATTGCATGAAACACTTAAGTCAATTTCTAATAAAATTCAATAACGCCACTTCCGCATAAATTATTAAATCTTACTTGGGAATTCCTAATAAATCCTAAATTTCTCTTTCGAGTCATTTAAATTTCTATGCATTGATTTCAATTACAAAATACAATTCATAATAGAAATTCTCATATGAAAATTCCACATATCTATATGTTCTATAACATGAATACAATGATCATTTCAGTTGAATTATGGCTTCATCATGTTTCCCACAGAGATGATTTAGAACATTATAGTGTGGATTGCATAAAAACAATTTAAATGAATAGGTGCAATGGAATTCATGTTGAATAATAAAAATAAACTGATAAATTGCATAAAGGAAAATAAAATAAATGAAACAATTGCTATAATCTTGAAGAGTTTGTAGAACTTCAATCTTCCAAAATGATTCCTAGAATTCTTCAATTGAAAGCAAACTTCAGCAAAGTAACATTCTTTCTTCAAACTAAAATTTGGAATAACATGAAATGAGAAAGAATTAATGAGAAGATAAAATCCTAGAAACAAGAATGCATCTTTAAGTTCACACAAGGGGTCTATTTATAGATCCAAAGAGGAGGAGGATAAGGTTGATCTGATGAGGAATTGAGTCAGCAAATCAATCAAGATAAGGTTTTGGAGAGATTTTCGCATGGACATCCCATAAATAGTCAAGGTCCGCGGTCTTCAATGCAATTCTTCATTTGCTTTTTCAATTTTGTGAAAAACTCCTCTAACTAACTTATATTTTACTTTTAGGTCCTCAAAACCTAAATTTTCACAATAAACGCCATTAAGTACCATTTCTTTATATTTTCTTATAATATTGAAATAAATTAATATAAATCCCAAAAGAAAATATAAGTACAGTGTGATCTTATCAACATCCCCACACTTGACTTTTTGCTTGTCCTCAAGAAAAATAATTGAAATGAATAAGAGAAATCTGTCATTGAACTTTTGGTGCTAATTGCTCTAACCATACTGAAACTTGTAACTAGAATAATCTAGTTGAAATTTAGTAGTTAATTTAAATAAAACAGATTTTTAATCCAAGTGTTTAACAATTGAATTCTCCTTCAAAAGAAGAATACTTAGTCCATACGGAAAAACATTCATTTACTTCATTGGTTATTATCAAGTATAATCTCCCTCAATTTTTCTTCTCTAAACAAGATAACAAAAAGTGAAAGCATATGGTAATCATTTTTTCCTAGAATTTCTCCCTCTTCAATTTAGTCTTTATTTCACTTATTGCCCTATATTCAACATTTTCTTTTTAATTTGCCTTAATTGACAGCAAAGTCAGCCTTCACTCTTCTGAGGGACCAAAGCCTGCCCATGTCAACCTGGCTTTCATTTAGGTACTAAAATTTTTGCCTTTTTGCCCTTCTCGTTATTGTGAGTTCATTGAGTCGGCACATCCTGGGCTCATCACCCAAGTGACCAGGTTTTAAAGAGACCCCTATGAACTCTTCCTCACACTAACATTTAAGATTGGATACTCTTAACTCACTTACTTGAGTCATTGGAGTAAAGGCTCTAATTGCCATTTTTTTTTTTATGAATGAATATTAGTTAAGACTATTTTTATAAGGGATCACTAAGTAAAGATTTCCTTTACCTCTTTCACTAGGTGTTAAGGTATTCTCAAAGAAATTTCAAGAGAAATTTATCCCAACCAATTTTTCCATGAAGTAAACCTACTTGTTTTTTTTCAACTTAAGGACTTCAAATCTCAACTTCAAAAGCTAAACATAGGGTAAATCCGTTCTCTAGAGACTTTACTATTAAATTTTAACTATGTAAACTAGTCACAACAGTTGGTGAGTGGGGCACCAATCTAAGTCAATTTCAAGATTTTACTGATTATAAACACTTAAGGACATAAAAAAAGCATGGGAATTGCAAGCTCATGATGTGTGCAATCAATCATTATACTTCTACATTTATAATCCCTTCCCCACACTTCAATTGGACAATGTACTCATTATTCCTATAATAGCACAAACTTAGGGAAAAGAATATCAATGCAAAAAAAAATTTTGAAAAACTGGTACTTCCCTGGTGTCAAGTTTTTCATCAGCAAGAAAATTCCTCCAAAATGTCTGTCATCCCTGAAGGTCTTTTGCTTCTTCCTCCTAGGCTAGAACTTTTTTGGTGGCATTCTTAGAGTGTCTTGAATGCAAGAGGAGAGTGAGTAAGAGACTGAAGAAGAAATAGGTCAAAGAGGGAGAAGAAATGCATGAGAGAGAGGGAGAGCAGTCGTGAGAAAATAAGTGAGTAAGAGAGAGAAATAAGTGAGCAAATGAGAGAGAGAAGAGCTGGCCAAAGTCTAAAAACCAAACAAAGGTCGGCACCCTATACTTGTACGCTGCCGGCCTTGAATTCGAGTTTTTTTTTTTATATCATCGGAAATAAAACACTAGTGTATACAAATATTGAGCATGGGCTACCTCCCATGAAGCGCTTAGTTTATAGTCGCTAGCCCGAATTTTCCAGTTCATGTCCTCAAATCTCCTAAATCCACAGTTGTGGCATCTCTATCAACATTTTCCCCTTCATAGTAATGTTTGAGAAGATAACCGTTTACTTTGAAAGTACGGTTGTCTTCTGCCTTCAACTCAACTGCACCATAAGGAAACACATTAACAATTTCAAAGGGTCCAGACCATCATGACTTTAACTTACCTGGGAACAGCTTCAAGCGGGAGTTGTATAGTAAGACCTTCTGACTAGGGAAGAATTCTCGCCTCACAATGTTCTTATCATGCCATCGCTTTGTTCGTTCTTTGTAAATTTTGGCATTTTCATATGCTTCTTCTCTCATTTCAGCCATATGATTTAATTGAAGCAATCCTTTTTTACCTACAGCTTCCTCATCAAAGTTAAGGTATTTAATAGCCCAATATGCCTTGTGCTCGAGTTCCACTGGTAAGTGACACGATTTACCAAAAACAATCTTGTAAGGGAACATTCCTATAGGGGTTTTAAACGTTGTTCTATAAGCCCATAATGCATCACCGATTTTTAAAGACCAATCTTTCCTGGATACATTGACAGTCTTCTCTAGAATTCACTTAATTTCCCTATCAGATACCTCAACATGTCCACATGTTTGTGGATGATAAGGGGTGGCAATTTTGTGAGTAACTCCATATTTTAATAACAATTTCTCAAATTGCTTGTTACAAAAATGTGTTCCCCCATCACTTATTATAGCTCTAGGTACCCTAAATCTTGAAAATATATTCTTTTTCAAAAATTTAATAACAACCCTGCTGTCATTAGTTTGTAGAGCAACTGCCTCTTCCCATTTTGAAACATAATCAACAGCTAAAAGAATGTATTTGTTTGAAAAAGATGATGGAAAAGGACCCATAAAGTCGATTCCCCAAACGTCAAAAAGCTCAATTACAAGTATATTGTTTTGTGGTAATTCGTGTCTTCTAGAAATGTTGCCAGTCCTTTGACATTGAGCACAAGACATGATGTAGTTCCTACAATCACTGAACAACCTAGGCCAATAAAATCCACATGATAAAATTTTAGCCGTCGTTCTTTCTACACCAAAGTGGCCTCCTACCTCCTTAGAATGACAATGTTGTATAATGCTAAGTTGTTCACTTTCAGGCATGCACCATCTAATTATTTGGTTAGCAAAATTTTTAAAGAGATATGGTTCATCCCAAAAATAAAACTTCACATCATGTAAAAATTCCTTTTTCTGTTGGTAAGATAGACCATATGGAGTGATTTTGCTAACCAAATAATTAACGATATCAGCATACCAAGGTAATCCTTTGACTTCTACAGCATGCAATTGTTCATCAGGAAACTTTTCATTAATAGGTAAATCAAGACAATTAGATTCCAAATGGGATAAATGATCAGCCACCACATTTTCAGTTCCCTTCTTATCTTTAATTTCCAAGTTAAATTCTTGCAGTAGTAGAATCCATCGAATTAATCGAGGTTTAGCATCATTTTTAGCAAATAAATACTTAAGGGCAGCATGGTCAGTATATACTATGATTTTAGAACCTATCAGATAAGGCCGGAATTTATCGCATGCAAATATGACTACTAAAAGTTCTTTTTTAGTTGTGGCATAATTCCTTTAAGCCTCATTTAAGGTTCTACTTGCATAGTATATTACATGAAATGACTTATCTTTCCTTTGCCCAAGTACCGCTCCTACAACATAGTTGCTGGCATCGCACATCAACTCAAATGGAAGCTCCCAATTAGGTGCAACAATCACTGGTGTAGTAGTGAGCTTCTCCTTCAATAGATTGAATGCCTGCAAACAATTGTCATCAAAGACAAAGGTAGAATCTTTTTCTAATAAATTACAAAGAGGTCTTGAGATTTTAGAAAAGTCCTTGATAAATCTCTTATAAAAGCCAGCATGTCCCAAGAAGCTTCTAATTCCTTTCACTATAGTAGGTGGTGGTAGCTTCTCTATCACCTCTACTTTTGCCCTATCAACCTTAATTCCCTACTTAGACACTTTATGCCCTAAGACTATTCCCTCTCTTATCATGAAATGGCATTTTTCCCAGTTAAGAAGCAGATTAGTTTCCTTGCATCTCTTAAGCACACATCCTAATTTGTCCGACATGTTTCAAATGACTTCCTAAAAACAGAAAAATCATCCATGAATATTTCAATACAATTTCCTAACATGTTAGAGAATATAGACATCATGCATCTTTGAAATGTAGCGGGTGCATTACAAAGACCAAAGGGCATTCTCCTAAAGGCAAATGTGCCATAAGGACAAGTAAAGGTGGTTTTCTACCAGTCCTCGGGTGCTATATGGATTTGATTGTAACCAGAGTAACCATCTAAAAAGCAATAATAACCATGCCCTACAAGTTTTTCTAATATCTGATCTATGAAAGGGAGGGGGATATGATCTTTGCGGGTAGCATCATTCAGTTTCCTATAGTCTATATAGACTCTCCAACCAGTTATAGTGCGAGTGGGAATTAATTCATTAGCCTCATTTTTTACTACAGTCATACTACCTTTTTTTGGTACAACTTGTACAAAACTAACCCATTTACTGTCGAAAATTGGAAAAATAATGCCTGCATCTAACAATTTAAGCACTTCTTTTTTTACAACTTCCTTAAGAGTTGGGTTAAGTCTTCTTTGTGGTTATACTGTAGGTTTGCACTCAGCCTCAAGAAATATCCTATGAGTACAAATTGAAGGGCTAATTCCCTTAATATCAACAATGGTCCAACCGATGGCTTCCTTATGCTCTCTTAGAACATCCAAAAGCTGTTGCTCTTGATCACCTTTTAGAGAAGAAGAAATGATTACTGGCAAAGCATCATCTGTTCCAAGATATGCATATTTTAAATGACTAGGTAATGGTTTAAGCTCAAGCACCGGGGGTTGTGTCAATGATGGGACTGGCTTCTTCTCACTTGATCCTAGCTCCTCATAGTAGTGAGCTCAAACTTCTAATGCTTCTTCCACACATTCTTCAATTGGTTCTTCATCATCACTCCATTCATCTATATCTTTGAGAACTGATTCTATCGTCTCCATGCCTGCATTCTCTTCAATATTCTCACAGGAAACTTCATCAATAACATCAACGGTGTAACAAGACTTACAATCATCAAATCTCCTAATGGTCTCATAAACATTAAAAGTAACTTCTTCATCCATAACTCTCAAGGTCAGCTTACCTTGTTCCACATCTATCAATGCCTTACCTCTCTTATCATGAAATGGCATTTTTCCCAGTTAAGAAGCAGATTAGTTTCCTTGCATCTCTTAAGCACACATCCTAATTTGTCCGACATGTTTCAAATGACTTCCTAAAAACAGAAAAATCATCCATGAATATTTCAATACAATTTCCTAACATGTTAGAGAATATAGACATCATGCATCTTTGAAATGTAGCGGGTGCATTACAAAGACCAAAGGGCATTCTCCTAAAGGCAAATGTGCCATAAGGACAAGTAAAGGTGGTTTTCTCCCAGTCCTCGGGTGCTATATGGATTTGATTGTAACCAGAGTAACCATCTAAAAAGCAATAATAACCATGCCCTACAAGTTTTTCTAATATCTGATCTATGAAAGGGAGGGGGATATGATCTTTGCGGGTAGCATCATTCAGTTTCCTATAGTCTATATAGACTCTCCAACCAGTTATAGTGCGAGTGGGAATTAATTCATTAGCCTCATTTTTTACTACAGTCATACTACCTTTTTTTGGTACAACTTGTACAAAACTAACCCATTTACTGTCGAAAATTGGAAAAATAATGCCTGCATCTAACAATTTAAGCACTTCTTTTTTTACAACTTCCTTAAGAGTTGGGTTAAGTCTTCTTTGTGGTTATACTGTAGGTTTGCACTCAGCCTCAAGAAATATCCTATGAGTACAAATTGAAGGGCTAATTCCCTTAATATCAACAATGGTCCAACCGATGGCTTCCTTATGCTCTCTTAGAACATCCAAAAGCTGTTGCTCTTGATCACCTTTTAGAGAAGAAGAAATGATTACTGGCAAAGCATCATCTGTTCCAAGATATGCATATTTTAAATGACTAGGTAATGGTTTAAGCTCAAGCACCGGGGGTTGTGTCAATGATGGGACTGGCTTCTTCTCACTTGATCCTAGCTCCTCATAGTAGTGAGCTCAAACTTCTAATGCTTCTTCCACACATTCTTCAATTGGTTCTTCATCATCACTCCATTCATCTATATCTTTGAGAACTGATTCTATCGTCTCCATGCCTGCATTCTCTTCAATATTCTCACAGGAAACTTCATCAATAACATCAACGGTGTAACAAGACTTACAATCATCAAATCTCCTAATGGTCTCATAAACATTAAAAGTAACTTCTTCATCCATAACTCTCAAGGTCAGCTTACCTTGTTCCACATCTATCAATGCCTTACCTCTCTTATCATGAAATGGCATTTTTCCCAGTTAAGAAGCAGATTAGTTTCCTTGCATCTCTTAAGCACACATCCTAATTTGTCCGACATGTTTCAAATGACTTCCTAAAAACAGAAAAATCATCCATGAATATTTCAATACAATTTCCTAACATGTTAGAGAATATAGACATCATGCATCTTTGAAATGTAGCGGGTGCATTACAAAGACCAAAGGGCATTCTCCTAAAGGCAAATGTGCCATAAGGACAAGTAAAGGTGGTTTTCTCCCAGTCCTCGGGTGCTATATGGATTTGATTGTAACCAGAGTAACCATCTAAAAAGCAATAATAACCATGCCCTACAAGTTTTTCTAATATCTGATCTATGAAAGGGAGGGGGATATGATCTTTGCGGGTAGCATCATTCAGTTTCCTATAGTCTATATAGACTCTCCAACCAGTTATAGTGCGAGTGGGAATTAATTCATTAGCCTCATTTTTTACTACAGTCATACTACCTTTTTTTGGTACAACTTGTACAAAACTAACCCATTTACTGTCGAAAATTGGAAAAATAATGCCTGCATCTAACAATTTAAGCACTTCTTTTTTTACAACTTCCTTAAGAGTTGGGTTAAGTCTTCTTTGTGGTTATACTGTAGGTTTGCACTCAGCCTCAAGAAATATCCTATGAGTACAAATTGAAGGGCTAATTCCCTTAATATCAACAATGGTCCAACCGATGGCTTCCTTATGCTCTCTTAGAACATCCAAAAGCTGTTGCTCTTGATCACCTTTTAGAGAAGAAGAAATGATTACTGGCAAAGCATCATCTGTTCCAAGATATGCATATTTTAAATGACTAGGTAATGGTTTAAGCTCAAGCACCGGGGGTTGTGTCAATGATGGGACTGGCTTCTTCTCACTTGATCCTAGCTCCTCATAGTAGTGAGCTCAAACTTCTAATGCTTCTTCCACACATTCTTCAATTGGTTCTTCATCATCACTCCATTCATCTATATCTTTGAGAACTGATTCTATCGTCTCCATGCCTGCATTCTCTTCAATATTCTCACAGGAAACTTCATCAATAACATCAACGGTGTAACAAGACTTACAATCATCAAATCTCCTAATGGTCTCATAAACATTAAAAGTAACTTCTTCATCCATAACTCTCAAGGTCAGCTTACCTTGTTCCACATCTATCAATGCCTTACCTGTTGCAAGGAATAGTCTTCCTAAGATCATGGGTACCTCTCTATCTTCTTCCATTTCTAGGACTATAAAGTCAACTGGAAAGATGAATTTATCCACTTTTACTAGGACATTCTCCACTATACCCTTTCAGTACTTGACACTTCTATCAACAAGTTGTAGGGTGACATGCATCTCTTTACATTCTCCAAGTCCTAGTTTTCTAAAAATGGACAGAGGCATTAAGTTTATACTTACACCAGAATCTATAAGGACTTTATCAAAATGAAAATTACCAATAGTGCAAGGAACGGTAAAACTTCCCTAATCTCTTTGTTTTCTTGGTAGATTGGATAAATTCTTCTATAGGATCATAGAACATTCTCCTGTAAGCATTACAGATTCATTCCCATCTATCTTTCTCTTCTTGGTGAGAAAACCCTTCATGAATCTAGCATATGAAGGCATTTGCTAAAGTGCATCTGCAAAAGGAATGTTAATTTGCAATTTTTTAAAGACTTTTAAAAATTTAGCAAATTGTGAATCCAATTGTTGTTGCTTCAGCCTTCCTAGGAAAGGAACAAGAGGAACATATGATTTCACCTTTGGTGAATTTTGCTTTAGTTCCTCTTCCTTTTGTTTCCCTTTATCTTTATTTAGGTTAACATCTTTTTCCTCAAGTTTCTTATTAACTAATTCCTTTCCACTTCTTAGCATAATAGCATTTACACCCTTAGGATTCTGCTCAGTATTGCTAGGTAAAGACCCAGATGGTCTATTACTCAACTGTTGAGACATTTGACTAAGCTGATTCTCAAGATTCCTAATGGTAGCTTGTTGATTCTGCAACATTGTGTCAGTCTTTTGCATATAACTTATCACGAGTTCTTCCATTTTAGACTGACTTTGCTGAGAAGAGGTATTATGATTAGAATATAATTGATGGGGGTTATTATGATTAAGACCTTGCTTTTGAAATCCAGGTACTTTAAGTGCGTTGTTATCATTTCTCCATGAGAAATTTGGATGGTTACGCCACCCTGGATTGTAGGTGTTTGAATAAGGTCCTTGATTACCTCTTTGGAAATTGTTGACAAAATTTACTTGCTCTCCATAGGATGAGGAGGAAAAGTTTCCAGGCACTCAAGAGTTGAGTGTGGTCCTAAGCATAACTCACAACAAGAAATTTGATTAACATTAAAAGAAGGTGCAGAGGTGAGTTTACTTACTTGGGCTGTGAGAGCTAAAATCTGAGCTGTTAAGGTGTCCATGTCATTGACAGATGCCGCTATAGACTTACCTCTTTCATGTTGCCAATTATGTGCACTAAAGGCCATTTCATCAATTAAAGCACTAGCCTCATCATACGTCTTACCCATTAATGCACCACCAAAAGCAGCATTTACTAGAGACCTCAATGTCTCATCTAAACTAAGATAGAAAATCTCAATAAGGAGATTATCTGGTAATCCATGATGGGGGCATTTTCTAATTGCCTCCTTGAATCTTTCCCATGCTTCATAAAGTGATTCACCACTAAACTTAGTGAAGTTTGTGATGTCATTCCTTAACCTAGCAGTTCTAGCTGGTGGAAAAAATCTCCTTAAAAATTTAGATGAGAGATCAACCCAAGTGGTTACAGAGTCCTATGGTAATGAATTATACTAAGCCTTAGCTTTATCTCTAAGTGAAAACGGAAAAAGTTGTAACCTAATTACATCATCAGATACATTATTCATTTTCACTATATTACAATATTGAAGAAATACTGCAATATGCTTATCAGGACTCTCATTTGGATATCCTCTAAATTGATTTGATTGAACCATTTGAACGAGTATTGGTTTCAACTCAAAATTGTTAACCTAGATCGTAGGTCTTCTGATTGCAGGACCTGAAATAATAGGTACCGTATATTCCCGAAGTGCTCTACCAGCACCCTGAATCCAATTGTTGTTATCATCTGCCATGTCAACTTCTTTCCTTCTTCTTTGCTCTCTTCTAAGTTGTCGCAAGGTGCGTTCTATCTCAAGATTAATTAGTAGGAGTTCAGCACTTCTACTCTTGTGCATAAAAAACCTTCAAAGAGAACGGGAAACGATCACACAATGATAAAAAAAAAAAAATTGCACCTAAATTAACAATAGAATCTGAAGATGGTCCAATATTAATCAATCCCCAGCAACGACACCAAAAACTTGATCCACGCAAAAAGAGATATAAAATAAGCGTTAATAAATACCGACAAGTGTATTGGATCGGATCAAGCAATATAGTGAGAGAAGAGTGTCGATCCACGAAGATTGATTAAGTAATAAACCTATATCAATTTCTACTATTATTTAGGCAATGATATTTGATGAGAATAAAATGTGAATGAATTATACTAAATGTGTAAAAAGAGAATTGTGTTGAAAAAGGATGAATGGATGGTGGGAAAATAGAATCCACCCTAATTTTTACTAATCATATTGCCTTCATGTTATAATAACTTATAGCTATATGAATTTTCACAAGAAATTTGACAAAATCATAATCCTTTTTCAAGTTTTAAAGTATCAAAACCCCAATTTAATTTAATAGCTCCCGCTAAATAAAATCAATGGAGGATTCTAATTTACGATCATAAATTTCCCAATTATATGGTTGCCTAATATTTTTAAAATAATTTCTCCTAATCCCTTAGTGAAAAATTAAATAAAAAAATATTGCATGAAACACTTAGGTCAATTTCTAATAAAATTCAATAATGCTGCTTCCGCATAAATTATTAAATCTTACTTGGGAATTCCTAATAAATCCTAAATTTCTCTTTCGAGTCTTTTAAATTTCTATGCATTGATTTCAATTACAAAATACAATTCATAGTAGAAATTCTCATATGAAAATTCCACATATCTATATGTTCTATAACATGAATACAATGATCATTTTAGTTGAATTATGGCTTCATCATGTTTCCCACAGAGATGATTTAGAACATTATGGTGTGGATTGCATAAAACAATTTAAATGAATAGGTACAATGGAATTCATATTGAATAATAAAAATAAACTAATAAATTGCATAAAAGAAAATAAAATAAATGAAACAATTTCTATAATCTTCAAGAGTTTGTAGAACTTCAATCTTCCAAAATGATTCCTAGAATTCTTCAATTGAAAGCAAACTTCAGCAAAGTAACATTCTTTCTTCAAACTAAAATTTGGAATAACATGAAATGAGAAAGAATTAAAGAGAAGATAAAATCCTAGAAACAAGAATGCATCCTTAAGTTCACGCAAGGGGTCTATTTATAGATCCAAAGAGGAGGAGGATAAGGTTGATCTGATGAGGAATTGAGTCAGCAAATCAATCAAGATAAGGTTTTGGAGAGATTTTCGCATGGACATCCCATAAATAGTCAAGGCCGGTGGTCTTCAATGCAATTCTTCATTTGCTTCTTCAATTTTGTGAAAAAATCCTCCAATTAACTTGTATTTTACTTTTAGGTCCTCAAAACCTGAATTTTCACAATAAATGCCATTAAGTACCATTTCTTTATATTTTCTTATAATATTGAAATAAATTTAATATAAATCCCAAAAGAAAATATAAGTATAGTGTGATCTTATCAACCTATCACTAGGGCAAGAGCTAAAGGGTTACAAAATTTGGCAATGAGGGTCCTCTTTGAACAAACTAACCCTGAAAATACTTGTATATTAACTTATTTTCTATTACTTATTTTGTTATGCATTCCAGCAAGCATACTTGTCAAGTTTTACAAGGCGATGAACAAACTCACTAAAACTCAACTTGTGGGTTATTCATGGACTTACATAAACCAAAGAAGAACCGGTCCAAGAAATTGCTCAATTGACTTGAAGAACCAGCCATTTGAAGACCATCTTTTGTACTTGTAATTTTCATTATTGAACCGGCCACCTAAGTGGCTTATTTGTAATTTTCATGTGGTTTTTACCATAATAGGAGCAAGTATAAATACTTGTTAACTAGGTTTATAAGGGACTTTTTTTTTTTTGACATTTTGATAAAAACCAAACACTTTGCCGTGAGGGAGTCATTGCATGCAAATCACATCTCTTATTAATTTCATGTGTAGAATTGTGGTGAGATTGGCTTAAGAATTTTATGAGTAATATCAATTTTCTTAAGTTGATTCCAATTATTACTAGTGTGGCATATCTAGTAAGTGATTGGATTTGTTCTTATAGTGTTCATATTTCACGCAATTTAGGGTTCATGCTAAAGATTGTGCCTTTGATTAGAATTGGATACTTGGTTTCTCCTATCTTTGATTTATAATATAATTCCCTTGAAACACTTCATCTTTTTGGTGATTAGAACACATTGATTCATATCATTAGGGTTCACTTAGCAATTGTTCATCACGCCATTTTGAGAACTTAGTTTGATTGAATTCTTCAATTGGTTGTGTTCATGTGCTTTGGAATGAAGGCACATCATCTTTTGGTATCAGAGCATTGGTTTTTGAGAAGGGAATTTTCATAATCATCACAACTTGAAATTAGGGTTCTTGAATTTCTACTTATTGATCCAAAGTGTTGAGGTGGAATTGAAGTACTTGATTTTGCTATTGTGGTGTCATACTTATTGTTTGTTATAGTAGAAGTGGATATCTTGCTGTAACTCCTTTGTTCTTGACTTGCCATGAAGGGAATTGGTAGAGTAAGAAGTGTATTTCCTAGTGTTTGTTGTGGAATTAGAAATACATTGTTTGTGATAAAAAGAGAAGTGAATTCTTGTAAGAGTTTTCGAAATTAGGGAGTGTAATTTACAATTTCCATATTTGAATTTGTGTGGAGAATAGGGAAATTATTTGAATTCAAACACATCCATTAAGCTTGAAGAAGTTATTGAGTGGTATTGATTACATTTCATTTGAAATTGAAATTGATTCTTACCATTCCTGGGGAAAGTTGCATTAAGGGTGTCAATTTGAAATTTATTGCCGTGTTTGTGTGTGTATGTGTGGCAGTGTAAGGGAGTATTGAATTGGTGGAGTTGTGTGTGTTGAGGTGAGGAAGTGTTGCACATGAAGTGTTGTTATAGTGAAGGAAATTGCAATTTGTTGTGAGTTGTGTGTTGGAGTAAAAAAAAAAAATTGCACATGGAAGTAAACTTACCTTCATTTCCAAATTTCGCTTTCAATTGTATGGAGGATTTGGAAACAATTTGAAATTCAAAAGCAATTATTAAGTTGAAAGACTTATTGTGTATTATTAATTATAGTACACTTTAACTATTTTGAAGTGTTTACTTGCTATTTGGAGAAGCATTAATAATTGTTTCAAATTGTTGTTTGCTACTATGATTAATAGTGAGTGTTGTAGTGAGGATTGCAACATAGTTTATTGTGTGCATTGTAATTGGAGAAGTGTTGCACTGTGGTTGTGTGTGTTGTCGTGGTGTGTAGTGACGAGTAGTGTTGTTGTATAAGTGAACTGTGGAGTATTTGATTCTTACCATTTGGTGTTTTCTTTTGTAGTGGTTGTTGTGTAGCTTTAAAGTGAAGTCTTAGTGGAGGTATGTATTATACCGTGAGTGTAGGTGTGGTGTAAGGTTGAGGTGTATTGATTGTGACGTGGTGTGTAGTGAAGTGTGTTATTAGCTTATTGAAATTAGTAAGCAACCATGTCAAATGATTTGTATCATTCTACTAATGTATTACGTCGAGTCTTGACTTCTTCTCCAACCATTGATGATGGGTATAGAGAAAATTTGTTTCGTACTTCTTGTATGGTGCAAGGTAACTTGTGTATCATTATTGTTGATGGTGGTAGTTGTAATAATGTTGTGGCTACCTTGTTAGTATCAAAATTACAACTTGTAACTACCCTACATCTAGAACCCTACACATTACATTGGTTGAATAAGCAGTGGAGTCTCCATGTGACCCAAAGAGCTAGGATACCTTTCGATATAGGGGATAAATACTATGATGAGATTGAATGTGATATTCTTCCCATGTATGCATCCCATATATTGCTTGGCAAGTCATGGTTGTATGATAGGAGGGTCTTACATAATGGTTATAGAAACACTTATATGTTCCAACAAGATGGTAAACATATATTATTGAACCCTATGTCACCATTAGAGGTCCAAGAGATGCAAAGACAGATAAGTTAACCATCAAAGGTTCCTGAGGTTTATAGTCAAACGAGCCAACCTTTAGAGGACTAAGCTGTTCAAAAGCATATATGCTAACCATCAGAGGTTCCTAACTGTCATAGTTAGATGATTCAACCTTTAAAGGATCAAGAGGTTCAGAAACATATGTGTCAACCATCAGAGGTCCAAAAGGTTCAGGGGCAGATGAGTAAACCATCAGAGGGCCAAGAGGTTCAAAGACATACTAGTGAGATAGGGAAAAAGAAGACTTTATTGGTGGGACAGTTTGAGATAAAAGGAGGTCTTAATGGATGATGGACCTTTATATGTGTTGCAGATGAGATATATCCTAGAGATGGAGGGACAAGAGCAAACACTCCCTATGGTATTTCAGATACTAGGATACTGCAATGATAATTTTACAGAAAACTTGCTAGGAGGATACATAGTCTCTACTGCATTTGACCTATTAGATTTGAGGACAAATCTTCTTAAGGCCCAAGGAGATGATAGGAATCAAAATCTTACAAGACCTATCACTAGGGCAAGAGCCAAAGGGTTACAAAATTTGGCGATGAAGGTCCTCTTTGAACAAACCAACCCTGAAAATACTTGTATACTAACTTCTTTTCTATTACTTATTTGTTATGTATTCCAGCAACAATACTTGTCAGGTTTTACAGGGCGATGGATAAACTCACTAAAACTCAACTTGTGGGTTATTCATGGACTAACATAAACTAAAGAAAAACCGGTCTAACAAATTGCTCAATTGACTTGAAGAATCGGCCATTTAAAAACCATCTTTTGTACTTGTAATTTTCATTATTGAACTGGCCACTTTTATTCATTTTTTGGGACTTTTGATTTATTTTTAATTTGTTGATTGGAACCAGCCACCGAAGTGGCTTATTTGTAATTTTCATGTGGTTTTTATCTTAATAGGAGCAAGTATAAATACTTGCTAACTAGGGTTTGTAAGGGACTTTTTTTTTTTTGACATTTTGATAAAAACCAAACACTTTGCCATAAGGGAGTCCTTGCATGCAAATCACACCTCTTATCAATTTCATGTGTGGAATTGTGGCGAGATTGGCTTAAGAATTTTATGAGTAATATCAATTTTCTTAAGTTAATTACAATTATTACTAGTGTGTCATATCTAGTGAGTGATTGGATTTGTTCTTATAGTGTTCATATTTCATGCAATTTATGGTTCATCTTACTAGCTAAAGATTGTGCCTTTGATTAGAATTAGATACTTGATTTCTCCTATCTTTGATTTATAATATAATTCCCTTGAAACACTTCATCTTTTTGGTGATTAGAACACATTGATTCATATAATTAAGGTTCACTTGGAAATTGTTCATCACACCATTTTGAGAACTTGGTTTGATTGAATTCTTCAATTGGTTGTGTTCATGTGCTTTGGAATGAAGGCACATCATGTCTGAAGAGTTCTTACTAAGGCATACAACTCCTTATCATATGTAGGATAATTCAATACTACCCCACTAAGCTTTTCACTAAAAAAGGCAATCGGTTTGGAATCCTACATCAAAACAACCCTTATTCCAACCTTTGATGCATCACATTTAACCTCAAAAGCTTTGTCAAAGTTAGGCAAACACAACAAAGGTGCATTAGTCAATTTTTCTTTCGAAGTATTGAAAGCTTTCTCATGTACTTCTCCCTACCTAAACCCAACATTCTTTTTAACAAGTTCATTTAAAGGTGCTACAACAGAACTAAAGTCCCTTATAAACCTCCTATAGAAACTTGCTAAACCATGAAAACTTCTTACCTCACTTGCATTCTTTGGGGTAGGCCATTCCCTAATCACCTTCACCTTGTCTTCATCTACCTTTATTCCTTGTAAGCTTACAACAAATCTAGGAAAAACAATGGATTCCATACAAAAATCGCACCTCTGCAAATTAGCATATAATTTATTTTCCCTCAAAACAGCTTGCAAGTGTTTTACATGATCATCCAAAATTTTGTTATACACTATGATATCATCAAAGTATACTACAACAATTTTTCCAATGAAAGAATGCAAAACATGATTCATTAGACTCATATACCTACTAGGTGCATTAGTTAAGTAAAATGGTATGACTAACCACTCATATAACCCATATTTTGTCTTAAAAGTAGTTTTCTATTCTTCACCTTCCTTTATGCAAATTTGATGATAACCATTTTTTAAATCAATTTTTTAAAATAAACATGAACCATATAACTCATCAAGCATATCATCTAACCTAGGGATAGAATATCTATACTTTATGGTGTTCCTGTGGATGGCTCGACAATCAACACATATGCGCCATGTTCCATCTTTCTTGGGAACCAAAAGCACAAGAACTAAACATGGGTTGAGACTTTCTCGCATAAATCCCTTTTACACTAATTATTCCACCTGCCTTTGAATCTCTTTTGTCTCTTCTGGATTGTCTCTATAAGCGAGTTTGTTAAGGATTGAAGACTCAAGAATGAAATCAATTCGGTGTTCAATACCTCTTAGAAGAGGTAATCCATCTGGAATGTCCTTGGGAAATAAATCTTCAAATTCCTACAATAAAGTCACAACTACACAAGGCAAAGAGGAGTTAAGATCGTTAGTTAAAAAATGGACATCCTTGTATAAAGGTATAAGTAATTGTTGCCTCGCCAATATAGCTCTCTTAATTTCTCCTTTTATAGCAAAAGCACTCACTCTCTTAATACTCTCTTCACTACTTTCCCCACTCTTTCATACACTCTCACTCTTTTTATCATTCTTTCCTTTTTCTGGTGTACTCACTTTGTTTTCTCTCAATTTGCATTTTTTCACTATCCTAACTTGATCCTCATATGCCTCCAAAGGTTTGAGAGGTGTTAGCATAATGAGTCGGTTATTCATTACAAGTTTATACAGATTCTTGTACCTATCATGAGTGACCTTCCTATCAAATTGTCATGAACGCCCCAAAAGGAGATGTCCAGCATGCATTAATGCCACATCATAAAGTACCTCATCCATGTAGTTGCTAATGGAAAATGTAACTAAAACCTGCTTTGTCACTTTAATTTCACTATATTCATTTAACCATTGCAGCTTATATGGCCTAGGATGCTTCAATGTAGGTAGATGCAATTTCTCAAACATTAAAGAACTCGCAACATTTGTGCAACTACCACTATCAATAATCATGCTACATACTTTACCACTCACATAGCACCTAGTATGGAAGATGTGCTCACGTTGTTCCTCATCATCATCTTCCTTATGTTGTATGTTTAGAGCACTCCTAGTGACCAACATCTCTCCTTTTATAAGACGCTCTATATTAACATCACTACATTCCTCCAATGATGGCATCTTTTCTTTAGTTGAGCTGATACTCTCTACATCACCGTTATCTAAAACAACCATAGCCTTCTTGTTTGGACACTGAGATGTAATGTGCCCCAATCCTTAACACTTGAAACACTTAATATCACGTGACTTAGTAGAGGATTTAAGTTTAGTTTTACCTCTAGGATAGATAGTTGGTTCCTTAGTCTTTGCATCCTCTTTTTGCTTAGATGTATCCTTGTTATTCTTCCAAATTGTCTTCCCTGAAGAGCTAGAAGTAGACTATAACTAAAGGTACCCATAGACTTTAACTGCCTCTCCACCTTAATAGCCTTATGTAATAATTCCTCCATCTCCACATAATGATGCAACTCCACAATATCAGCTATCTCTCTATTCAAGCTATTAATAAATCTAGCCATTATTGCCTCACGATCTTCCTTTATGTTTGCCTAAATCATAGCCACCTCCATCTTTTTGTAATAATCCTCAACACTCATGGAACCTTGAGTTAACCCTTGCAATTTTCTATATAAGTCCCTATAACAATGACTAGGTATAAACTTTTTCTCATTACTATCTTCATCTCTTCCCATGACCTAATTAGTCTCTCCCTAATTCTTCACTTACTAACCACAAGTTAATCCCACCAAATGCTAGCATAATCGGTGAACTTAATTGTTGCTAGTTTAACCTTCTTCTCCTCAGCATAATTATGACAATCAAATACATGTTCTACCTTTCTTTCCCACTTCAAATATAACTTTGGGTCCTTCTTCCCTTGAAAAGTAGGGATTGTCATTTTAATGCTTCCCAAATTACTATCTTACCTCTGAACAGCCCTTTTACTTCTCCTAGAACTAGTCATATCAACATCAAACTCCTCATATTCCCCCTCCTCATCCATACTCCTTCTGAAAGACTTATGTTTAGAAGGAGATTCAAGATCATCTAACCTTCTATTTAGAAGTTTAAATTGATCTTGGATTGCCTTCATAAACAATTTCATATCAAAATCCATATTATCTCCTCCATTACTCATGTTTTCACAACCTGCAACGAATTTGTTAGTAACTAGATACTTTTCCTCTCAAACTCTCCCCCACATGTTTACACTCAAAAATACATATTCAAATCACTCGTGTTTCACTCAATTAATTTTTTTTTTATCCAATAAACTCCTCCCTATAGGCTCTTTAACAAGAACCTTATCAATGACCATGCCAGGCAGTAAGTAACAACAAAATAATACTAAGAACAAGGGAATAACTTTGTCTAATCAATCGAAGAGGGAATTTCATGACAAGCCTCTTTATATATATATATATATATATATATGAATTTCTTTTCTTCTTCTTCTTCTTCTCTCTCTCTCTCTCTCTCTCTCTCTTTTTTATATGAATTTCTCTTCTTTTTCTCCTTCTCCTATTTTTTTTAACTCTTTAAACACAATTAACAACGTAGACTAACAGTAATGTATCAAATCAAATGATGAATACTAACAAGATGATTTTTTTTTTTTTTTTTTACGAACAAGAATAATAACAATAATCAAAACTCAAAGGACTAAACTAATGAAAGACAACAATGCAATAATCAAAGGATAGATAAACACCTGATTTCCAAGAGCCAAAGCTCTTATACCAAATGATACGAACCTTAGGTTGAGATGTTCTTAGAACCCAATCGGATGGAAAAAAAAAAGCATTAGAATCGTCTTGAAATCAAGCAATGAAACTTGACCTTAATTCGTAATGTCGAATTAGAACCAAAGCTATAATAGGATTTTTTATCACCACAAGTCACCTTGATAAGATTAGATATAGTTTTTGATGAAGAACAAAGAGGGATTTTCTTTTAATTTCATGAAAGGTCTGTCTTTTTTTTTTTTTTTTGGTCTCCTTAAAGACTATTTATAGTCTACAAATAAAAGGGGTAAATTACAAAAGAAATCATGAGACGGGAACATATAGGTTGGCATCCTAAGTTGGCCCTAAAGCTGGCAATCTATAATCTAGGTTGGTTAAGTAAGCTAATGATCTTTATTCTAAACCGGCTAGGTAAGCCGGCGACCTTCTTCCACTCCTAGGTGACCTTTAATAACTTCTAAGTAATGACATCCTTGAAAATCAAAGTTATCCATTAGCTAAGGTTGCTCTAGGTTTTAATCTTCATTATTATTGTTGGAGATGCTTGATAAATGGAAAATGATCTCTTCATCTCTTGGATTACTCAACCGCAATGCTTGGTCTAAATGATCTTGAACAAATCCATTTAAAGTCTACTCCATGCATAATGCTTTTGCCCTTGTCATTGGTCTTCTAATTCCTTCTAATGGATCATTGGAAAGAATTGGCACAAGCTGATTCCCATCAACCCACCTACACGGAAGTAAGCTAACCTCATAGGTTGGGGGAAGAGGGCATTTCTAAAGCAAAGGATTCAATCTAGCCACAGGTTTCCCTATGGCTACCTTGTTACGACTTCACCCCAGTTGAAGACCCTACCATGGTATTGACAACTACAAGCAACATATAAGGTATACACGTACTAGAAAATAGGTGACTTGTCTAACTTAGGCTCTTAAGTCTCTAATTCTTGATATAAAGCATTATTGTAACTCTTAGCATGCAACATAAAACTTACGATTCCTAGTTGTTATTAATACTATTGTAATGCTTAGGTTTGATTTGACTTCTTTTATCTTCTCACTAACCTTCTACCTTACTCTAATTTTTTTAACCCTCGTATACTAGAGATGCTAAAAGATATTGATTTAGAAAGAAAAATGACTTGAAAAGTACTAATCAATCTAATGGTTTGTAAATTGGAGTAAAAGTTTATTAAAGTTGGTTAAACCTACATTTAGGTGTACAAAGTGTTTAAAATTGGTCAAACATGATTAGTTACACTTATTTAGGATTAATATTGTAATTTTAAGCATTAGAAAGGTTTTTGGAATTGAAGAGGGTGTCTTGGAGGAAAAACTTATGATCTGAAGAAAAAGGTTTGGACCATGTTCAAAAAGTTTGGATCATTTTGATGTTTTTAAAATATTAGAAGCTCTTGACAAGAAATGCTTTAGACCTTTTTGAAGTTTTGAAAGCAGGGATCCTTTTGATAGGTGATGCTTCAAACCTTTTCACAAAAGGTTTGAGTCTTTTGTCAAAACCTAAGCTAAACATAATTCTGCAATCACAAGTGCTTTGCACTTTTTTAGAAAGGTCCAAACCTTTTGTATAAAACCTATAGTTTCTACGGAATTTTATCTTACATACTGCTACAATAATTACTAAACATCAAACATGATGACCTCCATTACAATCTAAATATGAATTCTACTTAAAACTTCATTCAATAAACTCTTTTTTCTCTCCATAGTAACTCCACTTTCGATGCAACTCATAATTTACTCCAAAACAAACCAAAATTCTAACTTTTTGGTTTGACACTCAAAATTCCCAAAAAAAATCCAATTATGAACAATAAGAAGACTTATTAGAATCAAGTCACAATACAACACACATGTGCCAAACTAGAAGAAACTATAGAAAAACATGAATTAAATTCATTTTTCCTTAACAACTCCTAACAATCTACACTTAAGATATACTAAAACCAAAACTTAACAAAAAAATCTTATTTAAGGTGACATTTCTTCCAATTTTTACTCAATTTTCTTGCAGAATAATGTTGTCTTTTAAATTAGATTGAAGAAGAGGAGAGGGAACTGCTTGGGGAAGGGAAGAAAACACGATGAGAATGGAAGTAGGAAGAGAAAAGAAATGGAGAGAGAGGAAACGTGAGATGTGATGTATGGGTAGGGTTTAAACTTTTGAAAAGATTAAAAGAGCTCTTGTTTTTAAAAAAATTTATATGTTATATTTTCAAGATATTTTTATGAGTATAATATTTTACAAATTTTATATAAAAAAATAATATTTAAGTGGTACCCTTTTAATTTGTGCTTTGTGGCTCGTCCCTTGTTTATCAGTTATCACCCGCTCTGCGTGCGATTCAAATTCCAGGTCATAGACGGATAAGCGTTAAGCAAAATGCTTTCCCTGCTGGAAGCATTCGATATCCCATATGCTAAGGGTATTTCTGTCATTTTAGCCTCCTTATTCCCTTTCCTAGCAGTTTCCTTCACATCATCAATCATCTGGACCGTCCACCCATTTCTGGGTCAGACCTTGAAAACCCTAGTGATTTGTTTCAAATCCTAAAAATCCCTCTCCTCCTTATTACGCATTGTTCCTTTTTCCTTCTTTCCACAGTATTGTGCACACAGAAAATAAGGGAGAGAGTCAGTTCAGATCGAAATTATTCATCAAATCAATCAAACTTAGTTAGGGATTCGTTATCATATCAGGATTCAGGTTAGGGATTGGGTTGATTTGATCAAATGGAGGGACCGAACGATGCGTCATTCCCTTCAGCGGTCTACGTATCATGGGAGGAGGTAGTTGTATCACAGGAAAGAGGTAACCGGTTGGTCCATTACGTGTTTAAGAGAAGAAATGGAGATAGACATGTGGCTGTATTAGGGAAAGAGAAGGGCTTGAGACACATGACTTATCGATACACTTCCAAAATCAGAATGATTTTTAGTCCCGTTATGCTCGTTGACCTCAAGTCGCGAAAGGATGTGATTGATTGGTGTAACTCTATGATTCCAGGTGTGCAAGTGATGTTTATGATTTCTTTATATTTATTTTCTTGGTTCTTTCCAAAATTATTGAGTGGATTTGGGTGGTTATTGGGAAATTGTGGTTCATAGATGTTTTTCATCTTAAAGAGGGAGTCCGGACCCGTCCTGTGAGGTCTTTGATTGTGCTCTGGCAGATGGCTCACGTAAAGTGAATTTTAGATGTTTCTTCGTGGAAAAAATGGACGTCTCTTTTGATGTCTGCTGGGTTTTAATTTTTTTTAGGTGTTTTAGTGATAAATTAATTAGATTTTTGTTAATATTAAGGAAATATTTCATTTCATATATTTGCTTCACTAAAAGTTTGATGCTTTCTCGTAAATCTACATCTTTTTTCTTGAATTTCCCTTTTCATGAATTGTTAGGAGCTCTGGGAATATTTATATTTTTCAATAGTTTGTTTTAGCTGTATTCTTATTTAACACAAATGCTTTAACAACAAAACGAAACCTTTAAAAGTCCTTTTTTTTTTTTTGCCCTTCTTGGTTTTGTTTTTGGGGTGATTTCTCATAGATCAGTGGGGTTTCCATTGATTAAATACGCTTGGTTATAGTGTAAAGGGATTTCGGCAGTTGCTACTAAAGAAAAAGGAATTGAGATTTTGTGGCTTGTGTATGAATAAGTGTGGTCTTTTGATTAGATTTGCGTGAATATTATGATGAAAATTTTGAAGGTTTTCATTGCAACTAATGGCGCCAATGACTTGTATTAAACCTATTCATATCCGTAACATCTTATGCATGATTTTTGAAGGGTTAGGGACTGCTTATGTATTTTATGGTTTGTCAGCTATGCTGTTATGCTATTAATATAGCTCTAAATGTTCCTTTTTTTTATTCTTCTTAGATCATAGGTATGTGGTAGTTTCATGACTCCATTGAAGTTTTGTGAAGAATCAAGTTTTCATTTGTTTATCATTTTGCTCTGCATTAGGATGCAGAAATTTGGAGCTCTTGAAGTTAGCTTTTCTTGTTCGCTTATTCTTCTTGGTTGAAAATACTGTTGCATATGTCTTTGCATTAAATTATGGCATATTTTATAACTTTTGAGTTGTTTATGTGCTGCTAGTGCTCATTTATATTATACATATATTATCAGGACATGTCATGATCTAAACAATGTTGGGTAATTAGCGGCTGTTTTCTTCTGTTCTTGATTTCCTTTTATGCCTAGGATGCTACAGGAAATTGAGAATATGGTTTTTTCATCTGTCTCCTAATTTTCTTTTCACCAGAGGAGAAATGTTACTCAATGAATCATGTTATTAAGGTCTTCATTAGTATCTCCTGTATCTAATTATTTATATCAATTATCCTTCAATACCGTTATTCTGTACACTTTGCTTGTTGTCTCTCATAAGATGCCCTTCTATAGAATTCTCTTTCTTGGTTTTGTTTCCCCTTTGATTGTCTATGTGTTTGTGATAAATATTATCTGTTCTAGTGGAAAAATCTATTGATGTTAATGTTATTGAGCTAATTATCATATCGACTGCAGGATTGATGTTTCAGTTTTTAGAGAGCTGGTTGAGAGCATCAGAATGGTTATGCCCTCAAAATTCTAGGTTATGACCTTTCATGGCCAATTACATAGTACTTCATATAAACTTCCACCTTGTTGTATGGTATTTTGTTTTACTTGATAATTTGTTCTATGTAATATTATTGTGTGCATTATGAAAGATGAAAATTTAGTCAACTTATCCTACTTTAACATCTGTCTTGTCTACAGTGTTGTGCTTTTTGGGCTGTATTATTTTGTATTATGTCTTCTTGTTGGGGAAGCATATGAACCTAATATATTTCCCCCTTTCTGCTGTTAGATCTTAAGCATCACTCAGATACAGTTGTTGGTGCTCCATGCTCATCTCGGGCTGAGTTTTGTAAGGTAATTGTTATGTGATCACCTTCTTTTGTTTGAAGATTTTATGAAAAAGTCATTTTAACTTGTCGTATATGTGCATTTTCCCTTAAATTACTGAAGGTCCTTAATGCTTTTTTTTGTCCCCTTCCATGTTTAGGATGCACAATTAATGACATTGGGTAACCCTAACAGAGAGTTTCTATGGTTAGGCTCTCCATCTATGTGCCTTAAAAGATGGAGGCACTTCTCTGCGTTTCTCCGTATTGGTGTCAAAATCTCTGTGAGTAGTCATTTTAATCTTTATAATTGTTGGCAGTAGGCCATTATATTTAATTTCTTTTTTAGGCATACCTGTGTATTTATCTTTTTGGGTTTTTAGCTAACCTTTAACTGATTGTCTGCTCTTCAAACACTTGTACATTTTTTTAGGTTAATAACTTTGTGTATGTTCTGGCTGAGGATAATAAGCGTCTCATTGCTCACTTGGAGGACATGTATGAGGATGCCAAAGGCAACAAGATGGTTGTGGTGCGGTGGTTTCACAAAATTGATGAGGTTGGTATTGATTTGCCTCACAACTTTAATGACAGAGAGATATATTTTTCTCTTTGTCATCAGCATCTTAGTATTGAGTGCATAGATGGGCTGGCCACGGTTCTCTGCCCTAGACATTTTGAGAAGTATTCAACTGTTTCACAAGGTCTACAGCAGGAACCATTTGTATGTGACAAGATGTTTGATGATGATAAGATTGAGCCCTGTGATATAACTCGATTGAAAGGTTACTGGGATCAGGAAGTAGTAGCTCGTATGTACCCTTTTCCAGTACCAAAGCCTCCTTCAAAATCAATGCCCTCTGGTGCTGCTATCCAGAGAATGAAGAAAACGAAAGGGAGGTTTGACAATGATGCCTTTGGAATCAGACCCAGCAAGAGGCATAGGGTGTTTAAAGACACCGATGCAATTGAGTCTAGTGATTCAAAGGAAGACATGTCTAGTTTTCAGTATCTCACCGAAGGTTCCCAAGTGGAGGTTTTATCCCAGGATAGTGGCTTAAGGGGATGTTGGTTTAGAGTTTCAATCATTGCAACTAGACAATGTAAGGTGAAGGTGAAGTATCGAGATATTGTAGATGCATCTGATGAAACAAAGAAACTTGAGGTTTGTTTCACTTTATTATGCTCATCAGTTTTCCTTTTTTTTTTTTTTTTTGGGTGGGGGGGTTGTTTTGCAGTGGGGTTAGGGTGTTGTTTGTTGATTTCTTGTGTGATTATACTGGAATTCCAGTTGAGTACGCCGCTTTCTTTTTGCAGGAATGGATTGCAGCATCAAAAGTGGCAGCTTTTGATAAACTGGGTCTGAGAATTCGAGGACGAGATACAATCCGACCGTTTCTTCCATCTAATTTGGTGAATGCAACTTGGGCTGTAGATTTTGGGACTGTTGTAGATGCTTGGTGGTTTGATGGCTGGTGGGAAGGGATTGTTGTTGGGAAGGAATCTGAAGAAAAGTACCGAGTTTACTTTCCAGGTTTGTATAATTTCATTTTGTATGTTGTTTTATTCCTCCCCCCTTTTCACTCCTTTCCTTGTGTTCATAGTAATGGTGAAAGGATGCTTTACTTGCGGATCAACAAGAGGTATTCATATATTTGCCATTTGTCCTGAGTGTCATCTTCTTTGTCTCAGGAGAAAATAAAGATTCAGTCTTTTCTCTTCAAGATCTTAGGCAGTCTCATGAATGGTGGGAAAACCAGTGGATCCGTATAAGGAATCGACCAGATATAGCTGCTTCAGTGCTTCCAAGCTTGAGCAAGCGGCAAGATGGTGAATTGAACTTATTGGCTGAAGCTGCTATTTCTGATGGAAAAGTGGCAGAAAAACACAAAACAGGGTGTAATAGTCCCCATCTGGAAGTCCTGCAAAGTAAGGTCAATGAACAACAGATTGTTCCTGATTTATCAAAGGATAATCTTCTTGCTCAACTTAAATGGAAATCGTCGAGGAAGAGAAGTCAGAGCAGTTGGAGTCCTCTGCGAAAGGTGCATTATGATTGTGATTCTTCAAGCCTGCAAGGTCTGGAAAATGCTATCCGTGAGGAGTTTTTTGTCCATGGACACTTAAAAGTTGATAATGAGAATTGCAAGTCCATTGGTGATTCACCTTTTAGTACTTCAGTTGTGCCTCCTCTGACTAGCTTGGTTATGTCCAGGTGACAAGGTCCAAATAAGCTTTGTCATCTATGTAACAGTAGGTTGAATGATTCACAGGTAGCGTTAGATCTATCCAACTCTCTTGCTATGTTGAAGTGGAAGGCAAAAGTGGAGTCACAGAAGAACTTTTGAGAAGGTATAGTGTAGTAGCTATGGCTAACCAGTTGAGGTATAAGCATTTTGGTTGCAGTGTCCTCTTTGGTTGTAACAACCTGGCCTGCTTGGTTTTGTCCTGATGACCAGTTGCTTCAATGGAGTAGTCGTTAAATTATGTTGGGGGTTTCTCTCTTTTTATGTTTTTTCTGTGCATCAACTTGATGCAGTTTCATACGGTAGCCGATTAACCCTCCAGTGCCCTTAGACTTTTGGGTTGTAGATTTTTTGGGTATCGGACTCTTCTCTGTAGCATTAATTAGCCCGTCCAAGCCAGGCTCCAGGCACCAAAATTTTGGATGCAGTAGAATAGCCTCAAAATTAGGTATTGATATTGTGTTTTCCCTTAGGATTTGTGCAGGGCGTTCATTTTTTTTCCCCTCTTTTTGTAATATGTATATCATTTTCTTGTGGTAATAAGTTATTCGATTTCTTTTCTTGTATTGTAAGGATTCGAAGAAGCGCGTGAGTCGGCGGCAATGGCTTTTGAGCCTGTGTACTTTCTCCCGTCAAAATTTCCTCCTAATATTTTTGTGGTGGTGGTTCATTCTGCCAAGAATTTGTTTGTTCATGTTGGAATTAGTTGAGCCTGTGATGCTATGACCATGGTAGCCGGTGACATTCAATTCCTTGTCGGGTTCTTAGCATGATTTGTGCCGACTTGGATTCGGCCCCGATGTTGGCCATTTTTTTTTTCTCTTTTTTTGGGTCTGACATTCTGAGAGCTCTGAATATGGTTAAGTTAAGGTTTTGTATTGGAGCATATAGACCATCTCTAGGTGTAGTGTAGTGTAGTCAGTCTTTCATTGCTGGACCAAGTCCTATCTTATAGTACGAGCGCGACAAATTAAAAGTAAATAGAACATGATTGTAGGATGGTGTTAATCATATTCTATGCCATTCAATTAAAATAGTTGCAACGTTTAAAATTACTTTGCTATTTTACTATGGTAGATCAGATCTTCCTCGAGCATATCGAAGTGCCATTCTTAATAAGAATTTTATTCTGCAGGGTCGAAAATCATGTAACCTTTTAATTGTCGAAAAATATCCATTTTTATGAAACCCTATGAAAATTAATCGAAACCTAATATCTAATAATGGAATGAACAAAGAAATGAAAGCCCTACCATCTAACCGGATTTTCTCGGCTGTCTCTTCATTTGATCAGTTGACATGAGTTTCAGACTCGTTTACATCGAACTATAAACAGAGATTGTATATAATTAAAAATAAATAGCCGTAAGACTTATCATCATTTAGGTCCTAAGACTTAAAAACTTGTAGACATTTATGTTTTCTATCCCACACGCGCAGACACACACACAAGCCACCCCGCAATCCCCCCCCACCCTTAAAAGAAAAAAAAAATTATAATGGAAATCATACCTTACTAATAATACAACCTAACTGTAACAGCAGCTATTAATCAAAAGGGTTAATGTTGTTAGTGCAACTTTAATTTTATCTAAATTTACAATTAAGTATATGAACATTCAAAAAAATCAATTTAATACTTAATTAAACTTTATGAAGTCATCAATGGTAGTTATATTAATTCTATTAAGTTCCATTTATAGACATGGAAGTGTAAGCTAATGGGGAAGTGACATGTGGATTCTAGCATTAATGGAAATGAAAATAAGTCCACATAAGCATATAAGTGGAATGGACAACAACAAAAGATGAAATGCAAGTATTAAAAAAAAAAAAGAAAATCAAATTGCCTAAAAACAAATTAATAATAGAAAAGGTGTCAAATCAATAACCTAACCCTAACCCATATTTGCATGTTTAACCCCGCACTCCCAAATCAAAAACTACCATGTAGACTTTAACCCCACACACCCAAAATAAAAAAAGTGAAAACCCTAACCCTAATTCTTTCCCTAACCTAGTAAAGAAATCCTTAAAAATGGAATCAATCTGCATAGCAAATGTACCTCTTTCCCTAAATCAACAAGATTAGAGTATGAGTTAGGAGAGGGATGGAGTAGATTGACAAGAGAGATAAAGGATGGTGATGACCCTAAAAGAACCTTAGACCCATTGTTAGTGATACCTAAAGTTGGTAGTTAAAAAAATAAAGTGGAATCCACCTTTGTGTGAAGAAAAAAAAAAAGGTTCTATCTTCTTAAAGAGAGCACAAGGTCCCACACTATTGACATCTTAGTTGGACACGAGGTGTTTGCCGTACATGATGACAACTTGAAGAAGAATCTCACATAAAAGATGGTGCCATGTGGTCCAAATGCAAGTGGAATGTGTGTATTTACTTTGAAATTTAATTTCACTATACTAGGAATGGTTATTTTGTGACATGTAGTATTATGTGTGTATATATATATAGAGAGAGAGAGAGAGGGAGAAAGAGATTGCTATATATATGAACTTATTGGTTTATGTTGGTGGTTGATTTAAGGGCAAGTTAGATAGTAGACAGTATGCTGGTGGTGAGCAAATTGGGTAGACTGTTGACATCGACACCATTAGTGAAGCTACACTACTATCCTTCCTTGGAGATTTCAAATGGGTTAATATTGAAAAAAATTGCCTTTTTAATTCCTAGAAAGTCTTTAGCGGATGGACTATTAAACCTTGGTTTAAGAGAAAATGGAGCCAATAGCACTATGGTTGCTATTCTAAGGGTACATGGTATTGACAAGCTTTATATTAAGCATGCAGTGTCATGCTCTAATGGGTAACTTAGACATAACATAAACGAAACCCCAAGAATACCAAGGTGTACTTACATCTAGTTACCTTGAGCAAAACTTGTCATTTCTAAGCAATATACTTAAAACAGTTCATGGAAAATGTCATAATACGAAGAGACTATGGCCCCATCAAATATCCAAATGGGTATGCTAGTTACTAGTGGATAATAGCATCCAAAGTAGTTTAAATTTCTTCTAATACAAATTATTGACAATACATAACAATATGAGTCCAGAAAATATAACATTGATCTCTCATGCTCTCTTCTTAACCTTTGCTCTTGCCTTCTTTCTCCATACTAATTTTGGCATGCATCTATCAGGCTCTAAGTATATCGGCTCTTACAAGAAGGACACATTATAGGGATGCAAGCTGCATCTAACTTAGTGAAATAATCCTCATATTGTATCAACAAACAATTATTAATGAAGTTATTTAAACAAACATATAAATTCATGAACACGCATATGAATGCAACAATATATACAGTTATTTAGAAACCATTTACAAGACAGATTTAATGCCCTCCATTACCTGGGTTGAGAAATCATGAACAATATGTTGGCTCCAAGTTTCAATCACCTCAGGTTAATTCTCTTAAGATAATATAAAGGTTTGGTTCACTTATTTATAATAAAATAAGTTTGGACTTTACAAAAGTATATACGTATATGCCAATGAGGGATGTGGATGTAAATAGTGCACTCAATCTAATATACCCCCAGTGGTGAATCTTTGGACTTGACCTCAATCAGAGAGCTGCATTTCCTAGTTCCAAATAGTTCCTATGGGTTAAGGTAAGGTTACATATGAAGATATACCTCCATATGGCCTCTCTATACCATTGCATGATGCTGATGGCATTCATAAATGTGATAGTATGCAATGCACAGCCCATTTTTATTCATATTGGATAAAGTTAAGTTCATTCACATAGTAATCACTATAATTTCATAGACACTTGCAAATTACTATTCTAATGCAAAGGAAATCAATTCACCCACTTATTACAATATTGATTACAATGTTGTGGCAATCAATAGTACTACAATCAAATACGTACAATTCACATAAACCCACACATTAATTGATTTAATATAAGTCAATTAAGTTCTCTAATTTGGTTTTAATGTTAACAAAAGAGGAATATGGTGTAACATATGTTTAAGCTTGTTAGAAGTTGTTTCAGAAGATAGTAAGTGAATTTATCTAAATTGGACAAAGAGATAGAAGCTTGTTCAGAACCTTCAAAGGTGTTATACAGACTGTTTTTGTTCTGTCAGAAGGTATTTCAGAAGTTGTGTAATGTATCTGTAGTTCTCGTGTTAATCTTTCAGAAGCTTTTTCAGAACTTTTACAACAGGAGTACGGTTGACAGGTTTTCTTCAGAAGCTCTTTCAGAACCTTCCATGCCTGTTACGAATTTTTTCCAGATTTCGTTCTAATTTTTGTATCGATGGTTTTTAATAAATTTCAAGGCCTAACTCCATGTGTCAAATATATTTGGGTAATATACTTGATGTTTTTTACTAAAGTTGGATTTTATATCATGGGGTTTTTAATTTACATAAAGTTTTTACAAGATTTTATTCAAAGATTTTATTTTATTCATGATAAAGTGAGATCGTATAAGATTTATAGGTTTTATCAAGATTTAAATCTAGATATTTGTGCTATATTTTGGGAGATCCGGCAGTTACAAAGATAAGGATAAGAAATATGGTTGTTACATGAAGATATGGTTCCACAACATATGGGATATCAAGATAAGGTTCTATAATGAGAGGGATATCTTCAACAAACTTGATCCAAAGAATATCTCTAAAGAAGATCTCGGCCAAACCGATTTATCCAAGTTTATCCTCATAAAAATATCACGGGAATGTAGATTTTCTTCAACAAGTTCAACTTATTTTTGAAATACAAAATTTCAAAAATAAATCCAAGCTTGTCACGTGGAACTCCATGAACGTTACAAGATATTCTCCAACAAAGTAACCGTTATGTCTTATATACAAAAAGGGATGTTCAGCTGAAATATAGAGAGAACATTCTTTTTAGAATCAAGCACACGGAAAAGTTAAAAAGCTCATACATCTTCAGGTGCAAATTTTTTTTTCATACACGTGTGATCCGATTTGTAGAGGAAATTTGATATTCCTCATTGTTATTGTGATTCCTTTCTTGTATGAGGGATTGAGACTTGTTTCATCACTGTAGTTTGAGTGATTAACTTAGTGAAGAAGCTAGAGAGACTTAGCAGTGAGACTTCGCCTTGAAGAGGCTTATTTTATATACTCTCAATTTTATTGATATAGTGAAAGACAACCGGGACCCTGACATGGAGCTGGAAGAGAGGACTGACGCTTGAGGTGGAACCTCTATAAATCTCTGAGCATTTTATTCTTCTCTACTCATTTTATTTATTGTACATATTATTTTTCATTTTTGTTGCTCACGTCATTTCGTTAGTCAAGAGACTTTGGATAATTTGCAAAAATTGAAATTTTAAGTAATTAATCAATTCACCCCCTTCTTGATTAATCTAATTGGGACCAACAATTGGTATCAGAGCGGGACTCATTTATTTTGAGTGATCCAAAATAGTTGAAAATAATGTTGCAATTAATCGAGCTCCTTACTTCGATGGTTCAAACTTCTCATATTGGAAGATGCGCTTGGAAACTTATATTAAAGCTAATGATTATGATTCATGGCAGGTAATTTCACTTGGGGACAATGTGATCACCTTGAATGGAAATTCGACCTTGTCAGATTCTAAGAAGAAGATTATTGAGAAGAACAACAAATCAAAAAATCTGTTGCTGACTATTATTGCTCCATCAAAATTCTATTTGATATCATCGTGTGCAAATGCAAAGGAGATTTGGGATATCCTATCCGAAACATATGAAGGGACTGATACCATCAAGGAAACCAAGATAAATGCTTTAATTCAATAGTATGAATTATTTAAGTTTAAATCTAATGAAGATGTCAAAGATGCTTTTAACAGGTTTATAGCTATTACAAATGAGCTTTCATCACTTGGAAAGAAACTTCCAGATCCAGATCTTGTGAGGAAAATGCTGAGGATACTGCCACCATCTTGGAATGCAAAGAAAATAGCTATAGAAGAAGCTCAAGACTTAAACAAGCTAACTCTCAATCAATTGAGAGAAAAGCTTATGGCATATGAGTCTCACATAAAAACCATGCAAAGAGGAGAAGATAGCACCAAAGGAATTGCTTTTAAAGTCAAGGAAATAAAGCAAAATGAAACTGAAACAGATGATAGCGACAATGAGAAAGAAGAGGACATCAATCTTCTAGCATGTAGACTCAACAGGCTGCTCAAGAAGCAAAGAGGTAAGAAATTTAGTGTTTTCAAGAAAAGTACTGAATATAAGCATAATGATGTAGGAAAAGCCTACAAGGAGAAAGAAAAGAAGAAAGAAAAAAGGGAAATTCAATGTTATGAATGCAAAAAGCCAGGACACATCAAATATGAATGTCCAACATTGATCAAGAAAATGGAAAATTATAAAAAGAAAAGTTGTGCAATGCTAGCAACGTGGAGTGATTTAGAGGACACAGAAACAAATTCAGAAGAAGAAGAGGATGAGGCAAATTTTTGTCTAATGGCTAGTTCTGAGGTACACTCTGAATTTGATGAAGATATAACTGATACTAATATGCTAGCAAAAATGAGTAAGTTATTAAAGGCACTAAAAAGGGCTGATACAAAATTGGCTAAGTATGAAAATGAAATAAAAGCTCTTAAGAATGAAAAAGAAGCATTAAAACAAACAAATACTTTGCTTGCTGATGAAACTGATATCCTAAAATAAGAAAATGAATCCATACATATGAGTATTGAAAAATTAAGAATAGAAAATCATCTACTTGAAGTAGAAACAAGTGACATGAAGGTAAAGATTGATGATCTATCCAATTAGTTGAAAACTACCTTTAAGAAATTTGATGAAAGTGACAAGAAATTGACCATGTTAA
This sequence comes from Laguncularia racemosa, assembly GCA_037954665.1. Classification (NCBI taxonomy): domain Eukaryota; kingdom Viridiplantae; phylum Streptophyta; class Magnoliopsida; order Myrtales; family Combretaceae; genus Laguncularia; species Laguncularia racemosa. The sequence goes on from JBBMOL010000153.1 coordinate 1,676,149, forward strand.
TTTCTTCACAAAGAGTTTCAAATGAAAAACATAGATTAGGATATGAGCATGGTTCGAGTTCAAAATTGAATCAAAATATAGTTTTTGTTAAGGCTAAACAAGTCTTAAGTGATGAATTCAACAGCAAAAAGTACATTTCAAATACAAATAATGTTAAAGAAAGAAATACTAGAGAATTTTACAGAAGTTATTAGGATAAGAGGTATCCACACAATGGGTACTATAGAAGTAATACCAGAAGGTATAACAGAAGTTATACAAACTAGAATTTCAAGAAACAGGTAAATGACAGGTATAGAAATGTTAATTCTTATGCATGTTTCTTCTGTAATAAATTTGGTCACATTGAGAAATTTTGCTATTATAAAAGAAATAAGCTTAGTAGTCAACAAGTAAATCAAAGAAATCAAATGAGCTTATCTTTTGAAGGGCCCAAATTCGCTTGGGTTCCTAAAAGGACTTAATTCTTTTTATTTGTACAGGAACATGAAGCTAAAATAAGAGGAACATGGTTTTTGGATAGTGGATGTTCTAGACATATGACTAGAGATGCTTCATTGTTCAATAGCATAACTTGGGAGGAAAAAGGATATGTAAAGTTTGGAGATGATGGTAGAGGTAAAATAATTACCACTGGAACGATTGGTATGCCTACTTATCTCATTGAAAATGTATATCTTGTGCAAGGCTTAAAACATAATCTACTTAGTATTAGTCAGTTATGTGATAAAGGATATAAAATGATTTTTGATCAAGACAAGTGCTATGCTTTTAATGAAAATGATGAAAGATTATTTGAAAGAATTAGGAAAAGAAATATCTATCTCATAAAACCAGCTGAAATCGATAATGCTTGTTGTTTAATTTCTTTGAATGATCATGTTTTTGCTTGGCATAAATGACTAGGACACGTTAATTTTAATCATTTAGAAAAATTATCTAAAAAGGATATTATTAAAGGATTGCCTAAAATAAATATTAAACAAGATGTGGAATGTGATACTTGATTAAAGAATAAAATGGTTTTCGTCTCTCATAAAAGTAAAAATGTAATCTTAACTAAGGGACCACTTGAATTATTGCATCTTGATCTTTTTGGACCTACTAGAGTCTTAAGCATGGGTGGAAGCAAATATGAACTTGTTATTGTTGATGATTTTTCAAGATACACTTAGGTTATATTCTTGCGACACAAAAGAGATACCTTTGATTCTTTTAAAAAATTTGCAAAACAAATACAAAATGAAAGGGAGTTTCCATAATTAGTCTTCGAACTGATCATGGAACAGAATTCCAAAATACAAGTTTTTTAAATTTTTGTGAAGAACATGGTATATCTCATAATTTCTCAGCTCCATACACTCCTCAACAAAATGGAGTAGTGGAACACAAGAATAGAACTTTACAAGAGATGACTAGATCTATTTTAAATGAAAGTGGCATTGTTAAGTATTTTTGGGCAAAAGCAGTTTCTACAGCTTGCTATATCATTAATAGAGTTTTCATTTGACCCATGACATCAAAGACTGCTTATGAGATGTTTCAAGGTAAGAAACCTAACGTTTCATATTTTCATATCTTTGGATCTAAATGTTTTGTGAAAAAGAATCCTCTCAACCTTGGTAAGTTTGATGAAAGATCTGAAGAAGCTATTTTCTTAGGATATTCTCTAAATAGTCGTGCTTATCGTGTTTTCAATAAATCATCAAAAACTATTGAAGAATCAATAAATGTTAAATTTATTGAGGATTTAAAGGATATTGATTCTGATGAAGAAAAGGACTCTAATCCTAAAGCAGAAGCTGGTTCAGAACCTAAGTTAGAAGCACCTACTGCTAACACTCAAGGATCTGGTCGTCCAGAACCTATTTTAGAGGAAAACACAGAAGGTACTTTAGAAGTTGTAAGATCTGAACAAGAAGCTTCTAGAGCTTGGAGGTATAAATCTGCACATCCTTCCGATCAAATAATAGGTAATGTTCAATCTGGTGTTAAAACAAGAGCTAATTTACAAAATCTTGAAAATCATTTTGTATTGTTATCTGAAATTGAACCTAATAATATGGAAGAAGCTTTAAATGATGATAATTGGATTATCTCTATGCAAGAAGAATTAAATCAATTTCGAAGAAACAATGTATGGAACTTAGTTCCTAGACCTAGAGGAAAGTTTATAATTGGAGCTAAATGAGTGTTTAAAAATAAATTAGATGAAGATGGTAAAATTATAAGAAATAAAGCAAGATTAGTTGCTAAAGGTTATTCACAAGAAGAAGGAATAGAATTTGATGAAACATATGCACCTGTTGCTAGACTAGAAGCAATAAGGTTGATGCTTGCATATGCATCTTATAAGGATTTTAAAGTTTTTCAAATGGATGTAAAAAGTGCATTTTTAAGTGGTTTTATAAAGGAAGAAGTTTATGTAGAACAACCACCTGGTTTTGAAGATCCTTTCAAATCTAATTATGTTTTTAAATTAAATAAAGCGCTATATGGTTTGAAACAAGCTCCAAGAGCTTGGTATGAAAGATTGAGTATGTTTTTGATCTCTAAAGGTTTTCATAGAGGAAAAGTTGACACCACTTTATTCTTGAAAACATTTGATAATGATATCTTGGTTGTGCAAGTATATGTGAATGATATTATCTTTGGATCTACTAAAGAATTGTTGTGTCAAGAATTTGCTGAGACCATGCAGGCAGAATTTGAAATGTCAATGATGGGAGAATTGACATTCTTTTTGGGGCTTCAAATAAAACAAACAAAAGAAGAATCTTTGTTCATCAAGAAAAATACACAAAACAAATATTGACGAAGTTTGGATATGATGGTTGCAAAAAGGTTACAACACCTATGAGTACTTCAACAAGGTTAGACTCTGACTCAAATGGACAGAAGGTAAGTGAGAAACCTTATAGGAGCCTCATAGGTTCTTTATTGTACTTGACTGCATCAAGACCTGATATTTTGTTCAGTGTGTGTTTGTGTGCTAGATTTCAAGCTGCACCAATAGAAATTCATTTATCAGTTGTAAAGCGAACTTTCAAATACCTAGTTAATACTTCAAATTTGGGCATCTGGTATCCTAAAAATCAAAATTTTAATTTAATAGGATATTCTGATGCAGATTATGCTGGTTGTAAAATTGATAGAAAAAGCACATCTGGTACTTGTCAATTCCTAGTTGATAGATTAATTTCTTGGTCTTCTAAAAAACAAAATTCTGTTGCTCTATCCATAACTGAAGCTGAATATGTTTCTATTGGTAATTGCTGTGCACAAGTTTTATGGATAAAACAACAATTGAATGATTATGGAATAAATTTTAAAATTGTGCCAATTAAATGTGACAACACGAGTGCAATAAATTTGATAAAAAATCTAGTGCATCATTCTAGGTCAAAGCACATAGAAATTAGACATCATTTTATTAGAGATCATGTGCATAATGGAGATATAAATGTTGAATTTGTGCCAACCGAAAATCAATTTGCAAACATCTTTACTAAACCTCTTAAAAAGGTAAAATTTGAATTTATTAGAAATGAATTGGGAATTTGTAACCCTTTTTGAATCTTTTTTCCCCTCGAAATTTTCAATCTTTGAAAATCTTTATATGTATATATAATATATATATATATATTCTTTCTCTTTATCTGTTTCTCTCTCTTTCTTTATTTTTTTTCGCAATTTGCTCTCTCTCTCTCTATTTTCCTTCTCTCTCATTATGACTCCAATGGTGCCTAAATCCTCAGAACGTCTCAAACAAAATCTTTCAAAACAAAACCCTCCAACAAGCTTTTAGTGATTCATGATGAATCTTCAGATTCTTCGGAAAAACCTCAAGAACCTTCAATGTAGGAGAACCCAAGTTCCCCTGACTCCGAATCTGTCATTGGTTCCAAGAACACTTCCAAAAGAAAATGGGTTTCATCGTCTTCAAAAGGAAAAGAAAAGGTTACCCAAGAAACCTCTTCGCATAAGAAATCAGCCAAGAAGTAACCAAAACAAAAGAATGTACAAAGTCTGAAACCCTCAATCCCGAAATCTCTTTGAAGGAAGAAAAACGAGGTGTGTCATTGTAGTTTTGTGGATTTTAATTTCTTTACAAGTAATGGGTTTTACTGGAATGAACTTTTAGAACCCATAGGATGTATGGAACTTTGCTTTATTCAAGTTCTAGTTTATGGCGAGTGTGTGAAAGAATTTTATGGAAATTTAAATCTTTCAAAAGGGAATGTTCTAGTTTCCAGAGTATGTGATCAAGACATTACAATTTCTAGGGCAAATGTAATTAAATGTCTACACTTGCATGATGTAAATGATGATGTAGAGATTACAAACATGCTTAAGAATGATCTTTTTGCTGCTATTAATGGAGGTTTACAAATGGATTATGGGAAGGAGGCAATGGTTATTGAATTCGAGTTGTTTCCTCGAATCATACACAAAATTATTGTTGAATGTATATGTCCAAGGAAGGGCAGTTCTACTTCAATGTCTATAGAACATGCTCAAATCATCTATGCAATGATTAATAGAAAGAATGTGGACATGGCTTCTAGAGTCATTGATCAAATATGGCGAAATAGAGAAAGTCTGGTATTTGGGAATGCTCTCATGCGGTTGTTTGTATTTAAAGGAATTGTTTTGCCTTCCAGCTCTTCTGAACCTATTAAGTTAAAGAGGATAGGTAAAGAAGTTTTTCATCATATGTCAATACATGTTAAAGATTGTCTGTGGTATGCGAATGATAGTGCACACTTTGTGCATCAAAGACATATGAAAAGAACTGTTCCTTTTGGAACTTCTTCAATAACTGTTCAAAAAGGAGGTTCATAACCTAGAACAGAGCTTGGAACAGATTATAGAAAGCAACCACATGATTTTGAGGCTGGAAAAGTGGAACAAAAGAAGCTACATTCAATGTTGATCTGGAACAAATGAAAAGTGTTATGCGAGAAGCCTTGAAACATGAGCTATCAGATTTAATTAAGATAGCTTTGACAGATGAAATCTCGGTTCTTCAACGGTCTAATCTTAAGAGATTAGAAGCGATGGAGTTACAAGTTAAACAAACTTTTGATACTCTTTCTAACATTAAGAAAAATTCTGAGAAAATGCTCATTGACCTCCATTACTACAGAATTCTCTATGATGAGTTTAGTGAGAGAGTCAAGCAAGATCTATCCAACAATATGATTGCTTTTAACAAGTTTGTCTCTCAAGTAAGGAAGATAGGAGATTCAGTCACTAACTCTTTCAAGACTTTGGACTCCAAAACGAATAAAACATCCCAATCTGTCACAAGTCTTCATGGAGAAATCAAGCTGTTCTTATCCACCAAATTTCTAGATTATGTTCGCTCTGGCGCACATATCATCGACTTGGATACTTCACAAGAAAAACCTTCCTCTACCAAACCTTCCACCACTACATCTACCTCTCAAGTTACAAGATCCAGAAAGTCTTAGTTCTTATCTTAATTTATTGTTTTGAACTCAAGTTGTGAAAGACTTCTTGGTGTAGAGACTTAGTTCTTATCTTATTTTTTATGCATAGATTAAGGGGGAGTTATCCCTTTTGCTGTTAACAAAAAGGGGGAGAATGGTACCATAGAGAACTCAATGCTTTATTAATGGTTCTGTTGTGATTATGATGCTTTTTTGTTATGAATTCTGATTAATTTTTCTAATGGTGTTATGAATATATGTTTGCTTGAACATGAAAGTTGTTTCTATTTTATTCTGTTTATCTAATGGTGTTTTGTTATCATAAAAAAGGGAGAGAATGTTAAGTTCTCTAATTTGGTTTTGATGTTAACAAAAGAGGAATATGGTGTAACGTATGTTTAAGCTTGTCAGAAGTTGTTTCAGAAGATAGTAAGTGAAATTGTCTAAATTGGATAAAGAGACAAAAGCTTGTTCAGAACCCTTAAAGGTGTTATATAGACTGTTTTTGTTCTATCAGAAGGTATTTCAGAAGTTGTGTAATGTATCCGTAATTCTCTTGTTAACCTTTCATAAGCTTTTTCAGAACCTTTACAACAGGAGGACAATTGACAGGTTTTCTTCAGAAGCTCTTTCAGAACCTTCCATGCCTGTCACGAATTTTTTCCAAATTTCATTCTAATTTTTGTATCGATGGTTTTTAATAAATTTCAAGGCCTAGCTTCACGTGTCAAGTATATTTGGGTAATATACTTTATGTGTTTTACTAAAGTTGGATTTTATATCATGGGGTTTTTAATTTACATAAAGTTTTTACAAGATTTTATTCAAAGATTTTATTTTATTCATGATAAAGTGAGATCGTATAAGATTTACAGGTTTTATCAAGATTTAAATCTAGATATTTGTGCTATATTTTGGGAGATCCAACAGTAACAAAGATAAGGATAAGAAATATGGTTGTTACACGAAGATATGGTTCCACAACATATGGGATATCAAGATAAGGTTCCATAATGAGAGGGATATCTTCAACAAACTTGATTCAAAGAATATCTCTAAAGAAGATCTCGATCAAACCGATTTATCCAAGTTTATCCTCATAAAAATATCACGAGAATGTAGGTTTTCTTCAACAAGTTCAACTTATTTTTGAAATACAAAATTTCAAAAATAAATCCAAGCTTGTCACGTGGAACTCCATGAACGTTACAAGATATTCTCCAACAAAGTAACCGTTATGTCTTATATACAAAAAGGGATGTTCAGCTGAAATATAGAGAGAACATTCTTTTTAGAATCAAGCACACGGAAAAGTTAAAAAGCTCATACATCTTCAGGTGCAAAAATTTTTTTCATACACGTGTGATCCGATTTGTAGAGGAAATTTGATATTCCTCATTGTTATTGTGATTCCTTTCTTGTATGAGGGATTGAGACTTGTTTCATCACTGTAGTTTGAGTGATTAGCTTAGTGAAGAAACTAGAGAGACTCAACAGTGAGACTTTGCCTTGAAGAGGCTTATTTTGTATACTCTCAATTTTATTGATATAGTGAAACACAACCGGGACCCCGACGTGGAGCTGGAAGAGAGGACTGACGCTTGAGGTGGAACCTCTATAAATCTCTGAGCATTTATAATGGATTAAATTATCTTGGAACCTCTCTATGCCATTTCTTTTAAATGTCAAACCGCTCGGGTTAACTTACGATCATCTGATCTGGCACCTTTGTGCCCTTTTTCTCAAATGCCGAACCACTCAGGTTGGCTTACAATCATTTCTGACACCTTTGTGTCATTTATCTCGCATGTCAAATCAACCACTCGGGGTTGGTTTACATTAATCATCCTTGACACCTCTATGCCATCACACTTTTCAAGTGCTCTATCATTTTCACACTTTCGCGAGCCAACAAGGTCATCTCATTTTCTCTTTCGATGTCCTCAAGACATTTGTATATGATGTATATATATATCTATATATACATATTTCTATCACATCTCTAATTAAGGATAGTTTACTAAGCACTTTCCCTTACAAACTTAAGAGAGTAAGAAAATAGGATCGTTATGTTGTAAAACTAAGGTTGCACTCACAATTTGGTATAGTTATATTCATGAGTGTATTTTGTAAATATAATATCAAAATAAGTTTGGTTAAGTATATGTATACACATTCAGGAACCAGCTTCGACATGTATACATAATGATACCTACACACCCTATTCCAACTAAGCATATCTACTTGGTAGCTATAGAAGGAAAAACTAAGTCTCTATATTTTAGTTTGTTTTGGAAGAAAACAATTTGTAAAACATGGGTTAAGCTTATGGTTATAACACTAGCGATATGGCAGTAGGTGCTATCATTAAGGTAATGACATCTAAACTTTCGAACCTTCATTCCCCTATATTCTTCACGACTTCTTTCCTAACTCATTATTCCCTACCGCATAACTTAACTCAATAACAATCATATCAAATAGCAACACAACAAACATCAATTTCACATGCATAGCATTCAACATACAACACAACATAGTAGCATATCATTAAGTTTCCCACTCACTTGTTTAGGGTTGTCATAATCCTAGCCAGAGTTGAGCGATTCCAGCAGGTAACTCCTTTGCGTTCCTCTTGAAGTCAGTATCCTTCTGCGATGCTTCCTCAACCCAATCATAGAAAGCCGCATCTCCACTTGACTTTAGTAGCTTTCTAGCACTCGATATGTGTACTCTACTTGTCTTATGGTTGATGGTAAGGCATGAAGTTTCCTCCTTAAGGAACTTTAGGCAAACAAGATTTGAACGTTGAACACTTCTTCAACGTGATTCTGATACAAGGTTCCAAAAGAAATGATCATCCTCGACATCCTTTGAATACTCCATTGTGAAATCCACTTCATTCCAAATGTCTCCCAGGCCATCATCTTGGATGTTGCTTGAATCATTCCCTTCACCATCTACACCATCATAGACGCTTCTCACGTCTATGAAGCATCTTTGAACCTTTCATTTATCTAATTGTCTCTAATATATTCTAACGAACTACTTGTAGGATAACCTATAGGATTTAGCAGTCCTTAAAGGTTTGTATCATCTTCTTTCTTCTCTTCTTTGTTGATATTTCCACCTATAAGTTCCTCGTGCTTTCTACTGGTTTCCATCTTCACTCATGCTTCTATCATACATACACCAACCTTTCCTACACACCAAATGCACACCAACATACGCACATGCCCTACATATACTTCACACCACCAATACATACTTGCCCACATACTCTACACATATTACAAACCTCCCATATCTATACTCACATACCCACACCATACATTATCTCATACACCTACTCACATACTCCATATACGCCTTACATTACCAATACACATACCCACATACTTTACACACATTATATTCACCTTCCATACCCACACATTCATGTTCACACTTCGTACATCATCTCATACTCATACGTACATATCCCACATACATCATCCTCAACTTCCACACGTCCATACACCATACACTATTTCACATACATACATGCATGCCTACACATACCACTCCTTCCTTATATATGTATACATGCCACATATTCCACACATACCATCCATATATACCCTAGTACCATGCACCTTACACCTTCCATACATATACACATACATCCTTACACACTACATGGCATCCACTCGCACACACACAAACCTCACCTACCACACACCGTCCATATGCATATACCCCCCTTTTACACACACTGCATATCATCCCATACACATACACTTCGCATACATCACACCCTTATACACACACATACTACACACCCACATACACATACGCATATCACCCTACATCCCTTCATGCACCTACGCGTATACTCCCAAGCATTACACACTCGGCTCCTCCTCTACACATACACATGCCTTCATATACCATACATCATCACCAACACATACACATCCTTACATACACTACTCACAATCACCTACACCATCTTCACATACACTACTCACTTTCATTCCAACACATTCATTCACACATACACATTCTACATACACTACATCACCTCCTCATTTACATGCACGCATACACACACATCCTCATACATACACATTCATATGCATATCTTCATTCTTGCACATACACACTCATACACACATTCACACGCATCTTTCTCATCCACGTACACAATTTCACACAACCACACACACTCACACGCACACACGTACACAACCTCCATTCACGTACATCTACACACTCTCACACACCCCCACTTCCTTCACATGCACACACACATCCTTACGCACATCACACCATTCTTCACCACACACACATATCATCCTTCACTGCATACCCTTTCAATATACATACGTACCTACACACATTTGCCTCTCCCTTTTCCCTACATATGTACACACACTCACGGCCTCCATCCACGCACACCCACTTGCTTTACTTGCTCACACACCACACACCTTGCTCCTTCTCCCCTTTCACATACACACCCACTACTGCAACAGGACATCTCCACCTCATGCACACACCAACACACCCTTGCACACGTTATCCACTGCCGTTGCTGTTGCTATTGGAGGGCTATTCTTGTTGCTACCGTTGCTGTTGTTGTTGGGGGTTGTCGTCGCTGTCGTTGCTACTGCCGTTGCTGTTGCCTCCGGAGTTACCGTTGGACGTTGCAGCCGCTGCTGTCATCAGGAGTGGGGTCACTATTGTTGTTCATTGCCACGGTCATCGTTTGTTATTGCTGCTATTGTCGTTGTAGTCGGGGTTGTTGTTGCAATTGGGGGCTGTCATTGCTGCTGTTGAAGGACGTGGTTGTCACGGTTGCCGTCGTTCGCCGTTACCGTCACTGTTATTGTTGAGGGCTGTCCATGTAGCTGCCGTTGCTGTTGTTGAACTTACTCACCGTCGTCGTTGTTGAACTCCCCTCCTCGTGTGGACACGACCGGAGACCTGGTGCTGGTGACGTGACGAACGTGCGTGGTTGCTATCGTCGGGGTCATCTTACCACGATTGTCGTTATCCTCTCTCACACACACTGCACACTCAGCCATCCACTGCTGTTGCCATTGCTGTTGGATCGCGGTTGTTGGCATTGCTATCGCATGAAAGACTGATGAGAGAGAGATCAAGTGAGAGAGAGAGAGGGATGGGGTATGGTGGTTGGCCGAAAGGGAAAAGAAGGGAACAGGAAGAGAGGAAGGGGCGATGGGAGGGTCAGCGAAGGACGGTGGGAAGAAGGGAAGTGTGGTCGAGGAAAATCCGGAAGAAGAAGAAGAAAAGGAAAGAAAAAAAAGGAAAAGGAAGAAAGAGAAAGAGAGGGAGTAGGGGCCGGTTGGGGGGAAAAAGGTAAGAAAGGAAAAGAAAGGGGATGGGACTTTTTTTTTTTTTTTTAGTTAAGAATATATATTATATTATATATTATAAAAATCTCTATTTTATTATTTTTCTTACGTATGAGAATATTTTTAAATTTTATATTTTTGGAAATTTACTACGAAATTCTATGTCTATGTTAATTTGATTATTCCTAACATATATTTTTACTATAAATTTTTATTTAAAATTCCTAAATTTATAATTTTGAATTAATTTTATTATTTAACCAAATATTATATGAAAATTACGTTTCGAATAATTTATTACTCTATTTATTTTCCTTTAATTGTTTATATAATTTTTTTTGAATTTTTAGGGTTTTACATTTAGGTTACAACAATTTAAGTTTATTTCTAAACAGTTTTGGATGTCACTTTTTCGAGTTCATTTTGAAGCCTTTTTCTCTCCTAATCAGGGCCTAATGCTTAAAGGAAATCATTCCTAATCAACTTGTAAACATATTGGGCCATTTATTAGCAATGTAAGGGTCATTTTATCTACTATAGGTTTTGGATTTTTGGTTAAATAATCAAGGTTGATCATCCTTACTTTTAGTTTTACCTATTTTTCACCTATGTATCTTATTTCTTGTATTTAACTAAATGGTTTTATTTCTAGCCTTTTTCTAATGATATTTCATTATGTTTGCATTTTGGAAATTTCAAAAAAATCATTAAACCTCTTATTGGGCATCAGTTTGGAGATTAGGAAGTAAATCTTCCATGTTTTCCAACTTTTTCATCTCTAGTCCATGCTAATCTCTACCAAAGGCTATTAAACACTGAAATCTACTTGGTATATTAAAGAAAAATGATCCTTTAGCCTCTTGAATTTTTTTACTAGAGGAGGAAAAGAAGTTTTAAGTTCACTCATTTCATTTATTTCCTACTCTTCCACTTCTAGACTTGAGAAAAGAAGATTGTGTTTATATTGTCACTAACATAACTTATGTTTATATCACTTTCATGAGTTCCTTTGATGGGAATCAACCCTATGGTTCCAACAGTGGGGAAACCAAATTGGATACATGAGCCCAAATATCCACATGTTGTCATATTTATCTAATAATTCTTATCTTTGCATTTTAGCAGGTACATTTCTTGGTTTTACAGGATGGTAAATAAAATGCACTAAAGATCAATTATGGGACATGCTTAGACTTACATCCACTGGTCCACAATGTGTTATATTGAAGTGAAGAATCGGCCATTTAAAAACTTATTTGTACTTGTAATTTTATGTTTGAGAACCGGTCATTTGAGTGGGTTATTTGTAATTTGTTTTTGTTGTTTTTATCCTAATTAGAGCAAGTATAAATACTTGCTAAGTAGGGTTTAGAAGAGCTTTTTGAAACTTGAGAAAAATACACCTTTTGCCATTAGGAGAGTCCTTGCATGCAAAACTTACTCTTATCAATTTCACTTGTGAAATTGTGGTGAGATTAGCTTGAGGAGATTGCGAGTAATATCAATCCTTCTCTAGTTACTACCAATTGTTTTCTAGTGCATCATATCTAGATACAAATTGGTTGTGTTACTTGCTGTCTTTCACGCGAATTAGGGTTCCTGATAGAGCCATTTTATACTCAATCTTTATAGTATAAATTGTGTTAAATTATTATTGATTTTGTAGAAATCATAAGGAAATGGTACTTAATTCTATTATGGTGATAAATCAGGTTAAATGGAGTCAAGGATGCTAATTCAAGTAAATTCGAGAAGTCATCTACAACTTGGTTCAAAGACAAGGATTTACACCGCCGGAGGGAAGTACATGGGCGTGTAATTGAAGCACACGGCCGTGTACTTGGTTTTGAATCAATAGGAAGATACACAGTTGAAGTACACGGCCGTGTATCGGAAGCACGGTTTGAGGCACGGCCATGGCGCAAACCGTGTTACACACTGAACAAGAAGACGAAAATGTGGACTTTGAACAGAGAGAGACACGGCTTAAGGCACGGTCGTGGTGGAAGCCGTGGGAGAAACCGTGCTTGGAGCCGTGGTGGAAGCTAAACGTGCCAAGGAGAAGAAAGTGTGGAACATCAACCAGATGAAGGCACGGCTTGAAATCTAGCCGTGGGTCTAACCGTGGTACACACTGGACACGGATGAAGACTTGTAGATTATGTACAGATGAAGGCACGGCTTGAAATCTGGCAGTGTGTGTAACCGTGGTACACATTGGGCGCGGATGAAGACTTGAAGAATATGCACAGAGGATGGCACGGCTTGACCCACGGCCGTGTGGTAGGGCATGCCAGGCAGACGAATCTTCACTTCTCGAAATCTACTTAGAAAAGGAAAGACATTTTCGTATCTTGCTCGCAAAAGATCACATGTTATCCCTCTAATAATATAAATAGAGCCAACCCTAGAGGGTTAGGGGAATCTTTGAATCTTGGATCACCTTGGAGACAAGAAGGAAACACGGAGGCAGAGCAGGCAGTCGGAAACAGAGGCTTGTTATGTTTTTATTTTTATTTTTCGTTTTATTGATGAACATGAGTAGCTAAGCTACTTTTCTAGCCAAAGGGTCATAGATGTTTAATTCTCCATGAATTGTGAGGTCTAATTGACTTGTATTTATTCTATTCTTTGCTTTCGGGTATTCATATATCTTCTGATCGTTTTGTCATTATTATCTTTGTTGATTGGTATGAATAGAGCTCTTCTACTCAATTAGCAAGTTAATATATTGTCAACTAGCACGTCAAATCCGTAATTGTTTGATTGTTCTAGTCTTAGTGATGCAATAACATGTTTGGTTATAAAAGAGATGATCGAATTCATGTTATGGAGGTGTGTGATCATGTTTAAATAGGTTATCTTATAATCTACTGGCATGAATTGGTGGTCTCTCTAGATCTTAATGCTATTGATAGATTAAATCCTAAGCGCTTGTCTAGGGTTGTTTAATCAATAAGAGAAATAATTCAAAGCGCTTGTCTGAGGTTATCGAGGAAGTAAGGAGAGATAGGTTGTTAGAGCTTGTTAATAACCATAACCAGTTTATCTAGAACTAAGAATAGAGAACATTTGCATCGATGATCAATTCCTTGAATTAAACTATCTTGATTCCTTTGGCTAGGCTTTTATTAATATCCGATTTTCTTACCTTGTTTTACTTTATTTTGATTCACAAACAAAACCCCCCATTTTTCTTTTCCCTTTTATTCTCCTTGAATAGAAATAAGTTTAACCAATCTCTATGGATTTGACCCTACTCACCACTATATGCAAATCATATAATTGTTTAGGAGTAGGTTTTATTTTTGTTGGATTCGACACCCATCAGTTCCTATTTTTCATATTTGATTCAAGTCAGTTTGAGTGGAATTCAATTCACTTGTATTGTTATCTTTTACTTATTTATACAATTGCATTGTTCCATATCACAATTTATCATCATCGCCATTTGAATCCACATGAATTAGGGTTCAAGAGATTGTTGTTGATCACGCCTTTGTGGGATTAATTTAGTGATCGCACACTTGTGTTGGTGTGTTTGCAATTGGAATTGTAGGTCACATCATCCATACTTAGTATAACCTAAATGCAAGACTAAATGTTACAATAATAAAAAGTTTCTTGTTAATCTAGCCTAATTTACATGGAAATATTACAAGGAAAAGAAGGAAACATTTACAAAATGGTGCCCTACACTTAGCGGTGGTCTTCAAGGCGGTTCCTCTTAGCTTCACCCACTCACCTCTTCTTTTTCTTTGGTGATTATCCCTTGTTCCTCCTATTTCCAAGCTCCTTGGGTGCACTCCTAGTGGTGTGGAAAGCTACTGGTGATTGAGGGAAGTTTAGTGGTGGTTTTGATAGTGTGGTTAGCATTAGGGTGGTGACGTGTAGGTGGTGACTGAATGGTGGAGTTTCTTCTCTTTCTTGGAGTAATTTCTTAGAGTATTTGAAAGCAAAACCAAAGGAAGATTAGAATGAGAGTGGTTCACATGTAGGTGGAAGAGAAAATTATAGATAATTTGTTTGTTTAATACATTGCTTTAACACATTGGTTCATAGGGTTTATTGGATAATGTGTTTACTTGATGGTTAAAGGAAGGCTTTAGGTTAAGTCACTTTCTATTAATGGTAACTGTCTACGTCCATCAGATTTGGGTTTCATCTAGGCCCTAATCTATCCCTCTAAATGTACTTAAATAACTAATGGCGTTTGTCTTGAAGGTGGCTAGCGGTCTAAAGGTGGCTTCTTGCCTTTTATTTCTTTTGTCCATTAATCCATTAATAAAGTGTGATTAAAAGCTTAATTAGGTGTGTTTTTAGCTAACTTAATTAGTTGTAAACTTAAGATAAATTGGTGTGTGAAATATCATATTTGCCCTAATGCCATTCACACTTACTATGTTGGCTTAGGAGGGTTAATTTTCATCAATTGTCTTAGTTTGTTTAATTTATTAGTGGAATTAATTCTTGCTAAATTATGTGATTTTATATTATTCTTGAGGAAAATTTATGCTTTTAGGGTTTTGAATTCAATTAGGTTTCAACTTTAAGCTTTTAGGGTTTAATATTAGTTTTAACATTTTCCATTGTGGTTTTAGAGTTTGTTACTTGGTTTAGGGTTTGAAATTTGAATTAGGTTTTAGGTTAACCTTTGTTAGGGTTTAAGATTCCTAATGTAATGATCTATGATCTAAATTCATCTAGGGTCTCAATTCATTATGCTATAGTTACACTAGACGTATTAGCTAAACTAAAGTAATCCTAAGTTTAGAGTCAAGTATCTTGTTGACTCTTAGGAACATTCCCTAAGAAGACATTCTTAGCTAATAGAGGTTCATATAGAATTGAAGGGTTTCATAATGATATGGACACTATTTTTTTATGATTACAGAGAAGAAATTTGTAAGGAAAAGAAGGGAATTGGTCGACAAGAGGCAGTTCTGAGTAATGAGAATGATCATGTTGAGAGAATATGTTTTCAAAGGACAAAGATAGTTTTATCAAGGATTTTAGTGAGGGAAAAGGTGAAGATAGACAAATAAGGATAAGTAGGTTTAAGGATCACTTTGATCCTACAACCTTGGCTCCCTATATTTGCATGGGGATGGTATTTGAAAGTAGGGAACAATTCAAGGAGGCGGTGAACATAAATTCTATCCATGATAGGTAAGAATTCATATTGAGGTTGAGTGATAAGTAGTGTATAATATATGTGCAAGAATCTAGGCTGCCCATTTGCCATATTTGCATTAGTTGAGTCTAGTACAATGGATTTTGTTGTAAAACATTTTAAGGACTAGCACAATGAGCTTTGTTGGCTAACTTTCAGCAATAGTCATGTAATGTATAAGGTCCTTGCTAAACACTTCATGTCAAGGTTGTGAATCATGCTCAAGATGTTAACATGGACATAAAGCAACTTGCAAGAGAAGAGTTATTAATCCATGTTAATTACGACTAATGTTGACATGTGAGAGAATATGCTTTTAGGCAAATCAATAGATGATTTAAGTTGAAGGTTAATAGACTCTAGAACTATGCTAGTGCTCTTAGGATGGCTTCTAAGGGAAAACCTAATTATGTTGAAGTTGTCGCTAAGTGCCTTAGTCCAACCTATCCTCTTTACTTCAAGAGGATGTATGTCTATATGAATGGATACTTATAGAATGGGATTTCTAGAAGGGTGTAGGCTTATATTTTGATGGTTATTTCTTAAAAGGTAAACTAAAGGGTAAACTATTAAATGTCATAGCATGTCTTCTTAATGACTAAATGTACCTTGTTGCATGGGCTTACATGGAGGGTAAGACCTTAGATAGTTAGTCATGGTTTTTTTTTTTTTTTTTTTTTAAGAACCTTTGATAGGTGATGGGTGTCGAATCCAACAAAAATAAAAACCTACTCCTAGACAATGATATGATTTGCGTATAGTAGTGAGTAGGGTCGTATCCACAGGGATTGGTTAAATATATTTCTATTCAAAACGAATAAAGAGGAAAAGAAAAATGGGGGGTTTTGTTTGTGAATCAAAATAATATTGAAACAAGATAATAAAATCGAATATTGATAAAAGCCTAGCCAAAGGAATCAAGATAGTTTAATTCTAGGAATTGATCATCGATGCAAATGTTTTCTATTCTTATTTCAAGATAAACTGGTTATGGTTATTAACAAGCTCTAACAACCTATCTCTCCTTACTTCCTCGATAATTAAGACAAGCTCTTTGATTATTTCTCTTATCAATTAGACAACCCTAGACAAGCTCTTAGGATTTAATCTATCAATAGCATTAAAATCTAGAGTGACCACCAATTCATGCCAGTAGATTATAAGATAACCTATTTAAACATGATCATACATCTCCATAACATGAATTCGATCATCTATTTTATAACCAAACATGTTATTGTATCACCGAGACTAGAACTATCAAACAATTACGGATTTGACGTGCCAGTTGACAAAATATTAACTTGCTAATTGAGTAGAAGAGCTCTAATTCATACCAATCAAGAAAGATAATAATGACAAAACGTTCAGAAGATATATGAATATCCAAAAACAAAGAATAGATTAAAGACAAATCAATTAGATCTCACAATTTGTGGAGAATTAAACTTCTATGACCCTTTAGCTAGAAAAACTACTTAGCTACACATGTTCATCATAAAAACGAAAATTAAAAGTAAAAACAAAACAAGCCTCAGTTCCCGGTTTTCTTACTCTGCTTCCTTCCTTCCTTCTTGTCTCCAAGATGATCCAAGATTCTCATAACCCTCTAGGGTTAGTTCTATTTATATTGTTAAAGGAATGGCAGAGGATCTTTAGCTAGCAAGATACGAAAATATCTTTCCTTTTTGATGTAAATCTCGAGAAGTGAAAAATCATCCGCCTGGTACGCCCAACACCACGGCCGTGGGTCAAGCCGTGCCTTCCTCTGTGGGTAATCTACAATTCTTCATCCGTGATCAGTGTGTGCTACGGCTTATACCATGGCCAGATCTCAAGCCGTGTCATCCTCTGGTTGATGTTCCACAATTTCTCATCCTTGGCACGTCTTCCATTCAACTTCCACCACGTCTTCAAGCACGGCTTCCACCACGGCCAAATCACGAGCCGTGTCTCTCTCTATTGATAGTCTACATTTCCACCTTCTTGTGCAGTGTATAGCACGGCTTGCACCATGGCCGTATTACAAACCGTGCCTCCTTCTAGACAGATACACGGTCGTGTACTTCAACCGTGTATTTTCCTATGGCTTCAAAACTAAGTACACGGCCGTGTACTTCAACTACACACCCATGTACTTTCCTCCGGCGGTGTAAATCCTTGCCTTTGATCCAAATTGTAGATGACTTCTCTAATTTATTTGAATTAGCACTCTTGACTCGATTTAACCTGATTTATCACCATAATAAAATTAAGTACCATTTCCTTATGATTTCTATAAAATCAATAATAAATTAACACAATTCATACTATTAAGATTGAGTATAAAATGGCTCTATCAAATTTCCCCACACTTAAACTCTTACTTGTCCTCAAGAAATTGAATCAAATCAATTGAGAAATCCGTCATAGATTATACGAACTTTCTTTTCATCATTCCAAGCATCTATTCATTTGTAATTCATGACTTGTAATTTTAATGTTTACTACTTCAACCAAACTGGTTTCATGTGATCAAATTACCATGGATAAAATTTAATAGCTAATCTAAAAAAAACAAACTTTAATCCTCATGTTTAGCTAAAGAATTTTTATTCCAAAAGTAAATACTTAATTCACTAAAGAAAAACACCCAATTAAACTTCATTGGATATTATCAAGTATATAATCCTTGCAACATAAAGTAAAAGCATATAGTATCAACTCTTTCCATAGATTTTCTCCCTTTCTATTATAAGTCTTGTTTAATTCAATGAATGTTTACATTCATTGTTCTTTTGTTTTGATCAAGCATCTATTTTGACGGGTTTTTGCCCGCTTCTTTTCATGAACTTTTGCCTTTTTCGCCCTTATCGTTATAGTGAGTTCATTGAGTCGGCACATCCCGAGCTCGTCACTCAAGTGACCGGGTTTTGAGATACCCCTACGGACTCTTCCTCACTCTAACATTCAAGTTTGAATACTCTTAACTCAATTATTTGAATTATTGGAGTAATGGCTATGCTTGATGTTTTTTTTTTTTTTTTAGAACAACTTCAAAGAGTATACAGTTGCTAATATAACCTAGAAGTAAACTTGTTTATTTTTCACTTAGGGACTCGACTTACTCTTAGACTTCCAATTCTAAAGCTAAATATAAGGTAAATTTGTTTCTTAAAGATTTCACTACTTAATTTTAACCAAGTATTCTAATCACAACAGTAGGTGAGTAAAGCATTTGAACAAGTCAATTTCACATTTTGTAGATGCTTATTACAACATTTAGTACAATCTCCAGATTTCATGATAATTTTGAAAATTTTTTGCTTAAAATTGCTTAAGGACAAACATTCAAAGTATGAGTCAATTCTCTATTCTCTATATTTTATTATCCTCTCCCCCACACTTAGCTTGGACAGTGTCCTCACTATTCCTAATTCAACACAATTAAAGAGGAATCAACACAAGGAACATTAGAGAATAAGAGAAAAGGAATACTGGTACTTCCCTGGTATGAAGTGTAGAGTAATTGGAGTTCTCCCCTTAAGCACTAGAGAGGGTCATCTAATGATATGTATCCTTGCTGTAGCTAATCAGAAAAAAAATCAAAACAACACTAGAATCAAAACAAAACTAAAATAAAAACAAAACTAAAATTGAATTTTTTTTTTTGACATGGGTTGCATCCCATGAAGCGCCTTTCTTTAACGTCTTTGGCTAGACATTCCTGGCTAGATGTTCGGGTGAGGGTTTTGATTCCAGCTTTGGTGCCTGTGGTGATGGGTTAATAACATCCGTAACAAAAACAGGAGATATATTGCGAGGATGTTTCATGGCATCATAAATGTTAAATTTAATTACTTCACCATCAAATTCCATAGTGAGGGTACCATCATTTACATCAATTTTCGTCTTGGATGTCTTAAGGAATGGTCGCCCTAATAATATCGGTGATGAATTATGAGAATCATTATCTTCCATGTCAAGCACATAAAAATCAGCAGGAAAAACCAACCCATTAACTTGAACTAAAACGTCTTCTAGAACTCCCTCAGGATAAACATTGGACCTATCAGCAAGTTGAACAATAGCACCTGTTTCCTTCAAGGGACCAACATTCAAGCTTTGATAAACAGATAAAGGCATAACATTGATTGAAGCTCCTAGATCACACATGGCTTTAGCGATTCCAAGATTACCTATTTTGCAAGGAATAGTAAACATACCTGGATCCTTGCATTTAGGAGGAAGCTTCTTCTGAATAATAGCTGAAACGTTCTCACTCACACTAATCTTTTCATTACCTTTCAGCTTCCTTTTGTTAGTGCACAATTCTTTGAGAAATTTAGCATAGCGAGGTATTTGCTTAATGGCATCAAGCAAAGGAATATTTACCTTAACTTTTCGAAAAGTTTCCAGAGTCTCTTTTTCTTCCGCTTCATGCTTGGATTTCGCTAATCTGGAAGGGAAAGGAGGTGGTGTCAACATGACCTTTGATGGCTCTACTAGAGACCCTCTACTCTGGTTGTCCTGCTGGCTTGGAGTTGAAATTTCTTTCTTAGTCTCTTCCTCAAGATTAGATGGGCGTCCTTTCTTATTTGATCCCTGCAATTCTGTTCCACATCTCAAGGTAATTGCATTAACGCTTTGCTTCGGATTTGTAATAGTTTGAGAAGGTAACTTACCTTGAGTTTCTAACCTGTTTACAGCAGAAGCAAGTTGGCTTACCTGATTCTCCAAGTTTTGAATGTTCTGCTTTGTTTCCTCCTGAAATTGTTTTGTATTAACAGCAAAAGATTTAACAATTTCCTCAAGAGACATACCTGAAGTGGAAGGAGCTTGGGGTATTTAGTTTGATGGCTTAGGTTGGAATTGTTGGAAATGTTGTGGGTTATTGCCATATCGGAAGTTAGGATGATCCCTCAATCCAGGATTGTAAGTATTCGAGTAGGGATCATATTTCCTTTGTGGCTGTCCCGAGAATCCTCCTACAGCATTGGCGTGTTCATGATTGTCATCTTGCAATGTGGGGCACATGTCGGTAGGATGATTAGGAGCAGCACAAATTCCACAAGCCTTCACTTGCTGGGTATTTCCAAGAGCTAGCTGCTGCACAAGGGAGGTTAGGTTAGAAATTTGATGTTTAAGGTTAGACACACTTACCTAATTTACCTTCCTTGAAGACGTATCATACCTATACCCAAATTGTTGCGAATTAGCAGCCATAATGGAGATCAATTCCCTAGCTTGACCAGGGGTTTTGTTTACTATGGCGCCTCCACTTGCAGCATCCATCATCTTCCTTTCCATCAGAAGCAAGCCTTCATAGAAGTATTGGATGAGAAGTTGTTCAGATATCCCATGTTGTGGATAGCTTGCACACAGTTGCTTGAACTTCTCCCAATACTCATGAAGAGTCTCGGTGTCCCTCTGTTTGATACCACAAATTTCTCTTCTTATACTAGCGGCTCTAGATGCGGGGAAGAATTTGTCCAAGAAGAGTCTCACCATATCTGTCCAAGTGGTTATAGAACCTGGAGGCAAATAAACAACCAATCTTTAGCTTTAGTACTTAAAGAAAATGGAAAAGCACGTAACTTGATTTGATCGTCGGTTATTCCTTGCGGCCTCATACTAGAACATACTATATGAAACTCTTTCAAATGTTTGTGAGGATCTTCATTCTCAAGACCATGAAAGGTGGGTAGCAGATGTATCAACCCAGATTTCAACTCAAATTCAACAGCTAGTTCGGGATAG
Organism: Laguncularia racemosa; assembly: GCA_037954665.1. NCBI lineage: Eukaryota > Viridiplantae > Streptophyta > Magnoliopsida > Myrtales > Combretaceae > Laguncularia > Laguncularia racemosa. The sequence continues at coordinate 1,697,877 of JBBMOL010000153.1, forward strand.
TGAATACAAAGGGGTTGTTGATTCACATCCAGTGCAGCCAATTCTCGCAATGTTCTTTCGGGATTTGCCATATCGTCTTCTTTTTCATAATCAATGGATGAATCAGACAAATCTGATGCCAAGTTCAGTCCAGGGGATGATCTAGCTTCTCTTCGTAGCCTCTTAAGAGTCTTCTCAATCTCTGGATTATAAGTGAGTGCACCTGTTTGAGAAGAACGAATTATACAAGAATAGAAATAAATTTTGACACCAATCCCCGGCAACGGCGCCAAAAAATTGATGGGTGTCGAATCCAACAAAAATAAAAACCTACTTCTAGACAATGATATGATTTGCGTATAGTAGTGAGTAGGGTCGTATCCACAGGGATTGGTTAAATATATTTCTATTCAAAACGAATAAAGAGGAAAAGAAAAATGGGGGGTTTTGTTTGTGAATCAAAATAATATTGAAACAAGATAATAAAATCGAATATTGATAAAAGCCTAGCCAAAGGAATCAAGATAGTTTAATTCTAGGAATTGATCATCGATGCAAATGTTTTCTATTCTTATTTCAAGATAAACTGGTTATGGTTATTAACAAGCTCTAACAACCTATCTCTCCTTACTTCCTCGATAATTAAGACAAGCTCTTTGATTATTTCTCTTATCGATTAGACAACCCTAGACAAGCTCTTAGGATTTAATCTATCAATAGCATTAAAATCTAGAGAGACCACCAATTCATGCCAGTAGATTATAAGATAACCTATTTAAACATGATCGTACATCTCCATAACATGAATTCGATCATCTATTTTATAACCAAACATGTTATTGTATCACCAAGACTAGAACTATCAAACAATTACGGATTTGATGTGCTAGTTGACAATATATTAACTTGCTAATTGAGTAGAAGAGCTGTAATTCATACCAATCAACAAAGATAATATGACAAAATGTTCAGAAGATATATGAATATCTAAAAACAAAGAATAAATTAAAGACAAATCAATTAGATCTCACAATTCGTGGAGAATTAAACTTCTATGACCCTTTGGCTAGAAAAACTACTTAGCTACACATGTTCATCATAAAAACGAAAATTAAAAGTAAAAAAAAAACAAGCCTCAGTTCCCGGTTTTCTTACTCTGCTTCCTTCCTTCCTTCTTGTCTCCAAGATGATCCAAGATTCTCATAACCCTCTAGGGTTAGTTCTATTTATATTGTTAAAGGAATGGTAGAGGATCTTTAGCTAGCAAGATACGAAAATATCTTTCCTTTTTGATGTAAATCTCGAGAAGTGAATAATCGTTCGCCTGGCACGCCCAACACCACGACCATGGGTCAAGCCGTGCCTTCCTCTGTGGGTAATCTACAATTCTTCATCCGTGATCAGTGTGTGCCATGGCTTATACCACGGCCAGATCTTAAGCCGTGTCATCCTCTGGTTGATGTTCCACAATTTCTCATCCTTGGCACGTCTTCCATTTCAACTTCCACCACGTCTTCCACCACGGCTTCCACCACGGCCAAATCACGAGCTGTGTCTCTCTCTGTTAATAGTCCACATTTCCACCTTCTTGTGCAGTGTATAGCACGGCTTGCACCATGGCCGTATTACAAACCATGCCTCCTTCTAGACAGATACACGGTCGTGTACTTCAACCGTGTTTTTTCCCATGGCTTCAAAACTAAGTACACGGCTGTGTACTTCAACTACACGCCCATGTACTTTCCTCCGGCGGTGTAAATCCTTGCCTTTGATCCAAATTGTAGATGACTTCTCTAATTTACTTGAATTAGCACTCTCGACTCCATTTAACCTGATTTATCACCATAATAAAATTAAGTACCATTTCCTTATGATTTCTATAAAATCAATAATAAATTAACATAATTCATACTATTAAGATTGAGTATAAAATGGCTCTATCAATAGGATTGAGTGCTACTATTAGTTCCAATGTCATTAGTGACATGCAAGAAGTAATATATCTATCTTCTTTAAGTTGGCTTTTGTAAACATTATATTTGCATGCTAATTTGTGAGTCATATGCATGATTATAATGCTTGTTCATGTTGTGACCCTTCGGTTTTTTATGTTTAATGTAAGGGGTTAGAATAAGCCATATCTAACAACTATTTGTTAATGGAGCATCAATTCCGCGTTATACTTTTTATTTTTTTTGCGCAAATTGGAGGAAGAAAAATAAAGGTAGTAGGCTACAAAGGTTGTTTTGGAGTGTGTGTAAGGTGACAATTGTCAGGGAAATGGAGGAATATATTAAATAGATAAGAGAGTCGAAACTAGATGTTGCTGATGATCTATTGTAGAAAAATGCAAAACATTAGTATAAGGCACTTTTTAGACATGAGACCAAGTGTGATGTCATAGATAATGTGTTGGAAACTTTCAGCTCAATTGTGATTGAGGTAAGATACATGTCAATCATCTCTATGAAGGTGTGCATTTGGAAGTAGGTTATGGGAAGGATGGTTGATAAATTGAGGAAAGCAATAAGTGGATTCAACAGTTCCCACAACAAATATGCTAACACATTGAGAGGAAAAATAATGCAAGCTGTAGCTATCATCCCTTACCCAACAACCATATGGAATCTGAAGTTATATGATTAAGTGAGGGAGTATGCAGTAGACTTAGGAAATAGAAGTTGTAGTTGTAATTTATGGGGGTTGACCGGCATACCATGTGCACATGCATGTGCCTATATCTTATATTTAGGCTAAAATGTAGATGATTATGTGAGTAGTTGGTACACATTGGAGAAGTACAATAAAACATATCAACATGTGATGCCTGTTCTTACTACTAAGCTCTAGGAGAAGACGGAAAGGAGAAAATGTTAGCTCCAATCTCTAGAAAAATTCCAAGGAGACCAAACACAAAGTATAACAGAGAGGAAAGGGAATGGAGTAGATCATATAAGATGCTAGCCCAATCAATGACATTTAAATTATGTGGGCAGAAAAATCACAAGGGGAAGTCCAAATAAAGGATCTAGAAGGTACATGTGTCATGTGTCTAACTTTTTATGTAATGGCTTATCATATATCATACATTCATTGCATGATATCTTGTTTTGTAGGGTGGAAGCAACATTCAGGGAAGTGAAGTTTTGCTAAAAGAGATGATAACCAAGTGCAAAACAACTAGGTAATGTGTTTTCAAACATTCATGTATGATTATTATGTGTGCATACCAATGCCAATTCACTGTATCACTTAAGGAAAAGAGCAAGCACAATTTATAGGTGAGGAACAAATCTACATCCCATGACATGCCAAGGAATGAGTAAGATCTACTCAAAAAGTAGGTATAGCCCTTATATTTTGCTTTGTATGTTTTATTTTCATCTATAAATATCAAGTGCCCAAGGTTAATTTGCATTAGCACTTATATTGGTAAACATGTAATAACATATGATTATGTTACAGTAAATGGAACTATAATTTTATATTTTGATAAATTCTGCTACTTAGAAAGTTTATTATTTAATATAGTGTACTTATTGGTGCAAAGGTTGTGAGGATTGATATGTGATGGCTAATATGTGAGGATTAGTATGGTGCCAATAAATTTTATGAACTGTTTATGATCTCTTTGAATATGGAAGTGTTCTATGTTATCCTTGTTGTGGCAAGTTTTAATTTCCATGGATATCATTCAAATTTTCAGTCCACTTGCGATGCATGGTACCTTGCTTAAAGACAATTCAATGTAGCAAAATGACCAATCTAGCATGTAGCATGATGAACAACATGAATTCTCCTAATCATGAGTCAAATAATGTGGCTAAAGGACACATCTCACCTACAATCTCTAGTCAATGCTACATAGGTTAAGAAAAGGTACAACTCAACATAGTGGCTCTTCTGCAAATATGGAGTAACACTTACAATTTTTGGAGATGTTTAATCTTAAATGATTATATTCTTCATTTAATTGTAGGAGAAATGTATGAGACAAATTAATTATGACTTATAAGTATGAGATTCTCTCTTACTATATTGTATAAATCATTAAATGAATCTTTCCATTATTTTCTGGATAGCAATTCTTACTTCAAATTTGGATTATTAACAATGAATAATTAATAGTAAAGACTATTGTTTAGTCTCAAATGACAATCCATCACATAAAATAAGTAACTAAAGTTAGGATTAAATATTTTTTAATAACATAGTCCTTAAACTTTTATATGTTATTATGAGTTTTTTTTTTAAATTAAAATAAGTGATTGTGGGGTTGCTTGTTTGAATATGTTATAGGTCACATCTAATGTAGTGCAACTTTCTCCACAAGGACTATGGATGAAGAAGGCTTGCAAAACTTAAAGACATGGACAATGGTTAAATGAACAATTGGCGGCATGCCAAGTATAGTTGCAAGCTAACATGAAGGAGGCATAGGAAGCACAACAAACCCAAGAAAAAAAAAAGGCAATGGAGAATAAGAGAAAAGAGAAGTTGGTAACATGATGCAAGAGCGACTGAATAGTAATGTCAAATTTCTACAAGAAAAAGTGGAGTGGCCTATATTCTTAAATCTCTATGAATCAAGCAATGAGAATGATGCAAGTAGTGCTCTAACTTAGGACAACTGACTGAAGTAATTTGTGCATTTTATAGTCATGCCAACTCTTTCTTTATGTATGGAATTTGGCAAGTGTAACATCTTTATGAACTGTTTTTCGTGTATAAGTAGATATCATCATGTTATGGTCTAATATGTTAGAACAAACCTATGTGGGATATATGGTAAATAGATATATCATAAGTTGTAACTATGTATTAGTCTATTATGATTCCTATATGGAAAGCATATATTATCCATACATGTATATTAGAACCTGACAAGTACTTCTAATGAATGTATATGCTTAAGTTATAAAAAATACTATGTTATACTCTCTTAATGGACCAATTATGACCAAACTTTGAAGCAAGAGGTCATATATGATCTTATGGCAAACTGTCGATACCCGTTTTTGACAAGTTAATGCCATGATGTAGTTCACACAATGCTTTGATTGGGTATCACAATGCCATAAGGAAGTTCATACCTACTATTACAAATTAGTAATGTTCTGTTTTCATTCACAAGCAGTTTTCACATGTTCAAAAATAAGGTGCATTTTGTTGACCAATTGCCACATTTTGAAAAGATAGGGTGCATTTTAGTGCCACAGGTGAAGTAATGATATGTGAATAAGAAAGTAGTGATAAAAGGGCTGGGCATGGCATGGCATGCATATGCATGCTTACTTAATGTAACTTTTTTGTAGGAATTATGTGATTCTAGATTTTTTTTCTTTTTATAAAGTTATATCTTTTTTTTTTCCTTATAGGAAAAATGGTGTCTAGCAATTGATGCGAACTCCATCAACGTATGCTGAAACCTAAAATCTAATTGAATCGAACAATTGACGATCGATCAAGAATTAAGGAAAAACCACAACCTGTTGCTTATAGTGAAGCAAGACCTTGGTATGAGGTATACACCACAATCGGGATGGAAGTCCAATTGATAAGTAAAGGTATGAACACCACTAAACAATTCCGATAAGTTCAAGTTCTTCAAGAATAGAAGAAGAATGTTTATAATTCAATAATGTCGAAAAGTGTCTATAATGGAGTCTTTGATGACTATTTTTAGTCTTACCAAAAAAACATAAACAAAACGTCATAAAAACCCTACTTGCAACAGCTTAAATTTGTTTAAAGCTGGCTTATATTTCTACTTAAGCCAACACCTAAGCTGATGAGAAAATTTCTGGCACCTTCGACACTTTTAGAACTCGATTTGGATGATGATCCAAATCACTCATATTTTACTTTATGTCTTTTATTCTAATAAATATTTGAGAAATAATCTTACAGGTACAATAATAATTTTCCATGGGATGCCAATATGTCCTACAACAGTTAATGGACACAGAACATTTTCAGAGTGACAATCAGACCCGTTGCGATTGTTTTCCATTCTGAGGCATTGGGTCATTAAGACTTATGATATTTTGTACTTTGTAATTGTTTAATGAACTATTTTTGGTTGTATTTTCTTTTGGGACACTTTCATTTCATTGTAATTTTCATTTAGGACTAGCCACCTTAAAAGTGGCAAACTTGTAATTTTGACCATTTTCTAATCCTAGGAGTAGCAAGTATAAATACTTGCTTAGAATAGGGTTTGAGGAGGCCATATTTTGCAGATTAAACCTAGCACTTCACGTGTGGAATTAGGGTTCATCCTTAGTTCAAAACCTCTTATCAATTTCAACCAAAGAATTGGAATTGTGGCAAGTGCAACAAGGAGAAATTGTGAGTCATATCGATTTCCTTCTTTGTTGTTCTTCACTTCTTCTCTAGTGGGTCATATCTAGGGTGGATTTGAAGCTTTTTTTGGACTTATTTGTGAATGTAATTCGTAGACAATTATCTTATAAGATTGATTGTTCTTTTAGTTATTGAACTCAATATCATTTTAATGTTGGTGTGAATTGGAATTGAAGGGGAAGTGGAATTCACGGTTTTGTGCTTTTCTTCTTCATCCATTTCACGTGAAATTCACTTGGTCTTATTGTTGATTAGTGAAATTGATCATTAGTGGAAGTTGATTGCATCTTTGAACCATTGGATTTCATTAAATTTCCATTAGGGTCACGCAATTTCCTAATTCAATTGGACCAGTTTGATTGTGACTTGTGGATTGTTTTCTTTGAGTCATTTGATTGTGCTTGAACTTGGTTTTGAGCACATCATAAGCTAGTAACTTAGATTGAACTTTCAACTGGCTTAAATTATAGTAAGTCGGCCACTTAGGCTAGTAGCTTACAAAGCCAACCTATCTCCATTTTTACGCTGGCTACTTTAGACCGGCGGCCTTCTCCTAAAGCCGACCATTTAAGCTAGCGGTCTTAAATAATCTTGAAGCTATCGGCCTTTGATTTCGTCCCCGACTTTTGTCTTCGTGATCCGCTCTTCGAATAGGCCTATGGTCTTTGTTCCCAACTCCTTATCTTGTCTTTGATCATCTTTAGACCAATCCTCTTAATGTGATCTTCATCATTCCCCTCCTCTTGAAAAGGATTTTTCCTCAAATCGTAACTTGCATTAAAAAGACTCAAATCAATAATATTAAAAGTAGCACTAGTTGGATACTTACCTGGCAATTCCAATATATAAATGTGGTCATTGATGCACTCGAGGACTCAGAATGGACCCTCGCCTCTTGGAAGCCGCTTTGATCGCCTTTATGTTGGGAATCGCTTTTGGCATATGTGTGCCCAAACCCAATCTTTAGGTTCAAAGAGAACTTAATGATGCCTTTTACTGGCTCGTTTAGCACATTGCTTCTTTGGTCGCTCAATATTGAGTTTGGCCTTTTCTTACACCTCAACAGATCTCTTTGTTCCTGTAAACATAACATTCTTAACCTTACTGAGTCTCTCATCAAAATTTTCTTTCCACTCTATTTTTCTCTCATCACTCAATGTTTTTCTCTTTTCACTTTTCTTTGCTCAAACTCTCTCTTCTTTTCTTCTGCAATAGAGCTTAGTTTAATTTTTTTACAAACTCCCTTTTGTTCACTCTCTCTTTGTAGCTACACTTGATCTTCATAAAATTTTTCTTTTCTCTTGGCTTTTCTCTCAGCTTTTATCTTTATTTTCTCACAAGCCTCATCTTTTTCCTCTTTTCCTTTTATACTCTCACTCACTATCTTTTTTTTTCACTCTCCTTCTTTTGACCACTCTCTTTTTGCAATTTCCTCTAGTCCTCATAAACTTGCTTAGGGGTCAAAGGCACAAGAGTAATTGGCCTTTGATTGTGCTCAAAGGAATACTTATTGTTAAAGTTGTCATGCTTAACCCTCCTATTAAACTACCATGGTCGTCTAAGCAACAAGAGTAGCCTGCATTGGAACTACGTCACATAAAACATCATCTTCATATCTTACAATGCTAAAAGTAACTAGCACCTACTTGTCTACCCTCACTTCACCACTATCATTCAGTCACTACAATTTGTAATGTCGAGGATGCTCACTAGTGGAAAGTCCTAATTTCTCAACCATAGTTGCACTTGCCACATTAGTACAACTCCCACCATCTATAATCACACTATACACCTTGTTCTAAACTAGGCATTTAGTATGAAAAATATTCTCCCTTTGTACCTCTTCCTCTTCTCCAACCTGTACATTCCAAACTCTCCTGGCTACCAACAACTGCTCTTGAACAACAAACTCCTCCCCATCAACATTTTCAAAAGACTTTCTATGAGACATATTGCTTCACATGACAATATTAGGAGTAATAAAATGAAATCTCTCAAATTCACTCGTTTACGTGTTTCACTCAAATCGCTCTACTATTATGACAAATCCTTACCTACTCAAAAATTTATCTTTTCAGTTCTTTTGGAACTAACAATTCAATTGGATTTGTTCTTGTAGAAATCTACCCAACTTTCCCAGTAGCAGTTTCGTAACACGACTTGACTAGATTCACAGAACGCTAAGAATTGCAATAAGGATCACCACAAACTATCAATCACAATTTTTTTTATACGAATTTCCTCTTTTTGTTTTCTTTTTTTTTTTTTTAATATGAAGAAAGGAAGTGTGTATGATTCCTTTCAATATTAACAACAATCAAATTCAATCTACTTACAACAATTCGGAATTCAAATAACGATTTTTTTTATCTAACCCTTAGATCTAAGAACAAGTAATTGAAATAACAAGATAGGTGATCCTAACAAAATCGATTGCTCTAATACCAAATGATGCAAACCTCGCCAACCCGTGCTAAAACCCGAAATCTAATTGAATTGAACAATCGAAGATCAATCACGAACGAAGGGAAAACCACAACCCATTACTTATAGTGAAGCAAGAACCTTGGTATGAGGTATATGCCACAATCGGGATGGAAGACCGATTGATAAGTAAAGATATGAGCGCCACGGAAAAATTCCGATAAGTTCAAGTTCTTCATGAACAGAAGAAAAGTGTTTGTAATTCAATAATGTTAAAAAGTGTCTGCAATGGAGTCTTTGACAACTATTTATAGTCTCACCAAAAAAACATAAACAAAGTATCATAAAAAACCCCTACTTGTGACTAAGGAAAACATTATACGCCAGTAGCCTAAATTTGTCTAAAGCCGGCCTATATTTCTACTTAAGCCGGCACCTAAGCCGACGACTTAGATTGAACCGGCCTAAATTATAGTAAGCCAGCCACTTAGGCCGACGGCTTACAAAGCCAACCTATCTCCATTTTTATGCCATCCACTTTAGGCCAGTAGCCTTCTCCCAAAGCCGGCCATTTAGGCCAGCGGTCTTTAATAATCTTGAAGTTATTGGCCTTTGATTCTGTCTTCGACTTCTGTCTTTTGATTCACTCTTTGAATAAGCCCGTGCTCTTTGTTCCTAACTCCTTATCTTGTCCTTGATCATCCTTGAACCAATCTTCCTAATGTGATCTTCATCAACAATGTTTTTCTTATGCATATATATACTATTTTTTTGCTTCATTTTTTAATTTATTTATCATGTTTATTGTTCTAGTCAATCCCATTTTCTTATAATACTAGAAAAATGTAGGTAAAGACCTATTTCCCATCCCATGTTTGATGATCACTATTCAATGTATTTAACATACATTAAACTCTACTTTTAATCCTATTATTATCTTGAGTAGCATAAAATTATGGTTGTAATTAAATTAGCTTCCTCATATCCATTAATAATTACATGAGACAATATTGAATAAAAATCAACTTGGTGTGCTATGTGGTGTTCCTAAATACGTTTTCTTCTAATGGAAACCAAACAATCCTGTGATGTAATTTTGTGTATGATAATTGATTTTCTAGAGTTGTTATTTTAGTTTTTTGTTCATGGAGACAAAGAAGTATTTTATTGGGAAAGGAAAGAAGAGTTTTTTCTTATTTTCACTTTGAATTATTAGTGGAAAAAACAAGGCACAAAAAGGTTAAGTAACTATTTTACTTTAGATCAACTAAAACTCTTCCTTCATTTACAAATAGATGTTATGCTGAATGTCTTTTAGCTAGAAATGGCTATTGATAAGAGAACTTCTCTCTAGTTTTTTTGTTCCATATACATGACTAATTTTTTTTCCTATTTCTAGCCTGTCTCCTCTCTATTTAAGTGAAACAATCATCAATTTCATGCTTTTAGTATAATGTAACTGTAGTTATGTCATTGGTGGTTTTTGTGTGATACTAATCAAGGATTTATTACATGCATTTTCATCTATATTGGTCTTGCTAGCATCCTAAACTAGTTTGTTTGTTTGTTTGCTTGGAGGATCAAAAGCTAGTAAAAATGGACAAAAATGGTATATCTACAATGGATTGATAGTCATCATTGATCACAATAAAAATCCTCAACCATTATCATTGATAGCAAAGATTTCAATTCAAATCCTATTGCAAACATATATTTCAAGTTCTTAAGTACAATATTACAAAAATATCAAAAGTGCATCTAACAACCAACTTTATTGCGTCTACTGTCTAACAACTTTCCAATATAATATAGTTCCCCCATTTCACAATGAGCATATACTTATAAACTTTGGTTAATGTTTCAAGTCTTACAATCTTGCCTCTTGTAGAAATATTTGTCCTTCTTACAAGATTACAGACAACATCCAAGTCATCATGTTCTAACATCTCTTTAAAGTGATTCTTCACAATATAGAGTTCTCTTTCAATAGCTTAAGCCTTTCAATCTTACCCTTCCTTAACCCTCAAAGTTAGCATTCTCTCTTTCCATTTCAATTCTTCAGTGATATGTAATCTCGTCTACACACACCTAATGGAAGAAGTTACAAGCATCCTCCTATACAACAAAAAACACACCATAGCTAAAAAAACCATAGTTACACAAACCAAAAAAAAAAAAAACCCTTTTTGTCAACTAATTAAAACTAAACAACAAACCATAGCCAACAAACAATGTATAGGATGATGCAATAGAGTAAATTACAAAACTATAAACATAGCATAAAATTTTCCATAACACATCAATACAACAAGAACAGTTACACTTGTTACTTAGCTTTTCATTCATCAATCCTCTATTTATTGCATTGTTTTCATTTGTCTATCTTGTTTAACTAATGTAATTAGTCGTTCCAAACTTCGAAAGTGCAACAATATTTGTAATACACATAACATAAATTGGAGGCTAATTGTTAGTTTTGACATTGCTAACAAAAAGTGTCATATACATACAAAAAAGCTACCTTTCATGTTAATTACTTATAGTCTTAGATTTATAAATTACCTTGTTGAATATCTAACATTGATAAAACTGTCACCTATGGTTCATTTGTCTTCACAACTGAAACTTAGCCTTCAATCTATAGTTGCAAGATACAAGTCTACTGTAGTTAAATGATGATGGTTAGGTTGAAGCTATTGATGTGTTAAATGACTTCCACATCTTTAAATTCCTCATATCTTTTTGTTCTTCCCCTTTCTTAAGAGAAAAAAAAAAAGGGTTTCTAAATTATTAGGGTTTGAGATTCCCTTTGTTGGTTAGTGATTTTGATTTTAAAATTAGCTTTCATGTAAGGTTATCTGATTAGGGTTTACATGTCCAAAGAGGTCTAATGTAGAAGAGAGTGTATATAAGGTTTTCGGATGGGTAGATTCCTTTGTTGTGTAATTTTTGCACCCTTTGCTTTCTCTCATTCTATCTTTTTTTCTTTTCTTTTTTATTTTTCTTGGGGCTAAGGTGTTTTTTTCCCTTCTCCATAATCCACTTGTATGTCTAGCTGGATTTTATTATGCTAAAATTAAATATATAATCCATAAGTTAGATTATGGTTAGATGAGTAATCCACATCAACTAGCAAAGATTAATAGAGTTACATGAGGTAGCATAAGAGACATAAAAAAACTTTAGTTAGGTAGTAAATTGATCTTTTCAAGATACTTAATTGTAAAAAAGGTAAAAGTTGTAGTAGTAAACATGACATTAACCTTAATCAAACTATTGAAAAACACAATATTAATCTATCTTGTATACAATAATCTAAGTTCTTTGAAAACATAAAAGATAAAAAAAATTTAAATCCATAGGACAATGTGAACCTAAAATTCTATAGCATTTATTAAACTCACAACAATTACCGTGATGCCTAATATTCACACAAAGTCTTCATATGTTTTATGAGACATTATATAACCTCAAATTTGACCTATCAATATGATTTTCCAAAAATTACATTTCGTACTAAAGGTTGACCTTGATCCATAATCTTTGATTATAAATGCCTATGCTGAATCAAGTAAATTATGAAAAGGAAAATTAATAATAAATGAATAACAAACCATGAAGAACTCTTTAAAATCATGTTTCCAGATGAAATACTTGACAAAATTCCATATTGAAATGTAGTGATCTAAGTAATCTATATAACCGTAAAATATAATATGTAAATCTTTATTGAAACACAGTGATCTAAGTATCTATATATAATCTTAAAATATAATAAGTAGATCCTTAAGATTTATAACCCCATTGACATTAAACTTAGTTACTCAAACCTTAAGTTAATCAATCCATTCATAAGTGTATATCATTAAATTCATTTAACTTCCAAAACCTAGAAGTCTTAGCCTTTCTTCAAAGGCAAAAAATGACACATCTCTTTTATTTTTAGTTTGAAGTTTTAATTAAACAATATTATAAAGAGGGGTAATTGTAGATATCCATTTTTGCCTATTCATTTTTGCCCATTTTTTATTTTTAGTCTATGATAACTCTTTAGGTAAAAAATTGAAAGCTCATCTGTATTAGATGGCGTGCCATAGTATAGCTGACCAAGTTGTAAGCTCTCACAATCGACCTATGTTTGAATTGAATCCTCGCTTAAGAAGGATTTTCCTTTCTTTTTGTGCTAATGCAATCATGCATGTCGCCTTCTCCAAGCTTCTAGAACCCAGATGATGAGGAGATGAAGAATTAGGCATATCGCAAATTGATTTGTTCAAATTAATGCGTATTTTCTAGCGTTTAAGGAATTGGACAGCCAAGGAATGCATTAATATTCACTTTTAGTTAAGTTTTGGGTTGCAACTGTTAAACCCCAGCGACATATAAGTCAAAAAGATTTTTATTTTAGCACCTTTTTGAGTTCCTAAAGCTAATTCATGACTAGATCTATAAATAGGGGACTGTAAAGCTTTGATTAGCATGAAAAATTGGAGTAGAAAAACACTTACAATGATCAAAATTTGAGCATGCTCTGTCTCTAAGAACCTTGGTGCATGAAACCTTAACTTTTGTCTATACAATCCTTGATTGATGATCAAATTCAATTCAAATTGAATTACCCCTAGTAAGCATCAAAAGCCCTCAAAAAATTGCTGCAAAACACATATAAAACCTACTTTAATTTCAAATATAAGATTGAACCTCACCGAGTGCTTTCCTCCACCACCACTTAATTGATGACAGTTTAGCACAAGTGGGGAGGTAATTCGTTGCACTCATAGCACCACTAAACAAGGAGCTTTTCTTCCATGTTTTCTGGATTAGTTTTATTCCCCTACCCATTTTGAACTTTTTTAATAAAAATTATTTTCAAAAGCAAAAAATAGTTTTATCCCTTCAAGTGACATTTTAATTAATTGCTTGAAAAGGCTTTTCTTTTGATAAATTGGGTTTTGTTAATGAAACTTAGAATCAAAAACAAAATTTGGGTTTTATATAGAGATTTTTATTTAAAAAAAGTTATAGTTCTAAAATATAATAATTTTTTTTTATTTTGATAATGTAACGACTATAGCGTGATTATTACTTTCATATCACTTTCAAATTGAGTTTACTCTTTACTATTGTAACTTTACATTACACTTCATATTACATAATATCATAAGGCCCTCAAGCTACTTCAAAAGCCTTAATGCTAAAACTTGCTACTAAAATACTCTCATTAGCCAATCCATGTCTCAAGCCATTCTTTAAGCTTTGTCTTTGTAACTTGAGGATATTGTCCAAGTATACAATTGATAAAACAAGTATAGTAACAAACATCTATGCAACACATGAATGTTAAGTTAATGCACATGATAAGTACTTGTCACACCCTAAAACCCTGAGGGCAATGATAGGCCATTGCATATTTTACTTAATTAGAATACATTAAGACTTACTACACAAAGAGTGAGTTTGTAAACCAAATTTTATTTCTTAAAATCATTCATTAGTTTTGGAAAATACTTTGTCATTTGAAAATTTTATAGAAAATCCATAAAGTTTTGAAAACTATTATTGCTATTAACCAGAAAAGTAATTCCTTTATAAAGTTTATAAAATCCAGTGTTTACAAAAATTATAAAGTTGTTTTACACCAAAAGCAAGTGATAATTATCACCGAGGCTCTTCAAATAGCGATGTCCCAATCCTTGAAGTAGCAGTCAAGCCATTCAATTTACATACTATCAGCAAACTTATCAACACTTCAAAAAGGAAAGTAGGTAATAAGCCACAAGGACTTAGCACGTACTCACATGTCATGCATACCCAACTTTAATGTATTAGTACATATTCATTAAGTTATTTAAATTAAAGTGAGACAAGCAACATGAGATTACTCATGACTATGGATGCTTCGAAGGCTAGAAGGGGTCTAACCTTACTCAATAAGCGTTAGGGGACTATTATGGCACATCTATTTATTGTGACTAAAACCATATCCGATACCAAATTTTTCAATAGATATATGGTCATCTCATCCAAGTGTTCGCTCTAAATGTTGGGTTTGCCACTATAGTCATGGTTCGTCCAATTACCCTATATCATAACCCATTCATTTTAACTCCAAATTACTTAAAACTAAAACTAAAATTTTCTAAACTTCATCTTATCTTCAACTTAACACTTTTAACTTCATTTTAACATCAAATTAGAACCTCAAAATTCCATATTACTACCAAAAACGAATTAAACTCTCTAGCTTACCCACTTATGTTCAATTATTCTTTAATCATCATCATTCCAATAGCTTAGTCCTTATTATCATTCCCAATTCAATTTCTATCAATTACCACTTATCTTAAAAGCATCAAACACCATCGTTTAAAGTTCTAGATACCCATTTAATATCATTTAATTTGGTCACATCAAGATTACATCCATATCACAATTTTTTCTTCAATAACACATTCCAATTAACTAAACATCTTACTAAAACATCAATTACCTATTTCTTATCATCAATTCACCAAAATTAATGAAGAACAAACCTAAATATACATTAAGCTCCACCATGAGGATAACATTTTCATATTCAATACCTTAAAACTCCAAACACTAATCTACATCCATTACAACATTAGTTGATTATCTAAGTAACACCAAATCATCCTAATTCACCAAATTAAATATTCCCCATACACATATATATCATATGCCATTTCCACTTTAATTATCCATCAATAACAATTCAAACTTCAAATTAAATAAAAGATTTAGTACTTACCTTACTCCTTAGCTTTTAAAACCTTTTAATACTCCTTGAACTTCAAGATTTGACTTTTTAACACCCAGTTCACCTTTATAAACCCAAAATTAACTATAACTACCTGTACAAAACTTATAGGTTGAATCGAGTTCTACAACATATCTTAATTTGAGATACATTAACCTAACTTAAAGAAGTCTTCCATGCCAAGACCTATGCTCCACTTATTAAAATCGCAATCATGCATATAAATTAACATTTTAACATATAGATCGAAAGATTATAATTAAAATATCTAAATTCCAAGCTTAAATTCAAACCTTTATCAACTATGCATATCACAGTTAAACTTGAAGTGAAACTCTACCACTTGATTCTTCAACTTCTTGACTCAATTCCTTACATAAATCCACAATTAACTTAATGTTAGACCAATTGAGTTCTAAAATCAAAATTCAACTTAATGTAAATTCATCTCTTACTTAAAATTGATCTAATACTCTTGATTTGTTCTTATTTTCCTCTTCTTGAAGTTATAAGTATAATGTATGTGTTTAATTGAAAGGAAAATAAGGGGAATTGAATAAAATAGATGGGAGAAAGAGGTAGATGAGAGAGACATAAGGAGAGTTGTGAGGGTGATGAGAGAGACTAAATAGCAAAGAGAGAAAATAAGAGTTTTAGAAAGTACTTCCCTTTAAATACAAACTTTAATTAGCTACTAATACTAATTAACATTGATTACTCTTATATCCTTCCTTGACTCTTTAGTACTTAAGGGTCATTTAGATAATTAACCTTATAATATCTAACCTATACTAATCACTATTTTACTGATGCCAAATAATATCATGTTTATACTTCCAAAATTTTACTTTAACCTTTTAATTCTACTTAATTTATTCTTTTGAATTTAATTAATGTTTTTGTTGACTTTGAGATATTTCAACATTACTACAAATTAAGTGATTGGTAGCTGAACTAGGATATGACCAAGAAAATAGAGAGTGGCACTAAGCGATCTTAACTCGAATAAATCGAGAATGCAATCTATATGCTAAAAAATCAAGTTTTCAAACCAAAAAATTTTATTATCTAAGAGCCAAGTTTCTAAAAGTATGACCTTAAAGTCTATTCTTCGATGCCATATTTTGAAGTCAACATTGAACCAAGCTCATATGTCATATCCAAAATAGTTAAGAGACAGTAGCAATCCTTTATATAGTCACAATATGACGTGCTTCAAGTCCAATTGCAAGTTTACAACAATAATAGAAGATGCAATTTAACAATCATCAATCAATTAGGCATGAACCCTAATTGATATAAACCCTAGTTCACAAGAATTAAAAGAGCAAAAGGATCCCAATTCCTTACCAGATGTAACACACTGGTTGAAATTAGGATTGACTTGGAATTGTTGATGTTACGCACAACAAAATCAAGCCCACTCACCATAATCTTAGCTTAGAATTGATAAGAGTATTTTGTGAAGAGAGAAAACCTTTACACGTGAAAAAAAAGGCAACTGCAAATGATATTCAAAAAGTCCCCTTAGAGTTCCCTTTTTATAAGTATTTATACTTGTTCTAAATAAGAAAAAAATAACAAAAGAAAATGCTACATAAGGTTGGTTCTCCCACGTCAATAGAACAATGTATGGCCGGTTTCTTCTTGATTTATGTAGGTCCATGAATCACCCACAAACCAAGCATTAGTGTATTTGCTCACCATCCTGTAATACTGACAAATCTTGATGAAACGCAAAACATTTATGTAAAGTAAACGAAGACACTAAATGAATGTCTTCAAGTTCCAATTGTTCAAAAAGTATCCTCATCGCTAAGTTCTATAGTCCTCTAGCTCTCACTTTTGTTATGGGTCCTTTAGATGTATGATTCCCATCATCTCCTCAGGCCTGTGGAAGATTTTCCCTCAAATCTGATAGGTCTTCATGAACGTCATTTGGTAAATATGGAGATAGGTCTACAAAATTAAATGTAGCAAAGATGCCATATCCTCCTAGCAGTTCTAGCGTGTATGCATTGTTATTGATGCACTTTATAACTTTGAAAGGTCTATTTGCTTTGGGTGAAAGCCTCCATGACTTTTTGTGAGGAAACCTTTCTTTGCTAAGATTAATCCAGACTAGATCACCTGGATTATAAATTCTGGTTTTTCTATTTTTGTTACCCTTAAGTTTCTGTTGTTTCTGCATTTTTTTTAAGATTTTAGTTGTCCTTTGGTGAAGTTTCTGAATCTCCTTAGCTCATTTTACTCCACTCAGGCTTTCTTTCTTTGTTGCCGAATTAGCTATTAAATCCAATGGAAGAGAAGGATTATAGCCATACATGACTTCAAAGGGAGGTTTACTAGTTGAACTATGAGTTAACCTATTGTAAGTGAACTCAACAATAAGGAAACAAAAGTCCCAATCAATAAGATTCTTGCTAATCGTTGCTCTTAGTAGGGCACTAAGAGTATAATTAACAACCTCTGTTTGACCGTTCATCTGAGGATGGCATGAGTTACTATACATGAGTTTAGTACCAAGTTTTTCCATAGTGTCTTCTAGAAAAAGCTAAAAAACTTAGTGTCTTTGTCAAACACTATGCTGTGTGAAACATCATGTAGTTTTATAATTTCCTACACAAAAAGGTTAGCTATAAAAAGTGCATCATCCATTTTGTGGCAAGGCACAAAATGTGACATTCTGCTGAAGTGATCAACAACAACCATAATGGAATCCTTTCCTCTTTGTGTCCTAGGTAGACCCAAAATGAAATCCATACTAATATCACTCTAGGGTCAAGTAAGTAGAGGTAAAGGCATATATTCACCTTGAACTCCATTATTTCCTTTTGTCCTCTTACAGGCACCACACCTTTCCAATACCTTATGGACATTCTTTATCATACCCTTCCAGTGAAAATGCTCTTTCAACAACTCCAGAGTTCTCTTTTGACCAAAATGACCAAATAATCCTCCAGCATGAGCTTCCTTCACCAACAACTCTCTAACATACCCCTAGGGTATACACAATTTTCCTACCTTATATAGAAAGCCATCAATAATATAATACCCATCAACTATCTTTCTTCCAAAACATCTCTTAACAATTAATTTCAGGAACTCATCATGCAAATACTATTCCTTCATTAAATCAAACCCAAGCAGTTTTGATTGTAGAGAGGTGATAAGTACATACCTGCGTGACAAGGTGTCAACTACAACATTCGTACTTCCCTTTTTGTACTTAATCACATATGAAAAACTCCATAAAAACTCCATCCATTTAGCTTGGCGTTTTAATAGATTTTGCTAACCTTTGAAGTGTTTCAATGACTCATGATCTGTATAAATAATGAACTCTTTAGGAAGAAGATAATGTTGCTATGTCATCAATGCCTCACTAAGGAATAGAACTCCTTATCATAAATTGAGTAGTTTAAAGGTGAACCACTCAATTTTTCACTAAAATAAGCAATAGGCTTCTTTTCCTGTATCAACACAATACCGATCCCTACCCCTGAGGCACCACACTTGAATTAAAAAATTCAGTCAAAATTAGGTAAAAATAACACTAGGGCACTAGTTAGTTTTGTTTTCACCTCCTCAAAACTCTTTTAAGCTTTTTCTCCCTAAACAAAAGGAACATCCTTCTTTGTCAATTTAGTTAACGGACTGACAATGCTACTAAAATTAATGACAAAACATCTATAGAATGAAGCTAGTTCATGAAAACTTCTTACCTCAGCAATTGATTTTAGTGTTGGCCAATCCCTAATAGCCCTCACTTTTTCTTCATCTACTCTAACACCAGAACTAATTATAATAAATCCAAGAAATGTTACCTCGGTTTGATAGAAAGAACGCTTCTTGAGATTTGCATACAGTTCTTGGTCCCTTAGCACTAAAAACATGGCCTGTAAATGTTTCACATGATTTTTTAGGTTTTTACTGTAAATCAAAATGTCATCAAAATAAACAACAACAAATTTGCCTAGAAATTCCTTCATTACATGATTCATCAGCCTCATAAAAGTACTAGGGGCATTAGTTAGACCAAATAGCATGACCATCCACTCATATAACCCATGGCGTGTTTTAAAAGTGGTCTTCCACTCTTCTCCTTCCCTCATTTGATTTTGGTGATATCCGCTTTTAAGATCCACCTTAGAGAATACCTGTGCACCATGTAGCTCATCTAACATGTTATCAAGTCTAGGAATGGGATACCTGTATTTAATGGTGATTTTGTTGATGGCCCAGCTATCAATGCACATCCTCCATGTGCCATTTTTCTTAGGAACAAAAAGGGCAAGAACAGCACAAAGACTGATACTCTCCCTAACAAAACCCTATTCTACTAATTCATCCACCTGACGGTTCAATTCTCGAGCCTCCTCAGGATTCATGCGATATGCAGGTTGATTTGGTAAAACTGATCCTAGCTAAAAATCAATGGCATGTTCAATGCCTGTTAGAGGTGGCAATCCCTCAAGTAATTCATCTGTAAATAGATCTTTGTACTCATCCAATACCTAAGTTACCATAGGGGGTAACTGTTCACGCCCATCCACCTCTAATGCATACCTCATCTACAATAGATACACTAGCCTCTCATTTGCTATGGCCTCCTCTAGTTCATACTACCCCACCAATAACATCTTCTTCTTCCCAGCCTTATTTATTTACCTATGTGCCTCTTGTACTTCAGAAGGTGACATAGGGTTCAACATTATACGCTTACCCTCTTTCTAGAACACGTAAGTGTTCCTAAATCCATCATGTAATACTGTCCTGTCATACAACCAAGGCCTACCAAGTAATATGTGGGATGTACACATAGGAAGAATGTCACAAATAATCTCATCATGGTACTTATCTCCTATGCTGAAAGGAACCTTAGCCCTCTGAGTGACATATAGACTGCTTTGTTCACTCAACCAATGCAATTTATAGGGCTTGGGATGTGGGAGATGTGGAACAAATTTTCCCTTTACTCATCTTCATTAGTAGGAAAGGTAGTCATTGCTCTATGCAGCACATTAATGGACAAATACCGATCATTCCCCTTATCCTCATGTACTTCAGCATCTGCATCACCATAATACTCATCTAATACAACTAATAGATCTGTGGTCTCGTGTATGTCTTCCTCATCTTCTTCACTCGCAGCCTCCATAATAGTCATAGCCCTTCTGTTTGGACACTAAGTAACCGTATGTCCAAAACCCAAACATTTAAAACATTTAACCTAACAATTCCATCCTCCTGATGTACCTGCTACAAACCTTCTGTTTGGACACTAAGTAATCATATGTCCAAAACCCAATCATTTAAAACATTTAACCTGACAATTCCGTCCTCCTGATGTACCAGCTATAGCCTATTTGTTATCATTTCCTACAACTGTTTTTCCTTTTCTCGCTAAATCTTTCTCCCCTCTATCGTCTAGCATTACTAGATTCTTTTCCACATTTTTGTCGTATCCCCCTCTATCTACCTGTTTACCCTCAGAACCATATAGTTTTGTAGAAGTTCCATACCAGTTGCTCACTGCTAGATATGGATTAGATCACCTCTGTCTCTCCACTTTCAAAGCTAGCTGGATGGCCTCATCAAAGGTATCATACCTCTGGAGCTCCATAATACATGCAATGTCATATTTTAACCCTAATACAAATCGTGCTAAGGTCTATTCAGAAGGTTCAACTAACCCACATCTAATCATCAGTGTCTCAAACTCCTATACATATCCATCAATAGTTTTGCCTCCCTGCCTCAATGTTTAGAGACGCATGAATAACTTCTGTCTATAGTGCTTTGGTATAAACCTCCTCTTCATAACCCTTTTCATTTCCTGCCAGGTATGTATCTTAACATCACCATCCCTTCGTCTACTAGCTACAAGATTCTTCCACCATAAAGCGGCATAGCTTGTAAACTCTACGGCTGCAAGACGAACCCGAGTGTGATAATTAATTTCATAACACTCAAATAGGCCCTCTACCTTATCTTCCCAGTCTAGATAATCCTCTACAGAACTCCTTCCAGCAAATGAAGGCATTTTCAACTTTACATATTCCAGACCCCGAGGCGGCTTGAACTCATAGTTAGGATAAGGTTTATTCTCAAAGTTATCATCCTTTTCCTCCCGAAAAGCATGATAATCTCCTCCCATTCTTCTACCCTTATTTCCTCCAAGTGCTCCTTCCCTATATGCATTATGAGGGGCTACCTAAGGCAGGGGTGCTTGTAGATTTACTATTGGTGGTTATGGCAATGTCATATGATCAATCGTGTTGCTAATGCAGCAATAATAGTAGTAAGATCCTGCAATTGTTCTTCTAAAGTTCTTCCACCTACAGCATGATGTCCCTGACCTCCTCTAACCAAATTGTTGGCCTTATTCCCAATCCCACCATTCACATTATCATTTGACATGGTTTCTGAATTAAACCTTTGACAATTTTTTTTTTGTACTCACGGTCACACCTTCACAACAACACACACTTCACACCAACAACAACACACTCCACAACACTCACGTCATAACAACAACACACTCTATGGCACAATTTTTTTTTTTTTTTATACAATCACACCTCCATAACACCAATTCTTCCAACCTAAAATACACTCATCACTCTACACACTCACAACACAACACCTTCATGGCACAACACACTTACACCTACGGTACACAAACACACTTCACGGTTCAAACACATACACACCCACAATACAACACAACCTCAAGGCTCAAACACTTTACAACACCACAAGCATCCAAGGCACTACAACTCAATGTACAATACATATACAATCAAGGCACCATACCCTCATGGCACCACTTAGACTCATAGCAAACATTCACTCTACACGACACAATTTCCTCAATGCTCAAGTTAATATTTCAATCAAAGCAATTTAATGCACAATCACTACACAAGTACAATTATGGAATCAAATTAAATGATCTCCCCATCTTCCAAGCATGGATCTCACGACAAGAAAATGTAAATTTGATTTCCACACTTCAATATGCAAAAGCCATGTAATCACGACACAAATCAACATAATGTCTTCAATTCCACTTCTCACCACAACAATATCTAAATGGCACAGCAAGAACCCTAAATCCCCAAATTAAAATCACGATTTCCCTTCCTCAAAACCGTGCTCTAACACAAAATTATGATGTGCTTCAAGTCCAATTGCAAGTTTACAACAGTAACAGAAGATGCAATTTAATAATCATCAATCAATTAGGCGTGAACCCTAATTGATATGAACCCTAGTTGACATGAATTAAGAGAAAAAAAGGATCTCAATTCCTTACCAGATGTAACACACTAGTTGAAATTAGGATTGGCTTGGAATTGTTGATGTTACGTACAACAAAATCAAGCCCACTCACCACAATCCAAGCTTAGAATTGATAAGAGTATTTTGTGAAGAGAGAAAACCCTTACATGTGAAAAAAAAAAGGCAGCTGCAAATGATATTCAAAAAGTCCCCTTGGAGTTCCCTTTTTACAAGTATTTATACTTGTTCTAAATAAGGAAAAATTAACAAAAGAAAATGCTACATAAGGCCGATTCTCCCACGTCAATGGAACAATGTATGGCCGGTTTTTTCTTGATTTATGTAGGTCCATGAATCACCCATAAACTAAGCATTAGTGTGTTTTCTCACCGTCTTGTAATACCGATAAATGTACCTAATGAAATGCAAAACAATTATGTAAAGTAAAAGAAGACACTAAACGAACGTCTTTGGGTTCCAATTGTTCAAAAAGTATCCTTATCACTAAGTTCTATAGTCCTCTAGCTCTCGCTCTTGTTATGGGTCCTTTAGATGTATGATTCCCATCACAATATGCTAAATATGAATCTCATTTAGGATGCCACTTAAGTGATATCTGATAAGACTAAAACATACAAAAAATTTTCCATATACATGAATCCACAAACTCTATTGGTTCATCTAGAACACCATACATCAACAACCAACACAAAGTTAAAGACAACTCCTATTAAATAACTGATCATATACAACAACCAGTAATAATAGAAATAAGAACACCAAGAAATCTCAATATCAACAAAATGGAAAGTCCTAAGTACTCTCCTAGGCCACCACTTATTCCACTACTTAATGTGTTCTTGCTCACCTATCATTCATAGATATGTTTCCATCAAAATCTATTTAAATATATAGTCACATGTACTTAAGCTATTGTGCATCATTATCAGCCTGCACTATTAACTTCTGATAACACTAACTTCTTTTTCTTTAATCTAATTTTAATTTTTTTTATATCATCACAATTGTTATTCTAAGAACTATCAAAATATGGTAGCATATTAAAATTTCCATAATACTTAAAATTACAAAAATGCCCATAAGTTGCTTAATTTGTTTCTTAGTCTACAATTAGACTATTTTCACATATTTTTGCATAGAATTATATCCTTTTAACACATTTTTATCCTTTAAATGGAAATATTATCAACTGAAAAATAGAACATTTTCCCCTATCACTTCTTACTTTGACAGTTATTATATTTATTCATATACATGGTAACTTAAGATTCTTTTTAACTTGGTTTAAGCTTTGATTTGGGTATAGAGATAACATGATGCTCAATCCATATCATCAAAACATAAATATTCATCATCAATCAATAGCATCTCTTAGCCTAAATTACATAAAATGGGTTCCTAGTTTGGTTCCTTAGACAATCTATTAGTTGGCTCTATCTTCAACAAATCTCGCATTTTAGCTTATAAAACTAAATTGGGTAATTTTGTATACATTTTTCATGCATAATGACACCCTTAAGACATTAAACATTGCCATTCAAGCCTCCTAATCATCCATAAGTAATTGATTCCATCCACATATCTCAAGCAAATATCATAATCATGTATCTTTGCCTCAATCTTCTATACCTCTTCATCGATTAGGTTGCACTTCTATGATTTCCCAATTCAATTCCATGCTTGGTTGGCTAAATAAAATGATTTTTTTATTGCTCAATGTCAAGTGAAATTTCAAACCTAAGTAGCTTAGTTGAAGCTAGGTGGCTTACTTTAAATCTTTGAGTAAGTCTTAGCTTAACTCATGTCCCAATTCCTATCACTAGCCACCACAGTGCACAAACCTTAGCGAGTCACCATTTTGAGTGTCACTTTTGAGCTTACAGATTATTTAGGGCATAATTACCACTATTCAAGGTTTTATGTTAATTCATGTGTATGCACATAACTTAACATGTATACTTAGTGATAATATGCCTACTTTACATGCAACTTTATTCCATATAATATTGTAAGTTGAATGTTTATAGTCTTGTTATACCTTAAAGCTTAAATTTTGAATTCCGATAAATGACGAGTTATATCAATAAACTTATAAGTTTACTAAAATAAAATTTTTATGAGCTTTATTATGAGAAATAAACATTATGGGATCGTTTTGTTTAATTTTTTTTTATAACCAATCATAAAGTTTATAGTGATGTAGCATATATATTGTAAAAATTGGATTAGGTTTATCACAAACCATTGATTCCGCAAAAACCTGGAGTGCGATCTTCAAATACCAATTGATTCTATGAATTCTTAGGTATTTGGCATCCAAACTCAACAATTATATGAAATTCAAGAATTTTGGGAAGGGAATAGAGCAAGGACAACTCCAAATTGTGATAATATTCAATCCATCATTTGTTCATTGCACTAAGGCATATAAATAATAGCAAGCACAAAGCTACCAAAAATAGAATGTAAAAATTTTTTAAAAATAAAAATGCCTAAAACTTACGGACACAAAGAAAATTAAAAGACAAATACAATACCACAAAAAAAACTCAAAACAGAGATGTTTATAAAAAGTTACAAGTAATCTAAAAATTACAAAAAAAAAATAGCAAATTTGACTGTTTGAAGGACTAAACAAAGGAATTTTCCCTAAAAACAGCATAACTCAGCACCAAAGGTTCTGATTTCTGCAAGTTAGCTCATTTCCTTCGAAATAAGGTCTAGAAATCAAGAAATTGTGATTGACTCATTTTTGTCCCATTTTGCTATGTACCTGTTTGCTAGTACCTTCATCTCATCATATAATATAATGGAAAATGTTGCTCGAAACCCTATTTAGATAAAAAAAAAATGGGGTTATAACACAATTTACAAAAAATAAAAAGAAATCCTTAATTAAAAAAAATGTTAACATGTCTAGAACCTTAATTTCTAGTTTTCCAAAAGGCTCATTTCTTAATTAAAATCATTTAGCCCAACTAATTTTAACCTTTTTATTTTTCAGACTTCAATCAATGGTGACTCTATAACTTCCTAAAATATTCATAGACAAAATTCTATCATGTCAGTATTAGATAAGAAAATATGCCTATGATTTAGCTCTAAACGAAGCCAAATAAAGTCCAAGAGCTAGAGATAATTTAGTATATTAAAAGTTGACATAAATCAACTTAGTCAAAATCAAAGTTGACTTGAGTTAACTAACTCAATCAGACTACATGACTTAAGTCTTCTCCTTGATAGCCCTAAGAAGACTTAGGTAGACTTAAGTTGTTAAGTTTTAGACCTAGGTTGACTTAGGTTATGCTTGGTAGTTAAGATGTTAAGGATTCATATGAGACCCTTTTCGAATAGAACCGATGGATTTGGACCAATAAAATTCAATTGAAAAGCATCAACTCTATCTTATACTATAATCCTTAATAGAGAGTTCAATCTTATTTTCATATTTTTACCTAGCAACATAACCTCGAATCTAGTCAAACTCTATCAGTAGGATCAATACTCCATCCTAAGCATTTCATAAATATTGAATTGAAAAACTCAAACTGGATTGACTAAAGTCTTCTCAAAGTTAACCCAAGTTAACTCTCATTAGTTGATGGGAAGACTCAAGTAAACTCAATTTGACTTAAGTCAACTCCTTCTTAATTTAATCCAATCTTACCCTAATTACAAGGATTAATAATGTAAAACTTAGATTAACTAGGTAAAGTGTAAATCAATAGCAAATTGAATCTTGAAATTACCTAAAATTAAAATTCCTTAGAACATGACCTATAAAGCCTTATGTAACAAAGTTCAAAATCATATCCAATTCATGTCCAATTAGAACTAGTTTTCCTTATTAATCATTATCTAAGATTTAATCATAAAAACACATACAAATTACAAGAGAATTTCACCTAATTGCAACTAGTTCCAAGCTTCTAAGTTGGTGTGCACATCAAGTCCAATTTTTCTACAAGAATCTTTGACATTTCTTTAACCTTATCTTATCTTATCTTTCAAAAATTACCCCTTATAATTACATATCTTATGATTAGTTTCATCTCCTCTAGAAAGCCAAATTTCCCACAAGATAACATGATCAAATCATTTGAAAAAGACTTAAACATGACCGGTTCCTATTAGCTGGTGTGTAGTTTGGGTTAGATTTTTCCACATGTTCAATTGACCAAGTCTAAGAAAATGACACCTAATGACCAATTGCTTCTTACTCAATTTAGATAAGAACATTCAATAAGAAACACTCACACGCCAATTGGCTCTTTAACTCCAATTATACCCTATCTTATTCTCAATCCATAGGAAAATTGCATATCCATTATTGCAACACCCAAACTAGTTCCTTTTCTTCTTTTTAGTGGTGAATTTCAAGCTAAAAATTGTCACACAAACCTAATAAACATAACCTAGCAAAGAATATATCCAAATCTTATCTAAGTTCAAGGATAGAAACATGCCATAATAGCATATTCCAACCAGCATCCTTCTTCCCCTAGTGGATGCGCACATCAATTATTCTACCTAGCTTATCCTGTCTTACCCTAACTTATTCTAATGAGTCTATGAAGGTGATATGCCATAAGGAAGATTCCAACTGGTCATTCCCCCCTAGGACATGAAAGTTTAGGCATGAGTTATCCAAAAGCAATGATGAACAAAACAACAAATAGGTTACTATGAAAAGGTTAAGGTAATAAGTCAATGTAGGTAACTTTTCTTTTCCATTTCCATGTATGCCAGCCACCCTTGAGATATCACTTCATCTACCAACCTTCCACTAAGCAAGATAACTAAACCACCTAGCCCCATACACTAACTAACTCTTGATCAAAACCAACAAGCAACTTGAGGACCACTCATCCTAAGTTCAAGAGTAGGAAACTTCAATTTTGTAGAAGTTTTAGTAAGACTTCTAGCTTATTTCTAAAAGTTTCAATACCGATCTTTGTTAACTTTTACGTTATAAGGTTCTTATCATAGCAATTTCCCAAGGTTACCAACCAAAAGGTAATTGTCTTTGTAGCATATTCCTCAAATAGCCTATTAATACTTCTTGTTTCCTAAGTTTTGTAAGTTTCTATAGTCGTGCCAATCTAAGGGATTTAATCACCTAAAACATAAGGCTATTCCATTATCCTTTTTCCTTATATATGTATTAGAATATATTTCAAGAACATCTTGTTAAGTTCCATCATCCATAATAAAAGACACTAAGTTCTTTTATACATACATGAAATTACTTAGATTAACACCTAAAAGAGAAATAGAATTTATAATTGACCTAGTATCAAGAACTGGAACTATCTCTAAGGCACCTTATAGGATGGCACCTATTGAAGTAAGAGAATTGAAAACTCAATTATTGAAGTTATTAGAGCAAGGATTCATAAGACCTAGTATTTCACCATAAGGAGCTATTGTATTGTTTATCAAAAAGAAAGATGAATCTTTAAGGTTTTTTTATCGATTACTGTGACTTAAACAAAGTTATGATTACAAGCAAGTAACCCCTTCCTCACATTGATGACTTATTGATAGGAATCAAAATCCTACATGACCTATCACTAAGGCAAGAGCCAAAGGGTTACAAAATTTAGCAATGAGGGTCCTCTTTGAACAACCCGACCCTAAAAATATTTGTATACTAACTTCTTTTCTATTACTTATTTGTTGTGCATTCCAGCAAATATACTTGTCGGTTTTTATAAGGCGATGGATAAACTCACTAAAGCTCAGCTTGTGGGTTATTCATGGACCTACATAAACCAAAGAAGAACCGATCCAACAATATGTTCACTTGACTTGAAGAACTGGCCACTTGAAGACCATTTTTGCACTTATAATTGTGATTTTTGAACTAGCCACCTAATGGCAATTTTGTAATTTTTTGGTTTATTTTGCCTTAATATGAGCAAGTATAAATACTTTCTAACTAGGGTTTTTAGGGAGCTTTTTTTTTTATAATTTGATAAAAATACAAAGACTTGCTATGAGAGTCACCTTCTTGCTAGCATCTACTCTTATCAATTTCTTTGGAAATTGTGGCAAGTGTGGCTTAGAATTCTTGTGAGTAGTATCAAGATTTTCTAAGTTGCATCTTATTATTGCTAGTGTGTAATATCTAGTGATAGTTAGTTGATCTTGTTATGTGTTGATGCGTGAAATCCTAGGTATATTAAACCTAGAACCCTGACAACGCTATTTAATTCAATTACTGTGAGGATCGTCTCGAATAAGTAGCACGTAACTAGACCCCAATCACACCTATTGACTGAAACCTAAGTTATCAAAAGGGTTTCCAGGCAATTCGGTTAAAAATTTCTATGGAAGAGTTCTTTTGCAAAAGAACAAAAAGGGATTTTCGTACTCTTACGAAAATTGTGTTTTCTCAATTCAATAATAATATATTTCATGGCCGCCCCCTTACACGGCTTTATATGGTGTACAAACAACAATATGAAATACCTATGTTGCTTAATCTATTTGTTTCCTTATTCTCATGTAACCGAATAGGCAACTAAATAATATAAATTACGAACCAAACAAATAAAACAAAAACATAACAAATAACAAAACTGAATGTTGATAAGTGTTGGTTCTCCTTTAGTGTAACTTAATTCCTTAGCTTGTAGGTCCATGACTAATCCTTGTAGAGCTTCATTCATCCTCTTAGCTCTAGCTTAGGTCATCGGGCCTCCAATACCATGTAATAGACCATAGGATTTTGGTTCCTTCCTTTTAGATGCTAGCTGATCCTCATCATTCCCTCCTTCCTCGAAAAGATTCGTCCTCGAATCACCTGCATCATAAGGAGTAAAATCAGATACATTAAAATTTGCGCTTACATTACCATAGTGATTTGGTAAGTCAATTTAGTAAGCATTGTCATTGATGCGCTCCACTTCTTGGAAAGGTCCATCTCCCTTAAGATGCAGTATAAACCTTCATTGCTTTGCAAATCTTTCTGTTCTCAAATGCACCTAAATCCCTTCTTTTGGATGAAACACAGTCTTGACACGTCCCTTTGGCCACTTCCGGGTCACCTCCAATTTCTTCGCATCCACAGCTATCCCATCTATACCTGTAACAAAGTCATAAGAAAATACCATACTAGGTAACGAAAGGTTAGTGTCAGTATAAGTAAAATAAACATCCTTGTACATAAGTACAAGTAGTTGTTTCCTCGCCAACATTGCACTCTTACCTCTCTTTTTCTTACAATTTTCTCTCCTCTCAATATTTCAAACTCTCTTCCCTTATAACTCACCAGTGTTTGCTTCTCACTCTCCTTCTTTTTCTCATCCTTCTCTTGCACACTCTCGTGTTTCTCTCTGAATTCTTTTGCTATCCTCACTTGATCCTCACAAGCTTCCCATGGTTTTTGTGGCGTGAGAACCACTTTCCTTTTGTTTAGTACAAAGGAATATTGGTTCTTGTACTCATCATATGTGATCTTCTGGTCGAATTGCCAAGGTCACCCTAACAATATGTGGCTAGCCTGCATAGGTACCACATCACATATAACCTCATCTTTGTAGCTCCCTATGGAAAATGCTATAAGAACCTACTTGGTCACCTTAACCTCCCCACATTCATTTAACCACTGTAATCGATATGGTTTCAAATGTTTCATAGCTTTCAACTGCATCTTTTCTACTAGCAAGGTGCTAGCAACATTAGTGCAGCTGCCATTATCAATTATAAAGCTACAAACTCTACCCTGCACATGACATCATGTATGAAAAATATGTTTATGTTGGATCTCCTCACCATCCTCCTAGGGTTATTCACTAAGTACTCTCCTCGTGACATATAACTCGCCACTCATGGGTCCCTCTAAGTCAACATCCTCATAATCCTGCAATGGTGACTCCTCCTCCTCCTTAGAGCTCACACTCTTTACATCCCCATTGTCACTGATAATCATGGCTCTCTGATTTGGACATTGGGATGCAATGTGTCCAAACCCCTAACACTTAAAATACTTAATATCTCTAGTTTTTTACAGGGGTTTAGTGTCAATTTTTTCCTTAGATGCACCAACTGGATTCTTAACCTTCACATCCTCCTTAAGCTTTAAATATGTGGAGTTCCTCTTACAATTAGACTTCAATGGAGATTTGGAAGTCGAACCAGTCCTCTATTCACTCATATATTTTAATTGTCGCTCTACTTTAATTGCTCTATGTAGTAGTTCTTCCATATTTAAATAATGGTGTAGATCCACTACATTAGCTATTTCCCTATTTAACCCATTGATGAATCTAGCCATAGTGGCCTCATCATCCTCCTCAACTCTAACCCTAATCAAAGCTATCTCCAACTCCTTATAATAATCATCTACACTTTTGGTTCCCTATGTCAATCCTTAGACCTTCCTAAGTAAGTCCTTGTAGTAGTGACTAGAAATGAACCGTTTCTGCATAATAGTCTTCATCTCATCCCAAGTGCTAACAGGTCTCTCTCCATACTTACACCTATTACACACTAGTTGATCTCACCATAAACTAGCGTAATCTGAAAACTCTACTACAGCCAGTTTTATCTTTTTCTCCTCAATGTAGTTATGGCATTCAAACACATAATCTATTTTCCTCTCCCACTCTAAATACAACTCTAGATCATTCTTTCCCTGAAATGTTAGGATTTTCAATTTAATACTACCCAGATTACTATCACGCCTTTGGGTACTCCCTCTGTCCCTAATGTGTTGATAATCTCCAAAATCAGACTCCTTACCTTCTTCTATCTTAACTCCTCCCCTATTCGGTCTACCTACTCCTCGCCTGACAATAATACTGCTAGATGGTTCCCTACTCCTTTCCATCTTATCCATTCTTTCATGGATCTGCTCAAGTTCACCCGTCAAGATTCTTTTCAGCTCCCCCATCAACTCCTCAAACATCACTCTACTCTATCCTCCATTAGTGTCTTGTCTCGACATAATTCTAAAGTTATCAATAGAGTAAGATCACAAGTAAAAGAAAATTATATATGCTCCTCACACCTACTCGTGTATTGCTCACAAATAATATGCTCACAATTCCACTCGTGTATATCTCTCACAAAATATGTCCTCACAACTCGCTTTTTTTTTATAATGCTTTGCTAGGAACTCAAATTGGAACTACTCAACACAAATCACTAAGTCACACTAGTGATCACTAGTTGATTCCAAGTCATGATGTAATGAGAATTCTAATAAATATGAGCAATCTCTTACTACTAACTTTGGAATAAGTCAAGAAAATTCCTCAACAAGCAATTCAATGGATAGATAAATTTGCACCAAATCTATAAGAATTATGGAATGTAATTTCGGATACAAGATTTAGAAAGACAAGATACAAATTGTGGTTGGAATTGGAAAGTGAATTTGGCAATTGAATTGTAACTTGCCAAAACTAAAAGTTTTCTATTAGGAGATTATAGTTCTTGATTTTTTTTTATACGTATGCCTTCCAAGATGAACTATGAATTGAACAACAATTGAATTTTCAAAGACTAACTAAGACTTAGATGTCGTCGATCTCCAAGGGATTTTAGTGACCGAACAAGATTGTTTTTTTTTTAATACAAATTTCCAGATATAAGTATAGAAAATAACATCAGATGAATAACGAAAAAGGGATAGACATGAGTATAGAAAATAACAACAGACGAATAACGAAAAAAGGATAGAATTTACTTGATTCAAGAAGCCAAAGCTCTAATACCAAATGATGCATGAAACCCTAAGTGTATTAAAACTAGAACCCCGACGACGCTATTTGATTCAATTACTGATACGAACCACGCCAACGTGTGACGAAACCCAAT
The DNA here is from genome assembly GCA_037954665.1 of Laguncularia racemosa. Classification (NCBI taxonomy): domain Eukaryota; kingdom Viridiplantae; phylum Streptophyta; class Magnoliopsida; order Myrtales; family Combretaceae; genus Laguncularia; species Laguncularia racemosa. Next base: position 1,730,560 of record JBBMOL010000153.1, read on the forward strand.
ACCAATACGTTCGGAATTCGCTACCCACGATGCCAAACACACTCAAGTGGAAACCGCGACCCGTTGCCTATAAGTGAGACAAGAACCTTGGTATAATATGTAGACGCCACAATCGGGATGAAAGACCAATTGATAAGTCGGGATGAACGCCACGGAATAAAAATCTGATAAGTTCTAGATTAGTTCTTTAAAGAACCAAGAGAGGAATTCTCTCAAAGTGTTTTCAAACTTGTATGTTGTATATTCTATTTTTTATGTTGTATCTAAACCCTAGGAGCTTTATATTAGGGTTTACAATTCGTAACAATGATGCCCCAAAACAACATAGCTTCAATAAGTTGCGTAAAATAACAAAACAATGACTTAAAGGCTGGTAGCGTGGGAATGAAGGTTGGCGGCCTTGGAGCCGGCGTTGGAGATGTACACGACCATGTACTTCTAGTCGTGTATCTTTCTATGGAAATTCTTGACAACATACATGACCGTGTACTTCTAGTCGTGTATCTTTCTGTGGAAATTCTTGACACCATACACGGCCGTGCCTTTGAACCGTGTATATGACCATGTATGATTCTGTGTAACCTCCAGACTCCTACACGGCCGTGCCTTGTAAAGACACGCCCTCTTCAACCCGTATCCATTATGACTTGTACAAGAGCAAGGGCATTCCCATGGTTGTTCCAATCCTTTCCAACTTCATGATTGCTCAAATCCTTTTCGACTTCATGGACATCCTTTATCAACTCGTTAAGTGCTTCCTTTAATCGTTTCGCTTAAGTTCTTGTGATCGGTCCAGGTGGCACATCAAGAGGATCCACATTCCATCTTCTGGCTTGGCTCCCATCATGGCTCTCATCATTCCCCTCCTCTTGAAAAGGATTTGTCCTCAAATCATCGCTTACATCAAAAGGACTCAAATCAGTAACATTAAATGTAGCACCTACTTGATACTCACCTGGTAAATCTATCTTGTATGCATTATCATTTATGCGCTCAAGAATTTGAAATGGTCCACCGCCTCTAGGAAGTAGTTTAGATCGACGTTGCACAGGAAACCGCTCTTTGCGCATGTGAACCAAACCCAGTCTCTAGGTTCAAAGACAGCTTGTCGACGACCCTTATTAGCTTGTTTCACATACTGCTCTGTTCTTCGCTCAATGTTTAGCCTTGCCTTCTCATGGATTTATTTAACAAATTCTGCTTTCTTCTTTCCATCTAGATTAACATACTCAGAAATAGGCAGAGGTGATAAATCCAAAGGAGTTAGTGGATTAAAACCATACACAATTTCAAAAGGAGTAAACTTAGTAGCAGAATGCATTGCGCGATTATAGGCAAATTCAACATGCGGCAAACAATCCTCCCAACTTTTAATGTTCTTTTTAATGGCAGCCCTCAATAAAGTAGATAAAGTTCGATTTACTACCTCAGCTTGACCATCGGTCTGTGGATGACAAGTAGTAGAAAACAATAACTTAGTTCCTAACTTAGCCCACAATGTCTTCCAGAAGTAGCTCAAGAACTTAGCATCTCTATTCGATACGATTGTTCTAGGCATACCATGTAATCTCACAACTTCCTTAAAGAACAAATTAGCAATATTGCAAGCATCATCTGTTTTGTGACAAGGAATGAAATGTGCCATTTTAGAGAATCTACCAACGACTACAAAAATAGAATCTCGACCATGTCTAAACCTGGGTAATCCTAACACAAAATCCATTGAAATATCTACCCAAGGCTCATGAGGAATGGGAAGTGGGGTATAAAGCCCTTGAGGTTGGACTCTAGATTTTGCTTGCTTACACTTGACACATCGCTAACAAATCCTCTCAACATCTCGTTTCATGTGAGGCCAATAGAAGTGTTCCTGCAATACCCCTAAGGTTTTAGCTACTCCAAAATGTCCCATTAAACCTCCTCCATGAGACTCCCTCACTAGTAATTCTCTTAAAGAACAAATTGGAATGCATAGTCTACTCTCCCTAAACAAGAATCCTTCATGTTTATAAAACTTACCATGACCACTCTTCTCACAATGCACATACTCCTCACAAAAATCTCGATCAGTAGCATACAATTCCTTAATGTGCTCAAAACCAAGCAGTCTAGAACTAAGAGTAGAGATAAGAGCATACCTTCTAGAAAGTGCATCAGCAACGACATTCTCTTTGCCTTGCTTGTAGTGGATGACATAGGGAAATGTTTCGATGAACTCCACCCAACGTGCATGCCTTTTATTTAGCTTATGTTGTCCCTTCAAGTACTTCAACGATTCATGGTCAGTGTGGATCACGAACTCTTTTGGCCAAAGATAGTGTTGCCAAGTCTCTAATGCTCGAACCAAGGCATATAACTCCTTGTCATAAGTAGGGTAGTTTAAGGTTGCCCCACTTAGCTTCTCGCTAAAGAATGCAATTGGTCTTCTCTCTTGCATGAGCACTGCTCCAATACCTAATCCTGAAGCATCACACTCAATTTCAAACGTTTTAGAGAAATTAGGTAAAGCTAGTAATGGTGCCTGAGTCAGCTAATTTTTAAGCGTTTGAAAGGCCTTCTCTTGTTGCTCTCCCTAGCTGAACCCCACGTTCTTCTTAATTACCTCAGTAAGTGGTGCTGCAATGGTACTGAAATCCTTCACAAATCTCTTGTAAAAACTCGCTAGTCCATGGAAACTCCGCACATTACTTACATTAGTTGGACTAGGCCATTCTTGGATCGCACGAATCTTTTCTTCATCAACCTGTATCCCCTATGCACTAACAACAAAACCAAGAAACACAAGTTTGTCTGTGAAAAAAGTGCACTTCTTGAGGTTGGCATATAATTGCTCCTTTCGAAGCACTTCTAAAACATCCCTCAAGTGAGATATCCAAACTCTTGCTGTAAATGAGGATATCATCAAAATGGACAACCACAAATTTGCCAATAAAAGTCCTCAAAACATGGTTCATAAGTCTCATAAAAGTACTAGGTGCGTTAGTTAAACCGAAAGGCATTACTAACCACTCATACAATCCATATTTTGTCTTAAATGCGGTTTTCCATTCATCACCTTCTTTCATTCTAATTTGGTGATATCCGCTTTTCAGATCAATTTTGGAAAAGACACTAGACCCATGTAACTCATCTAACATGTCATCTAAGCGAGGAATGGGATGACGATACTTTACCGTGATGTTATTGATGGCACGGCAGTCAACACACATTCTCCATGACCCATCCTTCTTAGGCACCAAAATCACAGGCACTGCACATGGACTCATGCTTTCTCTCACGTACCCCTTCTCCATTAATTCATCGACCTGCGTTTGGAGTTCCTTTGTCTCCTCTAGATTGCTCCTATAAGCCGGTTTGTTTGGAATCGATGCTCCGGGTACTAGGTCAATTTGATGCTCAATACCACGAATAGGTGGTAATCCGTTTGGAATCTCCTCAGGGAAGACATCTTCAAAGTCCTGCACAATAGACACAACGACACTAGGCAAAGAGTTAAATAGTTCGTTAGTATTCAAACAAGTTTCCTTAAAAACCAGCAACAACATAGGTTGCTTCATCACTAACGCTCTCCTCACTACACTTGCTCTTACCACACAACTCTCCTTTTGCAAGGCTGCACTCTCCTTTTCACTCACCACCAAAGTTGATCCCCCTTCAACTTGGTCTCTCACACTCTTTCCAGCCTTCCTCTCTTTTTCCTTTTGATATCGACTTTTGTGTTCCTTTTCTTTCTCACTGTCTTTTGCTCTCTCACTCTCCCTTTGTTTTTCACTCACCTTATATTTTGCAAAAGACTATTGTAGCTGCAACTGATCCTCATACACCTGTTTAGGTGTTAAAGGTTTAAGATTAAAGCTTTTCCCTTGGTGAACAAGCGTATACTTGTTAGAAAAGCCATCATGAACAACCTTCCTATCAAATTGCCATGGTCTCCCCAACAACACATGACACGCTTGCATTGGTACCACATCGCACAACACCTCATCCTCATACCTACCGATGCAAAAAGTAATCAAGGCTTGCTTACTCACCTTAGTCTCGTCACTATCATTCAGCCACTGCAATTTATATAGACTAGGGTGTCTAGTAGTCTTGAGTCCCAGCCTCTCAACAATAAAATTACTCACCACATTGGTGCAACTTCCTTCATCAATGATCAAACTGCAAATATAATCACATAGATAACATCTAGTATGAAAGATATTCTCTCTTTGCACCTCCTCTTCTTCCTTCACCTACACATTCAAAGCTCTCTTCACTACTGCCACTAACCTCCCTATTGCAGGCTCCTCATCATCACTAACGTCCTCTAATGGAGGCATATCATCCTCTTCACTATCCCCCTCAGTCTCATACTCACCATCATCACGCAGAATCATAACACGCCTATTCGGACATTGACTAGCAATATGGCCTCTACCTTAGCATTCAAAACATCTAATGTCACGATTTCTAGGAGTAGAAGAATCAAGTTTACCTTGATCACCAGGAGTAGAACCCGCTTGCCTCTACTCTCCTTTTGGTTTGGTGAGTAAAGGCTTTTCTTCCTTCTTCCATTGGTTAGTCTTCCAGGCGGATGAACCAGCACCCTGTTGAAACCGTGCAGTACTACTACCTTTCCTCCTGTGTTGGTACTCAACCTTTATAGCCATATGAACCATATCTTCAAATTCTACATAATGCTGCAATTCCACGACATTTTGAATTTCTCTATTCAATCCAGTAAGAAACCTAGCCATGGTAGCCTCTCTATCCTCCTCTACATTCGCCCTAATCATAGTAACTTCCATCTCCTTGAAATACTCATCTACACTTCGGCTTCCCTGCCTAAGAGTTTGCAATTTGTTGTGTAATTCACAATAGTAATACGCAGGCACAAACCGCTTCTTCATCACCCTCTTCATCTCTTCCCATGACTCAATAGGTGGTTCGCCATTCCTTCTTCTATTCAACATCAGTTGATCCCACCACACTATGGCATAATTCGAAAATTCAATGGCAGCAAGTTTCACTTTCTTTCTCCCACTATAGTTGTGACAATCAAACACCATCTCTACCTTCTTCTTCCACTCTAAGTACGCCTCGGGATCATTCTTCCCATGGAAAGGAGGAATCTTCATCTTTATACTACTCAGTTGATTATCCTCTCTATTCCTATCTCCTCTATCTTCCCAATCCCTAGTTCCTCTATTCCTACCACTATAACCTCTATAACTACTGACAAAAGGTTCATCAAATTCATCATCAGACATTCCATCTCCACCCCTTTGTACTCTCCTAGAACAACTTTCCCTCTTACGCCCTTGGAAGACGTTTTTAGATTGCTCTAGTCTTTGCTCTACCGTCTCATGAATTTGTTCCATTCCCTCCTGAAACATTCTCTTCATCTCACCCCTCAATGCCTCAATCACTGACCTAGCATCAAACCTTCCCCTCTCACCTTCAGGAGAATGTTGCCTCGACATAGTTCCTGTAGAAAAGATTAGTACTAATACAAATATATATAATTAAGCCTCATGATACACTCCCTTACGTGTTTCGCTCAAAGGATGATATCACATAGTCACTCGTGTATTCTCACAAGTAATGATGATATCAACTCACCAATTCCTCTTATCAATTCTCTTGGAACTAACCCAAACTACACCAATTCCCTTCCGTAGAATTCAACTAGAGAATACAACTCTAGGGCTCAAAATTTTCCTCTTTTTCTTTCAGATTTTTTTTTTTTGGTCATGATTCTTCCTTTTTTTATTTGCCGTAACAAAATTGAATAGTAGGTACTACACTTTCAATAGACAATTAACACTATGAAATTGAATACGAACAATTGATATGAACGATTGGAGTTAGGGTTTTTGATGTTACCTTCCTCAAACCGAACTGATGGTTTAACAAACCTAGGCTCTGATACCAAACTGATACGAACCACACCAATGTGTAACGAAACCCAATACCAATACGTTCGGAATTTGCTACCCAAGATGCCAAACACACTCAAGTGGAAACCGCAACCCGTTGCCTATAAGTGAGATAAGAACCTTGGTATAATATGTAGACGCCACAATCGGGATGAAAGACCGATTGATAAGTCGGGATGAACGCCATGGAATAAAAATCCGATAAGTTCTAGATTAGTTCTTTAAAGAACCAAGAGAGGAATTCTCTCAAAGTGTTTTCAAACTTGTATGTTGTATATTCTATTTTTTATGTTGTATCTAAACCCTAGGAGCTTTATATTAGGGTTTACAATTCGTAACAATGATGCCCCAAAACGACATAGCTTTAATAAGTTGCGTAAAATAAAAAAATAATGACTTAAAGGCCGGCAGCGTGGGAATGAAGGCCGGCGGCCTTAGAGCCGGCGTTGGAGATGTACACGATCGTGTACTTCTAGTTGTGTATCTTTCTGTGGAAATTCTTGACAACATACACGACCGTGTACTTCTAGTCGTGTATCTTTCTGTGGAAATTCTTGACACCATACACGGCCGTGCCTTTGAACCGTGTATACGATCGTATATGATTCTGTGTAACCTCCAGACTCCTACACGGCCGTGCCTTGTAAAGACATGCCCTCTTCAACCCGTATCCGTTATGACTTGTACAAGAGCAAGGGCATTCCCATAGTTGTTCCAATCCTTTCCAACTTCATGATTGCTCCAATCCTTTCCGACTTCATGGACATCCTTTATCAACCCGTTAAGTGCTTCCTTTAATCGTTTCGCTCGAGTTCTTGTAATCGGTCCAGGTGGCACTTCAAGAGGATCCACATTCCATCTTCTGGCTTGGCTCCCATCATGGCTCTCATCAATTACCCCGAGGATCATCTCGAACAAGTAGCACGCAACTAGACCCCAATCACACATGTTGACCGAAACCTAAGTTATCAATAGGGTTTCCAAGAAATTCGATTAAGAATTCCTATGGAAGAGTTCTTTTGCAAAAGAATAAAAAGGGGTTTTCGTACTCTCACGAAAATTGTGTCTTCTCAATTCGATAATAATATATTTCATGGTCGGCCCCTTACATGGCTTTATATAGTGTACATACAACAATAAGAAAAGCCTAAGTTGCCTAATCTATTTGTTTCTTTATTCTCATGTAACCAAATAGGCAACTAAATAATATAAATTACAAACCAAATAAATAAAACAAAAACATAACAAATAACAAAACCGAATGTGCCTCTCCTTTTTCAGTTCAATAAAATTAATTTATTCTAAGGCCTCTAAATCATTGCATCCCTCCATGGAGACGTGAATCAAGTTGATAAGTGTTGGTTCTCCTTTAGTGTAACTTGATTCCTTAGCTTGTAAGTCCATGACTAATCCTTGTAGAGCTTCTTTCATCCTCTTAGCTCTAGCTCGGGTCATCGGCCCTCCAATACCATGTAATGGATCATGGGATTTTGGTTCTTTCCTTTTATATGCTAGTTGATCCTCATCATGTGTTCTTTCACACCAAATTAGAGTTCATGTATTGCTAGGATTATAAGCCAATTTCAGAGATTGGAATTGCATTATTCCTTTGTAATTGATTGGTATTGGAATTCCCTTGTAGTACTTCTAATTTGGTTCACGCCATTTGAGATTGTTCATCCTTTAATTTACACCAATTGGGGATTTTGTCTTCATTTTGTCCAATTTGTGCGGTTGATTATTCATTTATATTCCAATTTTTGTGATTTGGATCCCTTAAGCACATCATATTTTTGGTATCAAAGCATACGATTTGAGAAAAGAGAATTGTGTGAGCTTCATTTGACAATTAGGGTTCTTGAAGTTAATTTCTTGATCCAAAATTGTTGAAGTGATTTATAGTAGTCATTGTAGATTTTGTTGCATTCTAATTATTGTTGTTGAAGTGGACATGGAGTACTTATGGTAGCATTTTTTTTTCTTGAACTTGCCATGAGGAAGGAGGAGTATTCCTTTGTGATTATTTTGGAAAAGTGGAAATTAAGACAAAGAAGAGTGAATTATTTGTTAGTGATTTCAGAAATTGAGGTTGTCATTTGCAAATTTTCATATTTGCATTGTGTGGGAGATTTAGGAAGTTATTTGAAATTTAAACACATTCATTAAGTTGAAGAAGCTATTGTGTAATAGTTGATTGAATGATTATTTAAATTTGAATTTTCTTCTTACCATTTGTGCAAAGGTTACATTAAGAGTGGTATTTTGAATTTGTTGCCGTGAAGTGTTGTGTATGTAGTGGTGAAAGGGTGCTGCGCGTGAAGTGGTGTTGTGGTTTGAAGGGAGTTACATCGTGATTATGTTGTGTATGTGTGGCGGTGTGAGTGTGTAGCGAAGGGAATTGCAACTTGTTGTGAGTTTGTGTTGTGAAGAAGGTGCTGCACGTAAAGTGGAGGTGTATGTTTGTGCCGTAATTAGAAAGAGAATCATAGTGGTTAAATTAGAATTTCAAAACAAGCATTAAAGTGTGGAAGTTATTATATATTAATGCTTAAACACTTGCTTAGTTGAATTCATTAACTTACCATTTGGAAGTGTTTAATTATTATTCCACTTGTTGTTGCCATAATTGAAGTGTGGGAAAGTATGTGTTGCATTGGTTGCTTGATTGCACCATGGGTGTATAGGAGTGTGTTGCCATGGTGTGTGTGGTGTAGTGTATTATTGGCTTGTTGAAGTTAGTAAGAAACAATGTTAAGTGATTTGTATTTGTCTACTAATGTACTACACCGGGCCTTGACCTCTTTTACAACTATTAATGATGAGTAAAGGGAAAACTTGTTTCACACTTCTTGTAGGGTGTAAGGTAACTTGTGTGTCATTATTATTGATGGTGGTAGTTGTACTAATGTTGTGGTTACCTCATTAGTATTGAAATTGAAACTTGTAACTACCCCACATCCAAAACCCTACAAATTACATTGGCTAAGTGAACAGGGGAGTCTCTGTGTAACCTAGAGAGCTAGGGTACCTTCAGTATAAGGGATAAATATCACAATGAAATTGAATGTGATATTCTTCCTATGTGTGCATCCCATATATTACGCGGTAGGCCTTAGTTGTATGAGAGGAGGGTCTTACATGATGGCTTCAGAAATACATATGTATTCCAAAAAGAGGGTAAACGTATAGTATTGAACCCTATGTCACCATCAGAGGTGCAAAGATAGATAAGTCAACCATCAGAGGTCCCTGAGGTTCATAGTCAGATGAGTCAACCTTCAAAGGACCAAGCGGTTCAGAAGTAGATGTGTCAACCATCAGAGGTCCAAAAGGTTCATGGGTAGATGAGTAAACCATTAGAGGGCTAAGAGGTTCAAAGACATATAAGTGAAACAAGGAAGAAGAAGACATTATTAGTGGGACAGTTTGAGTTAGGGGAGGCCATAGCAGATGATAGACGATTATATGTGTTGCAGATGAGATGTATCCTAGAGATGGAGGGGCGAGAGCAACCACCCCCTGTGGTATCTCAGGTACTGGGAGAATACAATGATATTTTTACAAATAACTTGCTAGGAGGATATAGAGTCTCTACTGCACTTGACTTATCAGATTTGAGGACAAATCTTCCTGAGGCCCAAGAGATGATAGGAATCAAAATCCTACAAGACCTATCACTAGGGCAAGAGCCAAAGGGTTATAAAATTTGGTAATGAGGGTCCTCTTTGAACAACCCAACCCCAAAAATATTTGTATACTAACTTCTATTCTATTACTTATTTATTGTGCATTCCGGTAGATATACTTGTCGGTGTTTACAAGGCGATGGATGAACTCGCTAAAGCTCAACTTGTGGGTTATTTATGGACCTACATAAACCAAAGAAGAATCGGTCCAACAATATGTTCACTTGACTTGAAGAACCGGCCACTTGAAGACCATTTTTGCACTTGTAATTGTGATTTTTTAACCGGCCACCTAGTGGCAATTTTGTAATTTTTTTGTTTGTTTTACCTTAATAGGAGTAAGTATAAATACTTGCTAACTAGGGTTTTTAAGGAGCCTTTTTTTATAATTTAATAAAAATACAAACACTTGTTGTGAGAGTCACCCTCTTACTAGCATTTACTCTTATCTTCTTTAGAAATTGTGGTGAGTTTAGCTTGGAATTCTTGTGAGTAATATCAAGATTTTCTAAGTTGCATCCTATTATTGCTAGTGTGTAATATCTAGTGATAGTTGGTTGATCTTGTTATGTGTTCTTTCATGCCAAATCAGGGTTCATGTATTGCTAAGATTACAAGCCAATTTTAGAGATTGGAATTGCATTATTCCTTTATAATTGATTAGTATTATAATTCCCTTGTAGTACTTCTAATTTGGTTCACACCATTTGAGATTGTTCATCTTTTAATTCATGTCAATTAGGGATTTTGTCTTCATTTTGTCCAATTTGTGCAGTTGATTATTCATTTATATTGTGTGCTTGTGATTTGGATTCCTTAAGCATATCACTTATTTGACCAACTGTAAGGAGCAAGTGTGTTCTCTAGAATAGACTTAAGATCAAGATATCATCAATTGAGAATTAAACTAGAGGATGTACCAAAAACTGCATTTTACACTAGATATGGCAACTATGAATCTCTAGTAATGCCTTTGGGATTAACAAATGCATCTGCAGCATTTATGGATTTGATGAATAGAGTGTTTCAACTGCTGTTAGATAAGTGTATTATTGTCTTCATTGATGATATTTTGGTATATTCCCCATCACCAAAACAAGATGAGGAGCATTTGAGACTGGTGTTACAAAATGTAAAAGAGCATAAACTTTATGCTAAGTTATCAAAATGTGAGCTTTGGTTAAGAAAGATTTCCTTTTTAGGCCATAAAGTATCAGCTAAAGGAATTTTATGGATCTTGAGAAAACCAAGGCCATAGTTGAATGGAAAAGGCCTAAAACAGTGATTGAAGAGAGAAGTTTTTTGGGTTTAGTTAGATATTATTAAAAGTTTATTAAGGATTTTCCAAAAAAAATTGCTAGACCTCTTACTCAAATGACTCATACGAATAAAAAGTTTGTCTAGACTAACTAAAGAGAAGAGTTTTCAAGGACAAAAGTAGTGCTTGGTTACTACCTTAATGTTAACCCTACCTAACAGTAATGACCCTTTTACTATTTATAGTGACACATCACAAAACTGGTTAGGTTGTGTATTAATGAAAAATCATAAAGTAATTGCATATGCCTCACAATAATTAGGACCCCATGAAGAGAATTATTTTACACATGACTTGAAGTTAGTTGTAGTGGTGTTTGCTCTCAAAATCTAGCGACACTACTTGTACTGTCAAAGGTGATGAGGATTAACTAGCATCTACGAGGAAGGAACCAAAATCCTAAGATCCATTGCAAGGTATTGGAGGCTCAATGACCCAAGCTAGAGCTAAGAGGATGAACAAAGCTTTACAAGGATTAGTCATGGACCTACAAGCTAAGGAATCAAGTTACACTAAAGGAGAACCAACACTTATCAATTTGATTCACGTTTCCATGGAGGGATGCAAGGATTTAGAAGTCTTAGACTAAATATATTTTATTGAACCGAAAAGGGAAAAGTATTTTCAATTTTGCTATTCGTTATGTTTTATTGTATTTGTGTGGTTTGTACTTTAGTATATTTAGTTAGAAGTTTCAATCAATAGGAAGATAAGGCCAGATATTATGTTAGGAAACTTAGGTTATTATTTTTTGTGGTGTGATATCCTTATATCACCGAGGAGAAGGGGACGGCAACACATTATTATTATTCCATATTGAAAATTACAACTTTTTTTCTTTTGAGAAAGAAAAAAAAAATAAAAACCTCTTTTATTCTTTGAGAAAGGACTTCACAGTTTTCTTTAACTTAATTGATTAGGGAAAATCTATTGATAACTTTGGTTTCAGTCAACAGGTGTGATTGGGGTCTTCTGTTCTACTTGTTCGAGACGTTCTTTAGGAGTTTGATTTCAATTACGATCGTCAGGTTCTAGGTTTGACATACCAAGGGTTTTGTGCATCAAAAGGTATGAGATTTATATTGGCCAAAAGAGCTTCAAGTATTTGTTAACCTAAAAAGAATTGAATATGAGGCAACAATGATGGTTGGAATTAATAAAGGATTATGACTTGGGGATGAATTATTTCCTTAGAAAAGGAAATGCAATTGCTAATGCTTCAAGTAAGAAAAAATACATAGAAATTGCATTAGTACTTACACAATAGCAAGAATTGATCAAGGAGTTTGAGTGTATGAATTTGAAATTGGTTTAGCATGATCCTAGCATTAAGGTAGCAAATGTAATTGCTAAACCTACTTTAATAAACATAATAAAGGAATCTCAAGAAAAGGATCCAATGATTCAAATGATCAAATGAGAAAGACAATTAGGAAGGTGATGTGCCTAATTCCACTAAAGCACAATCGAAGAATCAAGGAAAACTCCTCAATTCACAAAACGCAAACCGATTCACCTAGTAAGCAATTTCACGTGAACACCTTGTAGAATTTGATGGAAATGGTTGTTCAAATGATATAATTGTAATCTCTAATGATAATTTAACCAAATAACCACAATAAGGCTTGAGAATCACGTGGAAATCAAATCAAAATGAAGCAACACAAACCGTGAATTCCACTTCCCCTTTCAATACCAAATTAACGTCACAATGCACTAAAAATGATAGTGAATTCAATAACTAAAAGAACAATCAATCTTACAAGATTGATGTCCACGAATTACAATAACCAATAAGTCCAAGAAAGACTCAAATCTACCCTAGATATGACTCACTAGAGAAGAAATGAACAACAACAAAGATGAATCGATATTACTCACGATTTCTCCTTGTTGCACTCGCCACAATTCCAACTTCTTGGGATTGAAATTGATAAGAGAATTTTGGAATTAGGAAACCCTAAGCCCTCTCACGAAAATGTGAAGTGTTTTTCTGCAAAATTAAGCCTCCTCAAACCCTCTCTTAAGCAAGTATTTATACTTGCTACTCCTAGGGTTAAAAAGTGCTCAAAATTACAAGTTTGCCACTTTTAAGGTGACTAACCCTAAATGAAAGTTACAAAGAAATAAAAGTGTCCCAAAACCAAAATACAACTAAAATAGTTCATAAAATGAAAAATACATAAAAGAAATGCTCTTCATGATGCCGGTCTTCTATAGGATCCATCGGCCCAACTCATCGCCGGTTCAGGTCGGTCCATAGATAACCCACAAGCTGAGTCTTAGTGAGTTTATCCATCGCCTTGTGAAACCAAATAAGCATACCTGTTGGAATATACAATTCATGAATAAGATAAAAGAGGTTAGATAATAATTTATTCCGAGGTTGATCTACTTGAAATGGGCCCTCATTGCCAAGATTTGAAATCCTTCAATTTTTGTCCTAATGATAGGTCTTGTCGGATTTTGATTCCCATCAGAAGGTATGAAGATTTTGAAGTTCATATTGTGGATATTTGTGTCAAAGAGGTTATATGTGCCTAATGATAGAGGATTACAAAAGGAAATCATGATGAAGGCACATTGTTCTAGTTATATTGTACATCCAAGAGGGACCAAATGTAAAAAGGAATTTTTTGTGGGAAAGAATGAAGAGAGATATAGTCAAATATGTAGCCTAATGTGAGACCTGTCAAAGAATAAAGGTTGAGCATCAAATACCTAGAGAATTACAATAACCTTTACCTATCCTAGAATGGAAATGGGATCAAATCACCATAGACTTTGTAAGTGGGCTACCAAGGACTTCATCTAGATACAATACCATCTGGGTAATCGTAGACTAACTTACTAAATTTGCTTACTTCCTTCTAATCAATAAAACTTATTTATTGGAGAAGTTAGCCCAACTATACATTCATGAAACTATTAGACTTCATGGTGTGCACACAAGTATCATTTTAGATAAGGATCTTCGTATTGTGTCCAAACTTTGGACAAGTTTATAACAAGTAATGGGGATGAAGTTATAATTTAGTATTGTACATCACCCACAAATAAATGGACGGTTTGAGAGAACCATACAAATGTTAGAAGATATGCTTCAAGCCTATGCCATAAAATTCAAAGAAAACTAGGATTTATATCTTCCATTGGTGGAATTTTCTTATAATAATAGTTATCATTCAACTATACAAATGCCCCTATATAAAGCATTGAATGGCCAAAAATGTTGATCCCCTTTGTGTTGGGGTGACATTGAAAAGATTGCTGTGGGACCAAAACTTATACAAGAAACTACAAGGAAGGTAGTTATTATTAGACAAAAGATGAAGGAAGCCTAAGATAGACAAAAGATTTAGGCTAATGAAAGTGAAGACCTTTGGAGTTTGAAGTAGGTGATCACATTTACTTAAAGATAAGTTCAATAAAGAGCATTCATCAAGTGAAGACATAAGGAAAGTTGAGTCCTAGATATTAGACCTTTTGAGATATATAAGAGAATAAGAAATCAAGCTTAGCTATTAGCCTTACCCATGAGCTTGCCCGAGATACATAACATGCTTACGAAAACATGTCACCAATCCAAATTAGATCATAGAATTAAAGGCACTGGAACTTAAAAAGAATCTAACCTATGAGGAACATCTTGTGAAAATTTTGGATCATAAGATTAAAAAACTCAAGACCAAGGAGTTCCACTATGTTAAGGCATAATAAAGTGATAAGTCGCAAAATACCCTTATCTAGAGTAATGAAATTGTGCTTTATTGTTGAATTTTTAGATAATTTGTTGAAGAAAAGGATGCTTAATGGAATGAATGTTAATTTCAGGATCTTCTAGAGTATTTTGGAGCTAAGGGAAGGAGTTTTGAAGAGTCGGATCAAGTTTGGAAAGAATTGGATACATTACATGTGAAGAGAAAGAATTCTGGAAAGTACACAAGCAAGATACATGCCCATGTACTTTGCTTGTGTATATTGAAGCGGATGTCTGGAAAGTACACGAGCAAAGTACACACCCATGTACTTTGCTTGTGTATCTAAGTTTTTCTTCTGTTCAATGATGTTTCAAATACACGACCAATGTACACTCCCATGTACTTGCTCGTGTATATTCACATAAGGACACTTGGAAGCAAGCATGAGATACACGAATGAGATACACTACTCGTGTATCCGCTCGTGTATATATTCAACCGAGGTACATGTATAAATAGACCGTTAGTTTGCCCTAAAAAGGGGGTTACGAATTTTTTATTTTGCTCTGACTCTCATAACAGCAAAGGAAAAGAAGATTCTGTCAATTCCAAAGGAGATTGAAGACCCACGAAGAAGAAGATTCTATCTTTAAGGGTTGTGACTATGAATTTTATTGATTCTTCCAGTAATTGCATTTCTTTTGTCTAATTTATGGAGGAGAAGACCCTAAATCTAGATTTTATTTGAAACTTCTCTGTCATGTGATGAAGATTTGGTTTTTAATGCGAAGTTGTTGGCTTTCTTATGATTAATTGCATGCCCTTCAATTGTTTCTTAGATTCATAGATCCGGAATATGAATTTATGCATAATATCATATTAGTTAATTGAGAAATTGCTCTTATGATTAGATTTAATCCAATTAATGAGATTTAATTGTTCTTCTAGAGTAGGAAACAAGAGTCTTTTGTTTACATCGATTATTTTGATGCGAATTCATGTGCTTTATGCAATTCTAGGTTGCTACTAACTAAGGAGAGATCCTATTTGATAAACCTAGGATTAGATAGGTTAATATACTTGAGAAAGTAGTTAACTTGACTAGAGAATTCAACAGTATAAGAAGTCAATTACGCCAATCATCATAAATCTAATGAATTACATGATAGAGAAGGAGTAGAATAAAATCTAGGTTGCTTTTGTTAATTGATAAATCTTCAGAACCATTGTTGTTAGTGAGTTATTAGTTTTAAGATTAGAGTAACTAAGTTTCAACCAACATATTTAAGCGGCGGTTAGATAATAGGAACGGAGTTAGTACTAGTAGTTAGTGTATCTCTGAGGGACGACCTTGTGCTTACTCACTATATTACGCTACAATAGGTGCGCTTGCCTATTGCTTCGTAGTAAGATTAAGAACAAGAATTCAATTTATTAAAACTACGATTGGCAATGATCAAGTTTTTGGCGCCGTTGCCGAGGATACGCCAATATTAGAAACACTTTTTACTTATTAATTTAACCAATTTATTTATTTCTTATCTTTTTTTTTCCTTTTCTTCCTGAGAATTTGGAGCTCATAATTGATTTGTATTATGTTTACAGTGCATGACCAGAAGTCGCTCTAAGGAACTTGCTGTTTTTAATCCTGAGCCAGAGAAAATTATTCGTCGTTATCAGAAAAAGCAACACTCGACTGAGTCAACATCATTTGGTATTCAAGGAGAATCACTAAAGGAAGAAATGGCTGATCAAGTAAATAATCGTGCTCAAGAGCTGAATCAAGGAAATGTTGTTGTGGATCCCCCGAATCATCAACTGGTTGATAATAGAGATGGCCGAGTTAATGAGCCACCTAGAACCAATTCTTATTTTACCAGGCCAAATTTGATAGGCGTTAGCTCTAGCATAGTCCATCCTCGAGTGGAGGCAAATAATTTTAAACTTAAGCCTGCCGTGATTCAGATGGTGCAGCAATATACTCAATTTGATGGTTTACAAGATGAAGATCCAAAATGCGCATATCCAACTCTTTTTGGAGATATGCAATACCTTCAAATTTAATGGAGTTAGTGATGATGCGATCCGCCTCAAGCTCTTCCCATTCTCTTTGAAAGTCAAGGCTAAGCAGTGGCTGAATTCTTTACCAAGGAATTCCATTACTACATGCCAAGGTCTGGTTAAGAAGTTTATGGACAAATTCTTCCCTCCTTCAAAGACCGCTAAACTTCAAGCTGAGATTCAATCTTATCATCAGTATGACATGGAGACATTGTATGAAACCTGGGAGAGATTCAAGGACTCAATGCAGAAATGCCCACACTATGGGATCCCAGAGTGGCTTCAAGTTTAGATATTTTATAATGGGTTGAACTATCAAACGAGACAAATAGTAGATGCCGCAGCTGGTGGCACCTTGAACCATAAAACTCCTGAAGAAAGTTTGACTCTTTTTGAAGACATGGCCGCAAATAATTATGAATGGTCACATGGTAGGGGCAGAGAAAAGAAGGTGGTAGGCATTCTTGAAGTGGATGTGGCTACTTCTATCATGTCCAGAGTTGAGGCTTTATCTAGAAAGATCGACGGGTTGGCTGTCTCACAACATCAGCTGGCTATTGTGGAACCCTCAGGTGGTAAGGAAGGGAAAACAGAGCAAGTGGATTATTTGGGAAACCCAATTCGGCCCCAGAACAATCCATACAGCAATACTTATAACCCAGGATGGAGAAATCACCCAAATGTTTCTTGGACTAACAAAAGTAATATTCAGAAGGGAAATCCGAATCCTCCACCAAGTTATCAGAGGCCAATGGTCTAGAGTTCCAAACCACCACTTGAAGATCTCCTCACAAAATTCATCAAGGATTCAAAAGACGGACAGAAGTCCTTAGATTTGATTTTGAAAAATCAAGACTCGGCTCTAAGGAATCATGAGGCATCAATACACAATCTTGAAAACCAGATCGGTCAGATAGCTAAGCTTCTGTCAGAGAGATCTCAAGGTTTACTACCGGGAAACACGGAAACCAACCGTAGAGAACAGGTTAAAGCTGTCACATTACGAAGTGGTAAGGAACTATAACCAAAGGTTCAAGAAGAAGAGAGTCAGGTGATTGAACCAATAAAAGAACAAGTAGTTCTCAAAGAAAGGGAAAAGCATTCAGAAAAATCACCTAAAGAGAAATCATCACCTCCATTAATCCCAGAATACAAGCCCAATGTTCCTTATCCAGCACGACTCAAGAAGGACAGAACAGATGAGCACTATGGAAGATTTTTAGAGATATTCAAGCAATTGCATATCAACCTTCCACTGGTTGAGGCATTATCACAAATGCCACGATATGCAAAATTTTCGAAAGAGTTGCTATCGAACAAAAGGAAGCTTGAAGAGTTCTCCACTGTAACTTTAGGAGGAGAATGCTCTGCGGTAATTCAGAACAAACTCCCAAAGAAGTTAAAAGATCCTGGGAGCTTTACCATCCCTTGCCTGATAGGGAATTTATCTGAAGAACGGGCATTAACTGATTTAGGAGCCAGCATTAATTTGATGCCATACAAGATGTTCCAGAAATTGGGTATTGGAGAGTCGAAACCGACCAAAATGAGTCTTCAGTTAGCCGATCGATCAGTTAAATTCCCGAGAGGAGTAGTTGAAGATGTATTAGTGAAGGTGCAGGACTTCATCTTCCCGGCGGATTTTGTCATCCTTGACATGGAAGCAAATGTGGAGGTCCCTCTTATATTGGGGAGGCCATTTTTGGCTACTGCTAAAGCCATAATTGATGTTGGGGATGGGAAGTTAGTGTTGAGAATGGGAAATGAAGAGGTCATAGTGAAAATGCTTGACGTCCTTAAACAAAGCCTGCACCATGATGATACATGCTATGCAATCGACTGCCTTGACTTCGCAGTTTCGGATTCATTGCAAGACCTATTGATTGGTGATGCATTGGAATTGTGTTTGATGAATGGGGAGAAAGAGCAACCTGAAAATATGGCGATTAGAGCAGTTGTCAATCAGCTTAATAATAATCCTGAGTTGAGAGAAGAAAGAAGCTTTGAAGGTATGAATATATCCACCATTCAGAGATCGAAACCTTCAATTGAGGAACCACCTGAGCTAGAATTGAAACAACTGCCAAACTACCTTCAATATGCATTTTTGGAAGAAGATTCTAAACTTCCTGTCATAATTGCATAAAATCTGGATCGAGATCAGCAGGAAAGGTTATTGCATGTCCTAGGGCAACACAAGAAAGCAATTGCATGGAAAATTGCAGATTTAAAGGGGATTAGCCCATCGTTTTGTACACACAAAATTTTGATGGAAGATTGTGTCAAGCCAGTGGTACAACCGCAGCGCCGACTTAATCCAAATATGAGAGATGTTGTAAAAAAGGAAGTCATCAAATTGCTTGATGCAAGAATGATCTACCCGATTTCTGATAGCTCATGGGTGAACCCCATTCAAGTAGTTCCGAAGAAAGGCGGTATGACAGTGGTACCGAATGAAAAAAATGAACTCATCCCGATGAGAATTGTCACTGGATGGAGAGTTTGTATAGATTACCGCAAGCTAAATGATGCAACTCGAAAGGATCATTTTCCTCTTCCATTTGTGGACCAAATGCTTGAAAGGTTAGCTGGTCATGCATATTACTGTTTCCTCGATGGGATGTCTGGATATTTTCAGATTCCTATCACACCTGAAGACCAGGAAAAGACGACATTCACATGCCCTTTTGGGACCTTCGCTTATCGACGCATGCCTTTCGGATTATGCAACGCTCCAGCCACCTTTCAGCGATGCATGATGGCTATTTTTAAGGATATGGTAGGAGACAAGATGGAAGTATACATGGATGATTTTTCTGTTTTCGGGAATTCTTTTGATGAGTGTCTACACCATCTTGAGTTAGTGTTGCAACGTTGTGAAGATACTAACTTGGTCCTAAATTTGGAGAAGTGTCATTTTATGGCAAAAGAAGGTATTGTTTTGGGTTATAAAATCCCCAAGAAAGGCATTTTCAAGGTGAATGGCCAAAGGCTTAAGCATTACTTTGGGAACAAAACAGTTTTGGAAGAAAAGGAGGAGCTGAACCTCATTCTCATCTCCATTTGAGCTCCACCGGTTCATTACGTCGAGCTAACGACGTTAAACAACAGTGCTTCTTGGGAGGCAACCCATGTTACTTAGGTAAGTTTTTCTTTTCTTTTCTTTTTTTCTTTATTATTATCATCCGTTGTTTTGGAGTAACTTTTGCAGGACAGCAAGCTATAGAGGGGCTAACCAAGTTTGGATTCTATGAAAGTCACCTTAATAGAGCTTCTTTTAAGCTCTAAGTGTGGAAAATTCAGGATGGGAGACCTTTTTAAGGGAGTGCAAGATGAAGTGATGACAGGTATGTACTTTGATTTGCACAACCGGGTACACTAGTGGTGTATCCGGTTTATCACACATGCCAGAGGGTGTCTAAATTGACTTTGCAATAAAAAAGGAGAATACGTCATGGTGTGCCCTCCCGTGTACTTCAAAATATGCTCATTGTATACATATCAGAGATACACGAATAAGGTACACGCTCGTGTACCTGGTCATGTATCTGACCCACAGAAGGCACAATTCGATACACGAACAAGGTACATGCTCGTGTACCTGGTCGTTGATATGAACCACGCCAACCCGTGACAAAACCCAATACCAATACGTTCAAAAATTCGTTGCCTAAGACGCCCAAACACCTAAAGTGGAAACCGCGACCCGTTGTCTATAAGCGAGACAAGAACCTTGGTATAAAAATGAAGACACCACAATCGGGATGGAAGGCCGATTGATAAGTCGGGATGAACGCCACGGAAATCAATCCGATAAGTTCGATTTAGTTCTTGAAGAACCAAGAGAGGTGCCTCTCAAAAAGTGTTTAATGTTCAAAGATGTAAAAATTCCTCTATTGTTCTAAACCCTAGGAGCTTTTATACTAGGGTTACAATTCGCGTAAAACAAGTCCAAAACGACGTAGTTTAGATAAGTGGCGTAAAAACGCGAAAATAGAACAAGCTGGCCGGCAGGGGGTACACGGCCGTATACACGCCCGTGTACTTTGGCCGTGTATCTTTCTATGCAACTTCTGGCAACATACACGCCCGTGTACTTTGGCCGTATATGTTTCTGTGGATTTGCTTGACTCCATACACGGCCATGCCTTGAAAGTACGCCCTCTTCAACCCATGTCCGGTGTGACTTGTATAAGAGCAAGGGTCTTCCCATGGTTGTTCCAATCCGTTCCAACTTCATGATTGCCCCAATCCTTCTCGGCTTCATGGACATCCTTTATCAACCCGTTAAGTGCTTCCTTGAGTCGTTTCGCTCGACTTCTTGTGATCGGTCCAGGCGACACTTCAAGAGGATCCACATTCCTTCTTCCAGCTTGACTCTCATCATTCCCCTCCTCTTGAAAAGGATTTGTCCTCAAATCGTCACCTACATCAAAAGGACTCAGATCAGTAACATTAAATGTGGCACTTACTTGATACTCACCAGGCAAATCTATCTTGTATGCATTGTCGTTGATGCGCTCAAGAACTTGAAATGGTCCATCGCCCCTAGGAAGTAGTTTAAATCGACGCTGCACGAGAAACCGCTCTTTGCACATGTGAACCCAAACCCAATCTCCAGGTTCAAAAACAGCTTGTCGACGATCCTTGTTGGCTTGTTTCACATACTGCTCTATTCGTCGTTCAATGTTCAGCCTTGCCTTCTCATGGATCCGTTGAACAAATTCGGCCTTCTTCTTGCCATCTAAATTAACATACTCAGAAATAGGCAAAGGTGATAAATCCAAAGGCGTTAGTGGATTAAAACCATACACAAATTCAACATGTGGCAAATAATCCTCCCAACTTTTAATATTCTTTTTAATTACAGCCCTCAACAAAGTGGATAAAGTTCGATTCACTACCTCAGTTTGACCATCAGTCTGTGGATGACAAGTAGTAGAAAACAATAACTTAGTTCCTAATTTAGCCTACAAAGTCTTCCAAAAGTAGCTTAAGAACTTAGCATCCCTATCTGATATAATTGTTCTAGGCATACCATGCAATCGCACAACTTCCCTAAAGAATAACTTAGCAATATTACAAGCATCATCCGTTTTGTGACAAGGAATGAAATGTGCCATTTTAGAAAACCTATCAATAACTACAAAAACAAAATCTTGACCATGTCTAGACCTGGGTAATCCTAACACAAAATCCATAGAAATATCTACCCAAGGCTCATGAGGAATGGGAAGTGGGGTGTAAAGCCCTTGAGGTTGGACTCTAGATTTCACTTGCTTACATGTGACACATCGCTCACAAATCCTCTCAACATCTCGTTTCATGTGAGGCCAATAGAAGTGTTCTTGCAATACCCCTAATGTTTTTGCTACTCTAAAGTGTCTCATTAAACCTCCTCCATGAGACTCCCTCACAAGTAATTCTCTTAGAGAACAAATTGGAATGCACAGTTTACTCTCCCTAAACAAGAATCCGTCATGTTTATAAAATTTTCCATGCCCACTCTTCTCACATTGCACATACTCCTCACAAAAATCTCGATCAGCAGCATATAACTCCTTAACGTGCTCAAAACCAAAAAGTTTAGAACTAAGAGTAGAGATAAGAGTATACCTTCTAGAAAGTGCATCAGCAACGACATTCTCTTTACCTTGCTTGTAGTGGATGACATATGGAAATGTTTCGATGAACTCCACCCAACGAGCATGCCTTTTGTTTAGCTTGTGTTGCCCCTTCAAATACTTCAAGGATTCATGATCAGTGTGGATCATGAACTCTTTCGGCCAAAGGTAGTGTTGCCACGTCTCCAGGGCTCGAACCAATGCATATAGCTCCTTGTCGTAAGTAGGGTAATTCAAGGTTGCCCCACTTAGCTTCTCGCTAAAGAATGCAATCGGTCTTCTCTCCTGCATAAGCACTGCTCCAATACCTAATCCTGAAGCATCACACTCAATTTCAAACGTTTTAGTAAAGTTAGGTAAAGCAAGTAACGGCGCCAGAGTCAACTTATTTTTAAGCGTCTGAAAGGCCTTCTCTTGTTGCTCTCCCCAGCTGAACCCCACGTTCTTCTTAATTACCTCAGTAAGTGGTGCTGCAATGGTACTGAAATCCTTCACAAATCTCCTGTAAAAGCTCGCTAGTCCATGGAAACTCCGCACATTACTTACATTGGTTGGACTAGGCCATTCTTAGATCGCACGAACCTTTTCTTCATCAACCTGTATTCCCTGCGCACTAACAACAAAACCAAGAAACACAAGTTTGTCTGTGCAAAAAGTGCACTTCTTGAGGTTAGCATATAATTGTTCCTTTCGAAGCACATCTAAAACATCCCTCAAGTGTGACATATGATCTTCCAAACTTTTGCTATAAATAAAAATGTCATCAAAATAGACAACCACAAATTTTCCAATAAATGTCCTCAAAACATGGTTCATAAGTCTCAAAAAAGTACTAGGTGCATTAGTTAACCCGAACGGCATTACTAACCACTCATACAATCCATATTTTTTCTTAAATGCAGTTTTCCATTCATCACTTTCTTTCATTCAAATTTGGTGATGTCCACTTTTCAGATCAATTTTAGAAAAGACACTAGACCCATGTAACTCATATAACATGTCATCTAAGCGAGGAATGGGATGACGATACTTTACCGTAATGTTGTTGATGGCGCAGCAGTCAACACACATCCTCCATGTCCCATCCTTCTTAGGCACCAAAATCACAGGCACTGCACATGGACTCATGCTCTCTCTCACGTACCCCTTCTCCATTAATTCATCGACTTGCCTTTGGAGTTCCTTTGTCTCCTCCGGATTGCTCCTGTAAGCTGGCTTGTTTGGAATCGATGCTCCGGGTACAAGATCAATCTGGTGCTCAATACCACGAATAGGTGGTAATCCCTTTGGAATCTCCTCAGGAAAGACATCTTCAAAGTCCTGCACAAGAGACACAACCACACTAGGCAAAGAGTTAGATAATTCGTTAGTAGTCAAACATGTTTCCTTAAAAACCAGCAACAACACAGGTTGCTTCCTCACTAACGCTCTCTTCACTACACTCGCTCTTGCCACACAACTCTCCTTTTGCAAGGCTGCCCTCTCCTTTTCACTCACCACCAAAGTTGATTCCCCTTCAACTTGGCCTCTCACACTCTTTCCAGCCTTCCTCTCCTTTTCCTTTTGATCATGACTCTTATATTCCGTTTTCTTCTCATTGTCTTTTGCTCTCTCACTCTCACTCTGCTTTTCACTCACCTTATGTTTTGCAAAAGGCTGTTGTAGCTGCAACTGGTCCTCATACACTTGTTTAGGTGTTAACGGTTTAAGATTAAAGCTTTTCCCTTGGTGAACAAGTGTATACTTGTTAGAAAAGCCATCATGAACAACCTTCCTATCAAATTGCCATGGCCTTCCCAACAACACATGACATGCTTGCATTGGCACTATATCGCATAACACCTCATCCTCATATCTACCAATGCGAAAACCAATCAAGGCTTGCTTACTCACCTTAGTCTCACCACTATCATTCAACCATTGCAATTTATATGGACTAGGGTATCTAACAGTCTTGAGCCCCAGCCTCTCAACAATAAAATTACTCACTACATTGGTGCAACTTCCTCCATCATTGATCAAACTACAAATGCGATCTCCTAGATAACATCTAGTATGAAATATATTCTCCCTTTGCACCTCCTCTTCTTCCTTCACCTGCACATTCAAAGCTCGCTTCACTACTGCCACTAGCCTCCCTATTGCAGGCTCCTCATCATCACTAGCATCATCTAATGGAGGCATATCATCTTCTTCACTATCCCCCTCAGTCTCATACTCTCCATCATCACGCAAAATCATCACACGCCTATTTGGACATTGACTAGCAATATGGCCTCTACCTTGACATTTAAAACATCTAATGTCACGACTTCTAGAAGTAGAAGAATTAGGGTTACCTTGGTTACCAGAAGTAAAACCCGCTTGTCTCAGCTCCCCTTTTGGTTTGGTGGGTAAAGGCTTTTCTTCTTTCTTCCATTGATTAGTCTTCCAAGTGGATGAACCATTACCCTGTTGCAACCGTGCATTACTACTACCTCTCCTCTTGTGCTGGTTCTCAACCTTTATAGCCATGTGGACCATATCCTCCAATTCTATATAATGCTGCAATTCAACAACATTTTGGATTTCTCTATTCAACCCAGCAAGAAATCTAGCCATTGTAGCCTCTCTATCCTCTTCTACATTCGCCCTAATCACAATGACTTCCATCTCTTTGAAATACTCATCTACACTTCGACTTCCCTACCTCAGAGTTTGCAACTTGTTGTGCAATTCACGATAGTAATACGCAGGCACAAACCGCTTCTTCATCACTCTTTTCATCTCTTCCCAAGACTCAATAGGTGGCTCGCCACTCCTTCTCCTATTCAACATTAGTTGATCCCACCACACTATAGCATAATCCGAAAACTCAATGGTAGCAAGTTTTACTTTCTTTGTCCCACTATAGTTGTGACAATCAAACACCATCTCCACCTTTTTCTCCCATTCTAACTACACCTCGGGATCATTCTTCCCTTAGAAAGGAGGAATCTTCATCTTTATGCTACTCAATTGATCATCCTCTCTATTCTTATCTCCTCTATCTTCCCAATCTCTAGTTCCCCTATTCCAACCACTATATCCTCTATAACTCCCAACAGAAGGCTCATCAAAGTCATGATCCGTCATTTCATCTCCACCCCTCGGTACTCTCCTAGAACGACTCTCCTTCTTACGCCCTTGGAATACGTTTGTAGATTGCTCGAGTCTTTGCTCTACCGTCTCATGAATTTGTTCCATTCCCTCTTGGAACATCCTCTTCATTTCACCCCTCAACGCCTCAATTACTAACCTAGCATCAAACCTTCCCCTCTCACCTTCAAGAGAATGTTGTCTCGACATTGTCCCTACAGAAAAGATTAGTACTAACACAAATATATATATAATTAAACCTCACGATACACTCCCTTACGTGTTTCGTTCAAATGATAATATCACACAGTCACTCGTGTATTCTCATAAATAATGATGATATCAACTCGCCAATTTCCTCTTCTCAATTCTCTTGGAACTAACCCGAACTATACCAATTTCCTTCCATAGAATTCAAAACAACTCTAGCGTTCATAAATTTTCCTCTATTTTTCTATCCGAATTTTTTTTTTGTCTCTTTTTTTGCCTTTGATCACGTTTCTCTTGTCTTTCTTTTCTTTCTCTTCTTTTTTTTTATCGTGATTTTTACTCTCTTTTTTTTTTTAACAATCGCCTAGGCGATATTACACTATCAAAAGACAATCAATACTACGAAATTGAATACGATAATTGATATGAACGATTGGAGTTAGGGTTTTTGATATTACCTTCCTCAATTGAACTTGATGTTTTGGCAAACCTAAGCTCTGATACCAAACTGATACAAACCACGCCAACCCGTGACGAAACCCAATACCAATACGTTCGGAAATTCATTACCTTAGAGGCCCAAACACCTAAAGTGGAAACCGCGACCCGTTGTCTATAAGCGAGACAAGAACCTTGGTATAAAAATGAAGACGCCACAATCGGGATGGAAGGCCGATTGATAAGTCGGGATGAACGCTACGGAAATCAATCCGATAAGTTCGATTTAGTTCTTGAAGAACCAAGAGAGGTGCCTCTCAAAAAGTGTTTAATGTTCAAAGATGTAAAAATTCCTCTATTGTTCTAAACCCTAGGAGCTTTTATACTAGGGTTACAATTCGTGTAAAACAAGTCCAAAACGACGTAGTTTAGATAAGTGGCGTAAAAACGCGAAAACAGAACAAGCTGGCCGGTAGGGGATACACGGCCGTGTACACGCCCGTGTACTTTGGCCATGTACCTTTCTGTGCAACTTCTGGCAACATACACGCCTGTGTACTTTGGCCGTGTATCTTTCTGTGGATTTGCTTGACTCCATACACGACCGTACCTTGAAAGTACACGCCCTCTTCAACCCATGTCCGGTGTGACTTGTATAAGAGCAAGGGTCTTCCCATAGTTGTTCCAATCCGTTCCAACTTCATGATTGCCCCAATCCTTTCCGGCTTCATGGACATCCTTTATCAACCCATTAAGTGCTTCCTTGAGTCGTTTCGCTCGACTTCTTGTGATCAGTTCAGGCGGCACTTCAAGAGGATCCACATTCCTTCTTCCAGCTTGACTCTCATCAGTGTATCTCATCATGGTTTATCACACATGCCAGAGGGTATCTAAATTGACTTTGCAATAAAAAAGGAGAATACATCATGGTGTGCTCTCCCGTGCACTTCAAAATATGCTCATTGTATACATATCAGAGATACACGAATAAGGTACACGCTCGTGTACCTGGTCGTGTATCTGACCCACAAAAGGCACAATTTGATACACGAACAAGGTACACGCTCGTGTACCTGGTCGTGTATCTGACCCACAGAACACCCCCTCTATATACACGACCAGGTACACATTTGTGTACCTGGTCGTGTATTTGACTCACAGAATGCTCTCCCATGATACACGAACAAGGTACACGCTCGTGTACCTGGTCGTGTATCTAACCCACAAAATGCTCTCCCACTATACACGAACAAGTTATACGCTCGTGTACCTGGTCGTGTATCTAACCCACAGAATGCTCTCCCATGATACACGAACAAGGTACACGCTCGTGTACCTAGTCGTGTATCTAACCCACAGAATTCTCTCCCACGATACACGAACAAGGTACACCCTCGTGTACCTAGTCGTGTATTTGACTCACAGAATGCTCTCCCATGATACACGAACAAGGTACATGCTCGTGTACCTGGTCGTGTATCTAACCTATAGAATGCTCTCCTACGATACACGAACAAGATACACGCTCGTGTATCTAACCCACAGAAAGGAATCCAAAGTACACGACCAAAGTACACGACCGTGTACTTGGTCGTGTATCTAATTTTTCTGCTCGTACTATAAAAGGACTCCTCACTTCAATCTGCCATTTACACGACCCATTCTCCATTCGTGTATTTGACCCACTCACTCCCACTCTACTCCTCCATACCGTGGTTGTTCTTTCCACACCATAAATTTCTTCCGTTTCAAGGACTCAAGGTAAGTAAGTTTTCTCTTCTACTTCTTCAATACTTATTGCAATACAGTTGTTGCTTGGTTTTCTTTTATGACTACCATACATGCTTGCATCTATGATGATGGTATGATGAGTGATTTCGCATTTTGGAAGTCGATTGTTGAAAGATCTGTAGACATTTTGAACTCACGTGAATGCATGTATGATTGATGTCATGAGTGGCTGCCAAACAAGTGAATCGACAGTTAGGGTTTGAACATGAATATTTAGGACTTTGATTTTGTAGGTTTCTGGAACAATGTTGTTGTGTTTCTTTTCCGATCTTCTTAAAAACCAAGTTATGAGGCCATTTTTTTTTTACGATGACTAAACTATCACACCTAGCTTCTTAGAATCAAGATTCGAACTTTATCGTTTGATGATGCTTTGGGTGTGTTGTAGTTACATTTTTAGCCTTCAGGAAGGTAAATTGATAATATACCAAAGCCACAAGACCTGATTCTGAACGTTCCTATGGTAATTTGTGCATGTATTAGATGGGTAGATACACAACTAGGTACACGATCGTGTACCTTGGTTGTGTATCTCAACTGTGCTATCTTCCTCCTTGTTTCGGAAACCTAATGCAAGTCCTATCATTTTCTTTGTATAATTAACGAACCTAACCTATTTTGAGACCATTGTGATTGATTCAAATGGGCAAAAAGACTTGTGCAGTTAAACCAAAGTTTACCAAGAAGAAGAAGACCACCCTGCTAAGAGGAAGCAGGATGGTGCTAGTTCATCCTCCGCTCCACCCCCCTCGAAGAGTTGCGGAGGAGCCATGGAGCAAGAAGCGATTTGAAATTCTCTCACAAAAACCGTTTGGTGCACACCAATATTTGGATTGGGGCATGCTGGAAGGGTATGGATTAGTTCAACCAATCAAGGAGACCCTTGCGACCGGACCATGGGAGGACCTGTTCACCATCCAAAAACCAGCGTATAGGGATGTTACTCTTGAGTTCCTATCCACTATGTAGATATAGAAGATGGAAATTGAAAAAGGTTGGGACAACTCTTTCAGTTTTGAAGTATACGGGCAACAGCATAACTGTACTATCCGCCAGTTTTGTTCTCTAATGGGATTCTACACTAAAGCTTTTACCCGGACACTTGAGTTTCGGGGTTTGCATTGCCGTTGGCCTCCCCACGTTAACAATCAGGTATGTTAGGAGGAGTTGACCGGAAACCCGAATCAAGAGTACTTTCCATCCAGCTCTAAGGCCTCTCTAATTAAGGATGATTGCCTCAAAGTTTGTCATTGGCTCTTGACAAACACAATTGGAGCCCGAAAAAGCAGTAAGGGAGTTGTCAATAACTTTGAAATCTTCTATCTTTACAGCATCTCCCACGTATATCAAATTAATATCGGGTTGGAGTTGGCCTTTTATATATGGAGACAGGCACATGAGTCTCGTTCTAAGGGGATTTACTGTGGCAGCTTCATTACTCATTTGCTGAAGAATATGGACATTTTCCAAGACCCTGGGCCAGAGGCTGCTAAGTGCAATCAGGAAAGAATCTTTGATGAGCCGTTTGCCAAGTGGGGAGTGAAAAAAATCACAGGAACTTCCCGCACTTCTAGCAGGCCGCATCCTTCTGTACAATCCTCCAAAGCTGCTCCTTCCTTGTCTTCACCTGGTGAGTCTTCTATTCCCACATCGGAGCGGGTACTTGACCGCTTGGCATCCATTGAGAAGACCCAAGGTGAGCTAAAAGTTCAACTACAGGGGTTGAAAAAGAAAGAAAAAAAAAATTAGAAAATTTGTAGTTCATGCTTTCCAGTCGCTGGCTAAGTGCTTCCCAGCGAGGCAAGCCAGTTTGCCCACTTATGCCTCTTCCTCTGAAGCTGAAGAGGAAGTTGAGGCCAGCGGTGATAAAGACAAGGAAAACGAGGGAGAAAGTGAGGGAGAAAGTGAAGAAGATATTGAGGAAACCATTGAGGAAGTGGAACCAATCATTGCCAAGGGTGAGGAAAGTGATGATGAAGAGGATGAAACAGACGAGAATGAAGATGATGAAGAGGAGGAGACTAGTTTGGAATGATGAATGACTTTAAGTAAACTATTTTATTCTGCATATTTGAGGAGCTCTTTCTCTTGAGCTAGACTCTTCCTTGCTGGATGACTGTAATAATGACTGATCTCTATTTACTCTTTTACCTTTCGTTTTTGTTGTGTTGAACTTTGCTGATCTAGGTGCTATCCTGCGAATGCAACTGGTCCCATAACTTTCCTTGGCGAGCTTCATTGATATAGATGATCGACATTCTACTAGCTATGCTATTGGTCCATCACCTGTTTAATCCCGGGAAGTCTCAGTTCCTTTTCTTTTTATTTTTTCTTTTTATCTCTTTATTTCTCATTACGTTCTTGAATGATAAAGACATTAGGGACAATGTCTCAATCTAAGTGTGGGGAAGGGGATACTAAAGAAATTTGATAAGGGTTGTGCTGAATTGTATGAGTCATTCAAAAATTTCCCCTAATTTTTGTTTTTCTCTTTTTGCTTGACAATCGAATTTTGAAATCATGATTGCAAATTACATAGTATTTTAGCATTTAGTGAATGAATTCCTCTAAAAGAGTGTTGTGCATGTTACCTTTGTCTTCTTTGGAACATTGATACTTAGTCAAAGTTATGGGATAAAATCGTTGTGAAACTCAAAGATCTTGAGAGCCATTTAATCTTTCATGAAAGGGCAAATGAAATGATTCTCTTGGTGATCCTTCTTAGAAGATCTCTTTAAAGTAATAATTTAATGAAAGCATGTTATACTTGAAAAATAAAGGATTAGTTAGTATGGGCAGGCTTTGGTCCCTCAGAAGAGCGAAGTTTGACTCTACTACTAACTAGTCAAAATAATAAGTTAAGGTAATAGAGGTTCAATGGGGTTCCTTTAAAACCTAGTCACCTAAGGTCGTTTGGCCTGGGATCGACCGACCGAGGAAATTACCGTAATAAAATGAAATACCATAAAGGCAAAAGTTGAGAGGGTCTTGTAACTCGAGTAATTAAGCCCATAGGAACGCCCTCAATTGAGGGGATAACATTCGTTAACTTGGGTGACGAGCCTAGGATTATCGACTGAAAACTCGTTACATGGGTTGCAAGATCCTAAACAAAAAAAAAGGGATGAAACCAGTGAACCATTACAAAGAATAAAATCTTGAAGAAATCAACCAAAAAGGAGGAGGAATCCAGGGGAAACATAGATGCAATGTATTTTCATTATTGATTGCTTCACTAAGAGAGATAATTGAGAAGATATTAGACTTTTTAATGGTGGTTGAAATGTACCACGTTTCCTTTTGCTTTGATTGATCTTGTGTCTAATTTTGATCATGAAAGCCATTGTTAAAATGATAAGGGTAAAGATTGGTCTACTCTGATTAATCCTAGAAATTTGACTAAAGTATCTTTGTTACAATACTTTCACGACAAGGTGAGAAGCACACTCATTAGATTGAGGGATTGCATTGAGCTTTAAAGATTAAAATTCATAAATGTTAATGTGTGAGTAGTATTATTTGGTAACGACAATCATGATTAATGAGAAGTTTGATTAATGTTTTATTTTGCTTGAGGACAAGCAAAGACTTAAGTGTGGAGAAGTTTGATAAGTCGCAAAATAACCTTATCTAGAGTAATGAAATTGTGCTTTATTGTTGAATTTTTAGATGATTTGTTGAAGAAAAGGATGCTTAATGGAATGAATGTTAATTTCAGGATCTTCTAGAGTATTTTGGAGCTAAGGGAAGGAGTTTTGAAGAGTTAGATCAAGTTTGGAAGGAATTGGATACATTACGTGTGAAGAGAAAGAATTCTGGAAACTACACAAGCGAGATACATGCCCATGTACTTTGCTTGTGTATATTGAAGCGGATGTCTGGAAAGTACACGAGCAAAGTACACGCCCATGTACTTTGCTTGTGTATCTAAGTTTCGCTTCTGTTCAATGATGTTTCAAATACACGACCAATGTACACTCCCGTGTACTTGCTCGTATATATTCACATAAGGACACTTGGAAGCAAGCATGAGATACACGAATGAGATACACTACTCGTGTATCCACTTGTGTATATATTCAACCGGGGTACATGTATAAATAGACCGTTAGTTTACCCTAAAAAGGGGGTTACGAATTTTTTATTTTGCTCTGACTCTCATAACAGCAAAGGAAAAGAAGATTCTGTCAATTCCAAAGGAGATTGAAGACCTACGAAGAAGAAGATTCTATCTTTAAGGGTTGTGACTATGAATTTTATTTATTCTTCCAATAATTGCATTTCTTTTGTCCAATTTATGGAGGAGTAGACCCTAAATCTAGATTTTATTTGAAACTTCTCTGTCATGTGATGAAGATTTGGTTTTTAATGCAAAGTTGTTGGCTTTCTTATGATTAATTGCATGCCCTTCAATTGTTTCTTAGATTCATATATCCAGAATATGAATTTATGCATGATATCATATTAGTTAATTGAGAAATTGCTCTTATGATTAGATTTAATGCAATTAATGAGATTTGATTGTTCTTCTAGAGATAGGAAACAAGAGTCTTCTGTTTGCATCGATTATTTTGATGCGAATTCATGTGCTTTATGCAATTCTAGGTTGCTATTAACTAAGGAGAGATCCTATTTGATAAACCTAGGATTAGATAGGTTAATATACTTGAGAAAGTAGTTAACTTGACTAGAGACTTCGACAGTATAAGAAGTCAATTACGCCAATCTTCATAAATCTAATGAATTACATGATAGAGAAGGAGTAGAATAAAATCTAGGTTGCTTTTGTTAATTGATAAATCTTCAGAACCATTGTTGTTAGTGAGTTATTAGTTTTAAGATTAGAGTAATTAAGTTTCAACCAACATATTTAAGCGGCGGTTAGATAATAGGAACGGAGTTAGTACTAGTAGTTGGTGTATCTCTGAGGGACGACCTTGTGCTTACTTGCAATATTACACTACAGTAGGTGCGCTTGCCTATTGCTTCGTAGTAAGATTAAGAACAAGAATTCAATTTATTAAAACTACGATTGGCAACAATCATAAAGACATCATGACCAATTAGAGGCTACTTAGAAACTAGAAGATCAAGTAAGACACAAGTACCCTCATTTATTTGAGGATCATGTACAAGTTTAAGTTTTAGGGACTAAACTTTTTTTTAAATGGGGGGAAAAAGTAACTCCCTCAAATATTCATAGATAGAATTCTATTATGTAAGTACAAGATAAGAAGATATGCCTAGGCATTAACTTTAGATGAAATCAAATAAAGTCTAGGAGCTAGAGATGACTCGATACATTATAAGTTGACTTAAGTCAACTTGGTTAAAATGAAAGTCAACTTGAGTCAACTGACTCAATCAGACATAGTGACTTAGGTCTTCTTCTTGACACTCCTAAGAAGACTTGAGTAGACTTAAGCTGTTAAATACTTGACTCAAGTTGACTTATGATAGACTTGGTACTTAAAATGCCTAGGATTCAAAGAGGCCCATTTCTAATAACATCGATAGATTTGGCTCAGTAAAGTTCAATTGAATACCGTCAATGGTGATATCTTCTATTGTAACTCCTTACTTGAGAGTTTAGTCTTATTTTCATATTTTTACCTAGCAACTTAATCCCAATTCTAATCAAACTCTATCTATAGGATCAATACTCTATCCTAAGTATTTCATGAGTATTGAATCGAAAAACCTAAACTCAGTTGATTGAAGGCTTCTCTATTAAGTTCTCTAATTTAGTTTTGATGTTAACAAAAGAGGAATAATGTACAACGTATGTTTGAGCTTGTTAGAAGTTGTTTCAGAAGATAGTAAGTGAATTTTTCTAAATTGAACAAAGAGACAGAAGCTTATTCAGAACCTTCAAAGGTGTTATACAGACTATTTTTGTTCTGACAGAAGGTATTTCAGAAGTTGTGTAGTATATCCGTAGTTCTCGTGTTAATCTTTTAGAAGCACTTTCAGAACCTTTACAATAGGAGAACAGTTGACAAGTTTGTTTCAGAAGCACTTTCAGAACCTTCACAACAGGAGGATAGTTAACAGGTTTGCTTCAGAAGCTCTTTCAGAACCTTCCATGCCTGTCACGGATTTTTTCCAAATTTTGTTCTAATTTTTGTATCGATGGTTTTTAATAAATTTCAAGGCCTAGCTCCACGTGTCAAGTATATTTGGGTAATATACTTGTGTGTTTTACTAAAGTTGGATTTTATATCATGGGGTTTTTAATTTACATAAAGTTTTTACAAGATTTTATTCAAAGATTTTATTTTATGATAAAGTGAGATCATATAAGATTTACAGGTTTTATCAAGATTTAAATCTAGATATTTGTGCTATATTTTGGGAGATCCAGCAGTTACAAAGATAAGGATAAGAAATATGGTTGTTACATGAAGATATGGTTCCACAATATATGGGATATCAAGATAAGGTTCCATAATGTGAGGGATATCTTCAACAAACTTGATCCAAAGAATATCTCCAAAGAAGATCTCGCTCAAACTAATTTATCCAAGCTTATCCTCATCAAAAATATCATGGAATGCAGATTTTCTCCAACAAGTTCAACTTATTTTTAAAATACAAAATTTCAAAAATAAATTCAAGCTTGTCACGTTGAACTCCATGAACGTTACATTCTCCAACAAAGTAACCGTTATGTTCTCTTCATAAAAGGAATGTTCAGTTGAAATAAAAAAATAGAACAGAGAAAACATTCTTCTTAGAATCAAGCATACGGAAAAGAAAAAGCTCATACATCTTCAAGCGCAAAATTTTTTTAAGTATACATGTGATCCAATTTATAGAGGAAAATTGACATTCCTCATTGTTATTGTGATTCCTTTCTTGTATAAGGAATTGAGAGTTGTTTCATCACTGTAGTTTGAGTGATTAGCTTAGTGAAGAAGCTAGAGAGACTCAGCAGTGAGACTTCGCCTTGAAGAGGCTTATTTTGTATACTTTCAATTTGATTGATATATTGAAACACAACCGGTAAAGACAATCGGGACCCCGGCGTGGAGTTGGAAGAGAGGACTGACGCTCGAGGTGGAACTTCTATAAATCTCTGAGCATTCTATACTTCTCTACTCATTTTATTTATTGCACATTATTGTTTTTCATTTTTGTTGTTCACGTCATTTTGTTAGTCAAGAGATTTTGAATGATTTGCAAAAATTAAAATTTTAAGTAATTAATCAATTCACCCCCCTCTTGATTAATCTAATTGGGACCTACAATTGGTATCAGAATGGGACTCATCTATTTGAATGATCCAAAATGGTTGAAAATAATGTTGCAATTAATCGAGCTCCTTACTTCGATGGCTCGAACTTCTCATATTGGAAGATGCGCATGGAAACTTATATTAAAGCTAATGATTATGATTCATGGCAAGTCATTTCACTCGGGGACAATGTGATCACCTTGAACGGAAATTCGACCTTGTCAGATTTCGAGAAGAAGATTATCAAGAAGAACAACAAAGCAAAAAATCTGTTACTGACTACTATTGCTCCATCAGAGTTCTTATTTGATATCATCGTGTGCAAGTGCAAAGGAGATTTGGGATATCCTATCCGATACATATGAAGGGACTGATACCATCAAGGAAAACAAGATAAATGCTTTAATTCAACAGTATGAATTATTTAAGTTTAAGTCTAATGAAGATGTCAAAGATGCTTTTAACAGGTTTACAGCTATTACAAATGAGCTTGCATCACTTCGAAAGAAACTTCCAGATCCAGATCTTGTGCGGAAAATGCTGAGGATATTGCCACCATCTTGGGATGCAAAGAAAACAGCTATAGAAGAAGCTCAAGACTTAAACAAGCTAACTCTCAGTCAATTGAGAGAAAATCTCATGGCATATGAGTCTCACATAAAAACCATGCAAAGAGGAGAAGACAGCACTAAAGGAATTGCGTTTAAAGTCAAGGAAATAAAGCAAAATGAAACTGAAACAGATGATAGCGGCGATGAGAAAGAAGAGGACATCAGTCTTCTAGCACGTAGACTCAATAGGCTGCTTAAAAAGCAAAGAGGTAAGAAATTTAGTGTTTTCAAGAAAAGTACTGAATATAAGCATAATGATGCAGGAAAAGCTTACAAGGAGAAAGAAAAGAAGAAAGAGAAAAGGGAGATTCAATGTTATGAATGCAAAAAGCCAGGACACATCAAATATGAATGTCCAACACTGATCAAGAAAATGGAAAATTATAAATAGAAAAGTCGGGCAATGCTAGCAACGTGGAGTGATTTAGAGGATACAGAAACAAATTCAGAAGATTCAGAAGAAGAAGAGGATGAGGCAAATCTTTGTCTAATGGTTAGTTCTGAGGTACACTCTGAATCTGATGAAGATGTAACTGATACTGACATGCTAGCAGAAATGAGTAAGCTATTAAAGGCATAAAAAAGGGCTGATACAAAATTAGCTAAGTATGAAAACAAAATAAAAGCTCTTAAGAATGAAAAGGAAGCATTAAAACAAACAAATAGTTTACTTGCTAATGAAAATGATATCCTAAAACAAGAAAATGAATCCATGCATGAGAGTATTGAAAAATTAAGAATAGAAAATCATCTACTTGAAGTAGAAACAAGTGACTTGAAGGTTGATTGTTGCTAATCGTAGTTTTAATACTTATAATTCTTGTTCTTAATCTTACTACGAAGCAAAAGGCAAGCGCACCTATCGTAGCGTAATATAGCGAGTAAGCACAAGGTCGTCCCTTAGAGATACACCAACTACTAGTACTAACTCTGTTCCTATTATCTAACCGACGCTTAAATATGTTGGATGAAACTTAATTAATCTAATCTTAAAACTAATAACTCACTAACAACAATGGTTCTGAAGATTTATCAATTGGAAAAAGCAACCTAGATCTTATTCTACTCCTTCTCTATCATGTAATTCATTAGATTTATGAGGATTGGCGTAGTTGACTTCTTATACTGTCGAATTCCCTAGTCAAGTTAACTACTTTCTCAAGTATATTAACCTATCTAATCCTAGATTTATCAAATAGGATCTCTCCTTATTTAATAGCAACCTAGAATTGCATAAAGCACGTGAATTCGCATCAAAATAATCGATGTAAATAGAAAACTCTTGTTTCCTATCTCTAGAAGAACAATCAAGTCTCATTAATTGCATTAAATATAATCATAAGAGCAATTTCTCAATTAACTAATATGATATCATACATAAATTCATATTCCGGATCTATGAATCTAAGAAACAATTGAAGGGCATGCAATTAATCATAAGAAAGTCAACAACTTCGTATTAAAAACCGAATCTTCATCACATGACAGAGAAGTTTTGAATAAAATCTAGATTTAGAGTCTACTCTTCCATAAATTGGACAAAAGAAATACAATTACGGGAAGAATAATTAGAATTCATAGTTACAGCCCTTAAAGATGGAATCTTCTCCTTCGTGGGCCTTCAACCTCCTTTTGAACTGACAGAATCTTCTTTCCCCTGCTGCTATGTGTGTCCGAGCAAGTACAAAATTCGGAACCTCTTTCTAGGGCAACTAACGGTCTATTTATACATGTACCCGGGTTGGATACATACACGAGTGGATACACGAGTAGTGTATCCCGTTCGTGTATCTCATGCTTTCTTCCAAGTGTCCTTATGTGAATATACACGAGCAAGTACATGGGAGTGTACATTGGTCGTGTATTTGAAACATCGTTACACAGCAGCAAAACTTAGATACACAAGCAAAGTACATGGGCGTGTACTTTGCTCGTGTACTTTCCAGACATCCACTTCAGTATACACAAGCAAAGTACATGGGCGTGTATCTCACTCGTGTACTTTCCAGACATCCACTTCAGTATACACAAGCAAAGTACATGGGCGTGTATCTCGCTTGTGTACTTTCCAGAATTCTTTACTTCACATGTATTGTATCCAATTCCTTCCAAACTTGATTCGACTCTTCAGAACTCCTTCCCTTGGCTCCAAAATACTCTAGAAAATCCTGAAATTAACATTCATTCCATTAAGCATCATTTTCTTCAACAAATCATCTAAAAATTCAACTATAAAGCACAATTTCATTACTCTAGATAAGGGTATTTTGCGACTTATCAAACTTCCCTACACTTAAGTCTTTGCTTGTCCTCAAGCAACACAAAACATTAATCAAACTTTTCATTAATCATGATTGTTGTTACCAAATAGAACTACTCAGATATTAGCATTTATGAATTTTAATCTTTAAAGCTCAATGCAATCCCTCAATCTAATGAGTGTGCTTCTCACCTTATCATGACAGTATTGTAACAGAGATACTTTAGTCAAATTTCTAGGATTAATCAGAGTGGACCAATGTTTACCCTTGTCATTTTAACAATGGCTTTCATGATCAAAATTAGACACAAGATCAATCAAAGCAAAAGAAAACGTGGTACATTTCAACCACCATTAAAAAGTCTAATATCTTCTCAATTGTCTCTCTTAGTGAAGCAATAAAAAATGACAATACATTGCATCTATGTTTCCCCTGGATTCCTCCTTCTTTTTGGTTGATCTCTTCAAAGATTTTATTCTTTGTAATAGTTCACACTCGTTTCATCCTTTTTTTTTTTTTTGGAATCTTGCAACCCATGTAACGAGTTTTCAGCCGATAATCCTAGGCTCGTCACCCAAGTTAACGAACGTTATCCCCTCAATTGAGGGCGTTCCTATGGGCTTAATTACTCGAGTTACAAGACCCTCTAACTTTTTCCTTTATGGTATTTCATTTTATTGCGGTAATTTCCTCGGTTGGCCAATCCTAGGCCAGACGACCTTAGGTGACCAGGTTTTAAAGGGACCCCATCGAACCTCTATTACCTTAACTTATTATTTTGACTAGTTAGTAGCGGAGTCAAACTTCGCTCTTCTGAGGGACCAAAGCCTGCCCATACTAACCAATCCTTTATTTTTCAAGTATAACATGCTTTCATTAAATTATTACTTTAAAGAAATCTTCTAAGAAGGATCACCAAGAGAATCATTTCATTTGCTCTTTTTATGAAAGATTATATGGCTCTCAAGATCTTTGAGTTTCACAATGATTTTATCCCATAACTTTGACTAAGTATCAATGTTCCAAAGAAGACAAAGGTGAAATGCACAACACTCTTTTAGAGGAATTCATTCACTAAATGCTACAATACTATGTAATTTGCAATCATGATTTCAAAATTCGATTATCAAGCACAAAGAGAAAAACAAAAATTAAGGGAAATTTTTTAATGACTCATACAATTCAGCACAACCCTTATCAAATTTCTTTAGTATCCCCTTCCCCACACTTAGATTGAGACATTGTCCCTAATGTCTTTATCATTTAAGAACGTAATGAGAAATAAAGAGATAAAAAGAAAAAAATAAAAAGAAAAGGAACTGAGACTTCCCGGGATTAAACAGGTGATAGACCAATTGCATAGCTAGCAGAATGTCGATCATCTATATCAATGAAGTTCGCCAAGGAAGGTCATGGGACCAGTTGCATTCGCAAGATAGCACCTAGAGCAGCAAAGTTCAACACAACAAAAACAAAAGGTAAAAGAGTAAATAGATATCAGTCATTATTACAGTCATCCAACAAGAAAGAGTCTAGCTCAATAGAAAGAGCTTCTCGAATATGCAGAATAAAATAGGTAACTTGAAGTCATTCATTCTTCAGAACTGGTTTCCTCATCTTCATCATATGTTTCATCCTCTTCATCCTCACTTTCCTCACCCTTAGCAGTGGCTGGTTCCACTTCCTCAGTGGTTTCCTCAGTTTCCTCTTCACTTTCTCCCTCACTTTCTCCTTCCTTTTCCTTGTCTTTATCGCCGCTGGCCTCAACTTCCTCTTTAGCTTCAGGGGAAGAGGCATAAGTGGGCAAACTAGCTTACCCCGCTGGGAAGCACTTAGCCAGC
The DNA here is from genome assembly GCA_037954665.1 of Laguncularia racemosa. Classification (NCBI taxonomy): domain Eukaryota; kingdom Viridiplantae; phylum Streptophyta; class Magnoliopsida; order Myrtales; family Combretaceae; genus Laguncularia; species Laguncularia racemosa. The sequence continues at coordinate 1,770,377 of JBBMOL010000153.1, forward strand.
AACTGGAAGGCATGAACTACAAATTTCCTAAATTTTTTTTGTTTCTTTTGCATCCCTTGTAGTTGCACTTTCATCTCACCTTGGGTCTTCTCAATGGATGCCAAGCGGTCAAGCACCCGCTCTGATGTAGGAATAGAAGACTCACCAGGTGAAGACGAAGAGGGAGCAGCTTTGGAGGATTGTGCAGAAGGAGGCGGCCTGCTAGAAGTGCGGGAAGTTCCTGTGGTTTTTTTCATTCCCCACTTGGCAAACGGCCCATCAGAGATTCTTTCCTGATTGCACTTAGCGGCCTCTAGCCCAGGGCCTTGGAAAATGTCCATGCTCTTCAGCAAATGAGTGATGAAGCTGCCACAATAAATCTCCTTAGAACGGGAGTCATGTGCTTATCTCCATAGATAAAAGGCCAACTCCAACCCAATGTTAATTTGATATCCGTGGGAGATGCTGATTGTTCATGTTGGAAGGCCAACGGCAATGTAAGTCCTGAAACTCAGATGTCCAGGTAAAAGCTTCAGTGTAGAAGCCCATGAGAGAACAGAACTGGCTGATAGTACAGTTATGCCGTTGCCCATACACTTCAAAACTAAAAGAGTTGTCCCATCCTTTTTCAATTTCTATCTTCTGTATCTACATAGTGGATAGGAACTCAAGAGTAACATCCCGATATGCTGGTTCTTGTATGGTGAATAGGACCTCCCATGGGCCGGTGGCAAGGGTCTCCTTCATTGGTTGAACTAGTCCATACCCTTCTAGCATGCCCCAATCCAAGTATTGGTGTGCACCAAACGGTTTCCGTGATAGAATTTCAAACCGCTTCTTGCTCCATGGCTCTTCCGCAACTCTTCGGGGAGGTGGAGCGGAGGATGAACTAGCACCATCCCGCTTCCTCTTAGCAGAGGTGGTCTTCTTCTTCTTATTATTAAACTTTGGTTTAACTGCACAAGTCTTTGTGACCATCTGGAGCAATCACAATGGTCTCAAAATAGGTTAGGTTCATTAATTACACAAAGAAAATGATAGGACTTGCATTGGGTTTCCGAAACAAGGAGGAAGATAGCATAATTGAGATACACGACCAAGGTACACGACCGTGTACCTAGTTGTGTATCTGCCCATCTAATACATGCACAAATTACCATAGGAACACTCAAAATCAGGTCTTGTGGCTTTAGTATATTATCAACCTACCTTCCTAAAGGCAAAAAATGTAACTACAACACACCCAAAGCATCATCAAAACGATAAAGTTTGAATCTTGATTCTAAGAAGCTAGGTGCGATAGTTTAGTGATCCTAAGAAAAATGGCCTCATACTTTGGTTTCTAAGAAGAAGATCAGAAAAGAAACACAACAACATTGTTCTAGAAACCCACAAAATCAAAGTCCCAAACATTCACATTCAAACCCTAACTGTTGATTCTCTTGTTTGGCAACCACTCATGACATCAAACATACATGCATTCACGTGAGTTCAAAATGTCTACATATCTATCAACAATCGACTTCCAAAATGAGAAATCACTCATCATACCATCATCATAGATGCAAGCATGTATGGTGGTCGTGAAAGAAAACCGAGCAGCAACCGTATTGCAATAAATATTGAAGAAGAAGAAGAAGAGAGAACCTACTTACCTTGAATCCTTGAAGCGGAAGAAGTTTGTAGTGTGGAAGGAACAATCACCGTATGGAGGAGTAGAGTGAGAGTGAGTGAGTGAAATACACGAATGAGAATGGGTCGTGTAAATGGCAGAGTGAAGTGAGGAGTCCTTTTATAGTGCGAGCAGAAAAATTAGATACACGACCAAGTACACGGTCGTGTACTTTGATCGTGTACTTTGGATTCCTTTCCATGGGTTAGATACACAAGCGTGTACCCTGTCCGTGTATCATAGAAGATCATTCTGTGGGTTAAATACACGACCAGGTACACGAGCGGGTACTTTGTTCGTGTATCGTGGGAGAGCCTTCTGTCGTTTAAATACACGACCAGGTACACGAGCGTGTACCTTGTTTGTGTATATAGAGGGAACATTCTGTTAGTCAAATACACGACCAGGTACACGAGCGTGTACCTTGTTCGTGTATATAGAGGGGGTGTTCTGTGGGTCAGATACACGACCAGGTACACGAGCGTGTACCTTGTTCGTGTATCGAATTGTGCATTCTGTGGGTTAAATACACGGCCAGGTACACGAGCGTGTACTTTGTTCATGTATATAGGGGAAGCATTCTGTGGGTTAGATACACAAGCATGTACCTTATTCGTGTATCTCTGATATTTACTCAATGAGCATATTTTGAAGTGCACGGGAGGGCACGCCATGACGTATTCCCCTATTGTATTGCAAAATTAAATTAGAGACCCTCTAGCATGTGTGAAAAATCAAAGTACATACCTGTCAAGACTTCATCTTGCATTCCCTTGAAAAGGTCTCCCATCCTAAATTTCCCACACTTAGAGCTTAAAAGAAGCTCTATTAAGATGACTTTCATAGAATCCACACTTGGTTAACCCCTTTGTATCTTGCTGTCCTGCAAAAGTTACTCCAAAACAACGGATGATAAAAATAAAAAAATAAATAAAGAAGAAAACTTACTAAAGTAACATGGGTTGCCTCCCAAGAAGCGCTGTTGTTTAACGTCGTTAGTTCGACGTAATGAACCGGTGGAGCTCAAATGGAGATGAGAATGAGGTTCAGCTCCTCCTTTTCTTCCCAGACTGTTTGGTCCCTAAGGTAATGCTTGAGCCTTTGACCATTCACCTTAAACATGCCTTTTTCCGGGTGTTCCAACTCAACTGTGCCGTAGGGAAAAACCTTTTTTACCCGGAATGGACCGGACCATCTTGATTTAAGCTTCCCAGGGAACAGTTTCAACCTAGAGTTGAACAGTAATACAATGTCCCCTTCATTAAACTATCCATTCCGTGGTAGCCGAGCATCATGAAACTTCTTGGCTTTCTCTTTGTATATATATGAATTGTCATATGCCATGAGCCTCCATTCATCTAGCTCATTAAGTTGCATCCTTCGATGTGCTCCAGACCGGTTGAGATCTAAATTGGCAAATTTGATCGCCCAAAATGCTTTGTGCTAAATCTCAACTGGTAAATGGCAAGCTTTCCCGTAGACCAATCGATATGGAGTAGTATTAAGTGGGGTTTTGTACGCTGTCCGATATGCCCACAAAGCATCATCTAACTTCTCGGCCCAATCTTGTCTATGGTGAGACACGGACTTTGTCAAGATACGCTTTAGGTCCCTATTTGAAACCTCCACTTGCCCACTAGTTTGGGGGTGATACGGCGTAGCAAGACGGTGTGTCACCCCATATCGCTTAAGAATCTTTTCAACTTGCGAATTACAGAAGTGTGTACCTCTGTCACTTATGAGTGCTCGTGGGACCCCGAATCTACAGAAGAGCTTCTTCAAAAATTTAACCACCACCCGGGAGTCATTAGTCGGCAAGGCTTGTGCTTCTACCCATTTAGAGACATAATCCACGGCTACCAATATGTATTTATTTCCGAAGGAAGGAGGAAAGGGGCCCATAAAGTCGATGCCCCACACATCGAACACTTCACACTCTAATATGTAGTGTTGTGGCATTTCATTCCTTTTTGATATGTTACCATCCCTCTGGCATCGGTTACATCGAGCTATATAGCTTTGAGCATCCCTAAACAATGACGGCCAGTAAAATCCTGCTTCCAATACTTTGTACGCCGTCCTATTGGCACTATAATGTCCTCCCGCTAGCCCACTGTGACAATGGAATAAGATTTTCCATCCTTCTTCATGGGAAACACACCTTCGAATCATCTGATCAGCACAAATTCTGAATAGATGTGGATCCTCCCAGTAGTAGTGCTTCAATTCGGTGAAGAATTTCTTCTTCTGCTGCTTGTTCATATCCTTAGGAAGGGCCCTTGCCACTAGGTAATTGGCAATATCAGCAAACCATAGGATGATATCATCTTCAACGGTCTTGATGGCATACAATCGTTCCTCAGGGAACTCATCGTTGATCTCAACTTCGTTCGGTCTTTCTAAACAAGGATTCTCCAAACGTGACAGGTGGTCGGCAGCTAGATTTTCGGAACCCTTTTTATCTCTTATCTCAAGATCAAACTCTTGAAGAAGCAAAATCCACCGAATGAGGCGTGGCTTTGCATCCTGTTTTGTCAGCAAGAATTTCAAGGCGGAATGATTTGTGTATACGATGACCTTAGATAAGATGAGATATGGTCTGAACTTGTCAAAGGCAAAGACAATTGCTAGCAACTCCTTCTCAGTGGTTGTATAGTTTTCTTGTGCAGGAGTGAGTGTTTTGCTAGCATAATGAATGGGTTGAAAGTATTTGTCCTTTCGCTGACCCAGAACAGCTCCCACAGCCGAGTCACTAGCATCACACATAATCTCAAAGGGAATGTCCCATGTTAGTGTGACCATGATAGGTGCAGTGATGAGTTTTTGCTTGAGGAGTTCAAATGCATCAATGCATTCCTGGTTGAAGTCAAAGGAGGTATCCTTCTCCAAGAGTTTTGTCATCGGCCTAGCAATTTTTGAGAAATCTTTAATGAATCGTCGATAGAACCCTGCATGGCCAAGAAAACTTCGTATTGCCTTAACTGAAGATGGTGGGGGCAATTTAGAAATTGCTTCGATCTTTGCCTCATCCACTTCTATGCCTTTCTTGGAGATTTTATGGCCCAAAACAATACCTTCTTTTGCCATAAAATGACACTTCTCCCAATTTAGGACCAGGTTAGTGTCTTCACAACGTTGCCATACTAACTTAAGATGGTGTAGACACTCATCAAAAGAATTCCCGAAAACAGAAAAATCATCCATGTATACCTCCATCTTGTCTCCTACCATATCCTCAAAAACAGCCATCATGCATCGCTGAAAGGTGGCTGGAGCGTTGCATAATCAGAAAGGCATGCGTCGATAAGCGAAGGTCCCAAAAGGGCATGTGAATGTCGTCTTTTCCTGGTCTTCGGGTGTGATAGGAATCTGAAAATATCCAAACATCCCATCGAGGAAACAGTAATATGCATGACCAGCTAACCTTTCAAGCATTTGGTCCACAAATGGAAGAGGAAAATGATCCTTTCGAGTTGCATCATTTAGCTTGCGGTAATCTATACAGACTCTCCATCCAGTGATAGTTCTCATCGGGATGAGCTCATTCTTTTCATTCGGTACTACTGTCATACCGCCTTTCTTCGGAACTACTTGAGTGGGGCTCACCCATGAGCTATCAGAAATCGGGTAGATCATTCCTGCATCAAGCAATTTGATGACTTCCTTTTTGACAACATCCCTCATATTTGGATTGAGTCGACGCTGCGGTTGTACCACTGGCTTGACACAATCTTCCATCAAAATTTTGTGTGTACAAAACGATGGGTTAATCCCCTTTATATCTACAATTTTCCATGCAATTGCTTTCTTGTGTTGCCCCAAGACATGCAATAACCTTTCTTGCTGATCTCGATCCAGATTTGATGCAATTATGACTGGAATTTTAGAATCTTCTTCCAAAAACGCATATTGGAGGTAGTTTGGCAGTTGTTTCAATTCTAGCTCAGGTGGTTCCTCAATTGAAGGTTTCGATCTCTGAATGGTGGATCTATTCATACCTTCAAAGCTTCTTTCTTCTCTCAACTCAAGACTATTATTAAGCTGATTGACAACTGCTCTAATCGCCATATTTTCAGGTTGCTCTTTCTCCCCATTCATTAAACACAATTCCAATGCATCACCAATCAACAGGTCTTGCAATGAATCCGAAACTGTGAAGTCGAGGTAGTCGATTGCATAGCATGTATCATCATGGTGCAGGCTTTGTTTGAGGACGTCAGGCATTTTCACTATGACCTCTTCATTTCCCACTCTCAACACTAACTTCCCATCCCCAACATCAATTACGGCTCTAGCAGTAGCCAAAAATGGCCTCCCTAATATAAGAGGGACCTCTACATCTGCTTCTATGTCACGGATGACAAAATCTGCCGGGAAGATGAAGTCTTGTACCTTCACTAATACAACTTCAACTACTCCTCTCGGGAATTTGACTGATCGATCGGCTAACTGAAGACTATTTTGGTCGGTTTCGGTTCTCCAATACCCAATTTCTGGAACATCTTGTATGGCATCAAATTAATACTGGCTCCCAAATCAGTCAATGCCCGTTCTTCAGATAAGTTCCCTATCAGGCAAGGGATGGTAAAGCTCCCAGGATCTTTTAACTTCTTTGGGAGTTTGTTTTGAATTACCGTAGAGCATTCTCCTCCTAAAGTTACGGTGGAGAACTCTCCAAGATTCCTTTTGTTCGATAGCAACTCTTTCAAAAATTTTGCATATCGTGGCATTTGTGATAATGCCTCAACCAGTGGAAGGTTGATATGCAATTGCTTGAATATCTCTAAAAATCTGCCATAGTGCCCATCTGTTCTATCCTTCTTGAGTCGTGCTGGATAAGGAACATTGGGCTTGTATTCTGGGATTAATGGAGGTGATGATTTCTCCTTAGGTGATTTTTCTGAATGCTTTCCCCCTTCTTTGAGAGCTACTTGTTCTTTTGCTGGTTCAGTCACCTGACTCTCTTCTTCTTGAACCTTTGGTTGTAGTTCCTTACCACTTCGTAATGTGACAGCTTTAATATGTTCTCTAGGGTTGGTTTCCGTGTTTCCTGGAAGTGAACCTTGAGATCTCTCTGACAGAAGCTTAGCTATCTGACCGACCTGGTTTTCAAGATTGTGTATTGATGCCTCATGATTCCTCAGAGCCGAGTCCTGATTTTTCAGAATCAAATCTAAGGACTTCTGTCGATCTTCTGAATCCTTGATGAATTTTGTGAGGAGATCTTCAATTGGCGGTTTGGAACTCTGGACCATTGGCCTCTGATAACCTGGTGGAGGATTCGGATTGCCCTTCTGAATATTACTATTGTTACTCCAAGAAAAATTTGGGTGATTTCTCCATCCTGGGTTATAAGTATTGCTGTATGGATTGTTCTGGGGCCGAATTGGGTTTCCCAAATAATCCACTTGCTCAGTTTGTCCTTCTTCACCACCTGAGGATTCCACAATAGCCAACTGATGTTGTGAGACAGCCAATCCATCGATCTTTCTAGATAAAGCCTCAACTTTGGACATGATAGAAGTAGCCACATCCACTTCAAGAATGCCTGCCACCTTCTTTTCTCTGCCCCTACCATGTGACCATTCATAATTATTCGCGGCCATGTCTTCAAAGAGTCAAACTTTCTTTAGGAGTTTTATGGTTCAAGGTGCCACCAGCTGCGGCATCTACTGTTTGTCTCGTTTGATAGTTCAACCCATTATAAAATATCTGAACTTGAAGCCACTCTAGGATCCCATGGTGTGGGCATTTCCGCATTGAGTCCTTGAATCTCTCCTAAGTTTCATACAAAGTCTCCATGTCATACTGATGATAAGATTGAATCTCAGCTCGAAGTTTAGCGGTCTTTGAAGGAGGGAAGAATTTGTCCATAAACTTCTTAATCAGACCTTGCCATGTAGTAATGGAGTTCCTCGGTAAAGAATTCAGCTACTGCTTAGCCTTGCCTTTCAAAGAGAATGGGAAGAGCCTGAGGCGGATCGCATCATCACTAACTCCATTAAATTTGAAGGTATCACATATCTCCAGAAAGAGTTGGATATGCGCATTTGGATCTTCATCCTGTAAACCATCAAATTGAGTATATTGCTGCACCATCTGAATCACGGTAGGCTTAAGTTCAAAATTATTTGCCTCCACTCGAGGACAGACTATGCTAGAGCTGACCCCTATCAAGTTTGGCCTGGAAAAAATCAGAATTGGTTCTAGGTGGCTCATTAACTCAGCCATCTCTGTTATCAACCAGTTGATAATTCGGGGGATCCACGACAACATTTCCTTGATTCAGCTCTTGAGCACGATTATTGAATTGATCAGCCATTTCTTCCTTCAGTGATTCTCCTTGAATACCAAATGATGTTGACTCAGTCGAGTGTTGCTTTTTCTGATAACAACGAATAATTTTCTCTGGCTCAGGATTAAAAACAGCAAGTTCCTTGGAGCGACTTCTGGTCATGTACTGTAAACGTAATACAAATCAATTATGAGCTCCAAATTCTCAGGAAGAAAAAAAAAATAAGAAAGAAACAAATTGGTTAAATTAATAGGTAAAAAGTGTTTCTAATATTGGCGTATCCCCGGCAACGGCGCCAAAAACTTGATCGTTGCTAATCGTAGTTTTAATATTTATAATTCTTGTTCTTAATCTTACTACGAAGCAATAGGCAAGCGCACCTATCGTAGCGTAATATAGCGAATAAGCACAAGGTCGTCCCTTAGAGATACACCAACTACTAGTACTAACTCCGTTCCTATTATCTAACCGACGCTTAAATATGTTGGATGAAACTTAATTAATCTAATCTTAAAACTAATAACTCACTAACAACAATGGTTCTGAAGATTTATCAATTGGAAAAAGCAACCTAGATCTTATTCTACTCCTTCTCTATCATGTAATTCATTAGATTTATGAGGATTGGCGTAGTTGACTTCTTATACTGTCGAATTCCCTAGTCAAGTTAACTACTTTCTCAAGTATATTAACCTATCTAATCCCAGATTTATCAAATAGGATCTCTCCTTATTTAATAGCAACCTAGAATTGCATAAAGCACGTGAATTCGCATCAAAATAATCGATGTAAATAGAAGACTCTTGTTTCCTATCTCTAGAAGAACAATCAAGTCTCATTAATTGCATTAAATCTAATCATAAGAGCAATTTCTCAATTAACTAATATGATATCATACATAAATTCATATTCCGGATCTATGAATCTAAGAAACAATTGAAGGGCATGCAATTAATCATAAGAAAGTCAACAACTTCGTATTAAAAACCGAATCTTCATCACATGATAGAGAAGTTTTGAATAAAATCTAGATTTAGAGTCTACTCTTCCATAAATTGGACAAAAGAAATACAATTACGGGAAGAATAATTAGAATTCATAGTTACAGCCCTTAAAGATGGAATCTTCTCCTTCGTGGGTCTTCAACCTCCTTTTGAACTGACAGAATCTTCTTTCCCCTGCTGCTATGTGTGTCCGAGCAAGTACAAAATTCGGAACCTCTTTCTAGGGCAACTAACGGTCTATTTATACATGTACCTGGGTTGGATACATACACGAGTAGTGTATCTCGTTCGTGTATCTCATGCTTTCTTCCAAGTGTCCTTATGTGAATATACACGAGCAAGTACATGGGAGTGTACATTGGTCGTGTATTTGAAACATCGTTGCACAGCAGCAAAACTTAGATACACAAGCAAAGTACATGGGTGTGTACTTTGCTCGTGTACTTTCCAGACATCCACTTCAGTATACACAAGCAAAGTACATGGGCGTGTATCTCACTCGTGTACTTTCTAGACATCCACTTCAGTATATACAAGCAAAGTACATGGGCGTGTATCTCGCTTGTGTACTTTCTAGAATTCTTTACTTCACATGTATTGTATCCAATTCCTTCCAAACTTGATTCGACTCTTCAGAACTCCTTCCCTTGGCTCCAAAATACTCTAGAAAATCCTGAAATTAACATTCATTCCATTAAGCATCATTTTCTTCAACAAATCATCTAAAAATTCAACTATAAAGCACAATTTCATTACTCTAAATAAAGGTATTTTGCGACTTATCAAAGGTAAAGATTGATGATCTATCCAATTCGTTGAAAACTACCTTTAAGAAATTTGATGAAAGTGACAAGAAATTGACCATGTTGATTTCTTCATAAAGAGTCTCAAATGAAAAACATGGATTAGGATATGAGCATGGTTCAAGTTCAAAATCGAATCAAAATACAGTTTTTGTTAAGGCTAAACAAGTCTTAAGTGATGAATCCAACAGCAAAAAGTACATTCCAAATACAAATAATGTTAAAAGAAGAAATACCAGAGGCTTTTACAGAAGTTATTCTGACAAGAGGTATCCACACAATGGGTACTACAGAAGCAATACCAGAAGGTATAACAGAAGTTATACAAACCAGAATTTCAAGAAACAAGTAAATGACAGGTATAGGAATGTTAATTCTTATGCATGTTTCTTTTGTAATAAATTTGGTCATATTGAGAAATTTTGCTATTATAAGAGAAATAAGTTCAGTAGTCAAAAAGTAAATCAAAGAAATCAAATGAGCTTATCTTTTAAAGGACCCAAATTTTCTTGGGTTCCTAAAAGGACTTAATTCTTTTTATTTGTACAGGAACATGAAGCTAAAATAAGAGGAACATGGTATTTGGATAGTGGATGTTCTAGACATATGATTGGAGATGCTTCATTGTTCAATAGCATAAATTAGGACGAAAAAGGATATGTAAAGTTTGGAGATGATATTAGAGGTAAAATAATTGCCACTGGGACGATTGGTATGCCTACTTTTCTCATTGAAAATGTATATCTTGTGCAAGGCTTGAAACATAATCTACTTAGTGTTAGTCAGTTATGTGATAAAGGATATAAAATGATTTTTTATCAAGACAAGTGCTATGCTTTTAATGAAAATGATGAAAAATTATTTGAAGGAATTAGGAAAAGAAATATCTATCTCATAAAACCAGCTGAAATCGATAATGCTTGTTGTTTAATTTCTTTGAATGATCATGTTTTTTCTTGGCATAAACGACTAGGACACGTTAATTTTAATCATTTAGAAAAATTATCTAAAAAGGATATTATTAAAGGATTACCTAAGATAAATATTAAACAAGATGTGAAATGTGATACTTACTTAAAGAATAAAATGGTTTCTGTCTCTTATAAAAGTAAAAATGTAATCTCAACTAAGAGACCACTTGAATTATTGCATCTTGATCTTTTTAGACCTACTAGAGTCTTAAGCATAGGTGGAAGCAAATATGGACTTGTCATTGTTGATGATTTTTCAAGATACACTTGGGTTATATTCTTGCGACACAAAAGAGATACCTTTGATTCTTTTCAAAAATTTGCAACAAAAATACAAAATGAAAAGGGAGTTTCCATAATTAGTCTTCGAACCGATCATGGAACAGAATTTCAAAATGCAAGTTTTATAAATTTTTGTGAAGAACATGGTATATCTCACAATTTCTCAGCTCCATACATCCCTCAACAAAATGGAGTAGAGGAACGCAAGAATAGAACTTTACAAGAGATGACTAGATCTATGTTAAATGAAAGTGGCATTGCTAAGTATTTTTGGGCAAAAGCAGTTTCTACAGCTTGCTATATCATCAATAGAGTTTTCATTCGACTAATGACATCAAAGATTGCTTATGAGATGTTTCGAGGTAAGAAACCTAACGTTTCATATTTTCATATCTTTGGGTCTAAATGTTTTGTGAAAAAGAATCCTCTCAACCTTGGTAAGTTTGATGAAAGATCTGAAGAAGCTATTTTCTTAGGATATTCTCTAAATAGTCGTGCTTATCGTGTTTTCAATAAATCATCAAAAACTATTGAAGAATCAATAAATGTTAAATTTATTGAGGATTTAAAGGATGTTGATTATGATGAAGAAAAGGACTCCAATCCTAAAGCAGAAGCTAGTTCAGAACCTAAGTCAGAAGCACCTGCTGTTAACACTCGAGGATCTGATCGTCCAGAACCTATTTCAGAGGCAAACACAGACGATACTTCAGAAGTTGTAAGATCTGAACAAGAAGCTTCTAAAGCTTGGAGGTATAAGTCTGCACATCTTTCTGATCAAATAATAGGTAATGTTCAATCTGGTGTTAAAACAAGAGCTAATTTACAAAATCTTGAAAATCATTTTGTGTTGTTATCTGAAATTGAACCTAGTAATATGGAAGAAGCTTTAAATGATGATAATTGGATTATCTCTATGCAAGAAAAATTAAATCAATTTCAAAGAAACAATGTATGGAACTTAGTTCCTAGATCTAAAGGAAAGTCTATAATTGGAACTAAATGGGTGTTTAAAAATAAATTAGATGAAGACGGTAAAATTATAAGAAATAAAGCAAGATTATAAGCTAAAGGTTATTCACAAGAAGAAGGAATAGATTTTGATGAAACATATGCACCTGTTGCTAGACTAGAAGCAATACGGTTGATGCTTGCATATGCATCTTAGAAGGATTTTAAAGTTTTTCAAATGGATGTAAAAAGTGCATTTTTAAATGGTTTTATAAAGGAAGAAGTTTATGTAGAACAACCACCTGGTTTTGAAGATCCTTTCAAATCAGATTTTGTTTTTAAATTAAATAAAGCACTATATGGTTTGAAACAAGCTCCAAGAGCGTGGTATGAAAGATTGAGTATGTTTTTTATCTCTAAAGGTTTTCATAGAGGAAAAGTTGACACTACTTTATTCTTGAAAATTTTTTATAATGATATTTTGGTTGTGCAAATATATGTGGATGATATTATCTTTGGATCTACTAAAGAATTGTTGTGTCAAGAATTTGTTGAGACCATGCAGGCAGAATTTGAAATGTCAATGATGGGAGAATTGACATTCTTTTTGGGGCTTCAAATAAAACAAACGAAAGAAGGAATCTTTGTTCATCAAGAAAAATACACAAAACAAATATTGAAGAAATTTGGATATGATGGCTGCAAAAAGGTTACAACACCTATGAGTACTTCAACAAGGTTAGACTCTAACTTAATGGACAGAAGGTAAGTGAGAAACTTTATAGGAGCCTTATAGGTTCTTTATTGTACTTGACTGCATCAAGACATGATATTTTGTTCAGTGTGTGTTTGTGTGCTAGATTTCAAACTGCACCAACAGAAATTCATTTATCAGCTGTAAAGCGAATTTTCAAATACCTAGTTAATACTTCAAATTTAGGCATCTGGTATCCTAAAAATCAAAATTTTCATTTAATAGGATATTCTGATGCAGATTATGCTGGTTGTAAAATTGATAGAAAAAGCACATCTGGTACTTGTCAATTCCTAGGTGATAAATTAACTTCCTGGTCTTCTAAAAAACAAAATTCTGTTGCCCTATCCACAGTTGAAGCTAAATATGTTTCTAATGGTAATTGTTGTGCACAAGTTTTATGGATAAAACAACAATTGAATGATTATGGAATAAATTTTAAAACTGTACCAATTAAATGTGACAACACGAGTGCAATAAATTTGACAAAAAATCCAGTGCATCATTCTAGGTCAAAGCACATAGAAATTAGACTTCATTTTATTAGAGATCATGTGCATAATGGAGATATTAATGTTGAATTTATGCTAACCGAAAATCAATTTGCAGACATTTTTACTAAACCTCTTGAAAAGGTAAAATTTGAATTTATTAGAAATGAATTGGGAATTTGTAACCCTTTTTTAATTTTCTTTTTCCCCGAAATTTTTAATATTTGAAAATCTTTATTTATATAATATAAAAATATATATATTCTTTCTCTTCATCCGTTTCTTTCTTTCTTTAATTTTTTTCTTGCAATCTGCTCTCTCTCTCTCTATTTTCCTTCTCTCTCATTGTGACTCCAATGGAGCCTAAATCTTCAAAACGTCTTAAAAAAAAATCCTTGAAAACAAAACCCTCCAACAAGCCTTTAGTGATTCATGATGAATCTTCAGATTCTTCAGAAAAACCTCAAGAACCTTCAATGGAGGAGAATCCAAGTTCCCCTGACTCCGAATCTATCATTGGTTCCAAGAAAATTTCCAAAAGAAAACGGGTTGCATCGTCTTCAAAAGGAAAAGAAAAGGTTACTCAAGAAACCTCTCCGCCTAAGAAAACAGCCAAGAAGCAAACAAAACAAAGGAATGTACCAAGTCTGAAATCCTTAATTTCAAAAATCTCTTCGAAGGAAGAAAAACGAGGTGTGTTCTTGTAGTTTTGTGGATTTTAATTTCTTTGCAAGTAATGGATTTTACTGGAATGAACTTTTAGAACCCATAGGATGCATGGAACTTTGCTCTATTCAAGTTCTAGTTTATGGCGAGTGTGTGAAAGAATTTTATAGAAGTTTAAGTCTTTCGGAAGGGAATGTTCTAGTTTCCAGGGTATGTGATCAAGACATTACAATTTCTAGGGTAGATGTAATCAAATGTCTACACTTACCTGATGTAAATTATGATGTAGAGATTACAAACATGCCTAGGAATGATCTTTTTGCTGCTATTAATGGAGGCTTACAAATGGATTATGGAAAGGAGGCAATGGTTATTGCTTTCGAGTTGTTTCCTCGAATCATACACAAGATTATTGTTGAATGTATTTGTCCAAGGAAGGGTAGTTCTACTTCAATGTCTATAGAACATGCTCAAATTATCTATGCGATGATTAATAGAAAGAATGTGGACATGGCTTCTAGAGTCATTGATCAAATATGGCGAAATAGAGAAGTTTGGTATTTGGGAATGTTTTCATGCGGTTGTTGTATTTAAATGAATTGTTTTGCCTACCAGCTCTTCTAAACCTATTAAGTTAAAGAGGATAGGTAAAGAAGTTTGTCATCATATGTCGATATTTGTTAAAGATTGTTTGTGGTATGCGAATGATGGTGCACACTTTTTCCATCAAAGGCATATGAAAAGAATTGTTCCTTTTAAAACTTCTTCGATAACTGTTCAAGAAGGAGGTTCAGAACCTAGAACAGAGCTTAGAACAGATTATAGAAAGCAACCATATGATGTTGAGGCTGGAAAGAGTGGAACAAAAGAAGCTACATCCAATGTTGATCTGGAACAAATGAAGAATGTTATGCGAGAAGCTTTAAAACATGAGCTATCAGATTTAGTTAAGACAGCTTTGATAGATGAAGTTTCGGTTCTTCAACGGTCTGATCTTAAGAGATTAGAAGCGATGGAGTTACAAGTTAAACAAACTTCTGATACTCTTTCTAACATTAAGAAAAATTCTGAGCAAATGCTCACTGACCTCCATCACTACAGAATTCTCTATGATAAGTTTAGTGCGAGAGTCAAGCAAGATCTATCTAACAATGTGATTGCTTTTGACAAGTTTATCTCTCAAGTAAGGAAGATAAGAGATTCAGTCACTAACTCTTTTAAGACTTTGGACTCCAAGACGGATAAAACATCCCAATCTATTGCAAGTCTTCATGGAGAAATCAAGCTGTTCTTATCCACCAAATTTCCAGATTATGTTCGCTCTGGCGCACATATGATCGACTTGGATAGTTCACCAGAAAAAACCTTCCTCTACCAAACCTTCCACCACTCCCTCTACCTCTCGAGTTACAAGATCCAGAAAGTCTTAGTTCTTATCTAAATTTTATGTTTTGAAAACAAATTGTAAAAGACTTCTCTTATCTTTTATGCATAGATTAAGGGGGAGTTATCCCTTTTGTTGTTAACAAAAAGGAAGAGAATGGTACTATAGAGAATTCAATAGAATTCAATGCTGCTTTATTAATGATTCTATTGTGTTTATGATGTTTTTCTGTTATGAATTCTAATGTTATGAATATATGTTTTCTTGAACATGAAAGTTGTTTCTATTTTGTTTATCTAATGGTGTTTTGTTATCATCAAAAAGGGGGAGAATGTTAAGTTCTCTAATTTAGTTTTGATGTTAACAAAAGAGAAATAATGTGTAACGTATGTTTGAACTTGTCAGAAGTTGTTTCAGAAGATAGTAAGTGAATTTTTCTAAATTGAACAAAGAGATAGAAGCTTGTTCAGAACCTTCAAAGGTGTTATACAGACTATTTTTGTTCTAATAGAAGGTATTTCAGAAGTTGTGTAGTATATCCGTAGTTCTCGTGTTAATCTTTCAGAAACACTTTCAGAACCTTTACAACAGGAGAACAGTTGATAGGTTTGTTTCAGAAGCACTTTCAGAACCTTCACAACAGGAGCATAGTTGATAGGTTTGCTTCAGAAGCTCTTTCAGAACCTTCCATGCCTGTCACGAATTTTTTCCAGATTTCGTTCTAATTTTTGTATCGATGGTTTTTAATAAATTTCAAGGCCTAGCTCCACGTGTCAAGTATATTTGGGTAATATACTTGATGTGTTTTATTAAAATTGGATTTTATATCATGGGGTTTTTAATTTACATAAAGTTCTTACAAGATTTTATTCAAAGATTTTATTTTATGATAAAGTGAGATTATATAAGATTTACAGGTTTTATCAAGATTTAAATCTAGATATTTGTGCTATATTTTGGGAGATCCAGCAGTTACAAAGATAAGGATAAGAAATATGGTTGTTACATGAAGATATGGTTCCACAATATATGGGATATCAAGATAAGGTTCCATAATGTGAGGGATATCTTCAACAAACTTGATCCAAAGAAGATCTCGGTCAAACTAATTTATCCAAGCTTATCCTCATCAAAAATATCACAGAATGCAGATTTTCTCCAACAAGTTCAACTTATTTTTAAAATACAAAATTTCAAAAATAAATTCAAGCTTGTCACGTGGAACTCCATGAATGTTACATTCTCTAACAAAGTAACCGTTATGTTCTCTTCATAAAAGAAATGTTCAGTTGAAATAAAAAAATAGAACAGAGAGAACGTTCTTCTTAGAATCAAGCACACGGAAAAGAAAAAGCTCATACATCTTCAGGCGCAAAATTTTTTTACATATACATGTGATCCAATTTATAGAGGAAAATTGACATTCCTCATTAGTATTGTGATTCCTTTCTTGTATAAGGAATTGAGAGTCGTTTCATCATTGTAGTTTGAGTGATTAGCTTAGTGAAGAAGCTAGAGAGACTCAGCAGTGAGACTTCGCCTTGAAGTGGCTTATTTTTTATACTTTCAATTTGATTGATATAGTGAAACGCAACCGGTAAAGACAACTGAGACCCCGGTATGGAGCTGGAAGAGAGGACTGACGCTCGAGGCGGAACCTCTATAAATCTCTGAGCATTCTATTCTTCTCTACTCAATTTATTTATTGCACATTATTGTTTTTCATTTTTGTTGTTCACTTCATTTTGTTAGTTAAGAGATTTTGAATGATTTGCAAAAATTGAAATTTTAAGTAATTAATCAATTCACCCCCCTCTTGATTAATCTAACTGGGACCAACATTCTCAAAGTTGACCTACATCAACGCTCATTAGGTGATGGGAGGACTCAAGTACACTCAATTTGACTTGAGTCAACTCCTTTTTAATTTAATCCAATCTTACCCTAGTTACAAGGATTAACAAAGTAAAACCTAGATTAACTAAGTAAAATGTAAATCAATAGCAAATTAAATCCCAAGTCCTTAAAGCATAGGTTACAAATCTTTATCTGACAAAGTTAGAAATCATATCCAATTCATGTCCAATTAGAACTAGTTTTCCTTATGAATCATTGTCCAAGCTTTAATCACACAAAAAAGAAAAAGAAAAAATGCACAAATTACAAGAGAATTTCATCTAATTACGACTAGTTCCATGCTTCCAAGTTGGCGTGCACATCAAGTACAATTTTTCCACAAGAATCTTTGAATTTCTTCAGCCTTATCTTATCTTATCTATTGAAAATGACCCCCCATAAGTACATACCCTATGACTGGTTTCATCTCCTCTAGAAAGCCAAATTTTTCCACAAGATGACTTGAACAAATCATTTCAAAATGACCTAAACATGACCAGTTCCTATCCCTCCAAAGTTAGCAAGTAGTTTAGGTTAGATTTCTCCACGTGTTCAATTGCCTAAGTTCAAGAAATTAACTCCTATTGATTGATTGCTTCTTCCTTAATTTGGACATGAACATTAAGTAAGAAACACCCACATGCTGATTGACTAATCAACTTCAATTATACCTTATCTTATCCTCAATCCATAGAAAAATGACGTGTCTATTATTATAACACCCAAACCAATTCCTTTTCTTCTTCCATACCATGAATTTCAAGTAAAAAATTCTTACATATGCTTAATAAACCTAGCCTAGTAAGGAATCTATCTAAATCTTATCCAAATCCAAGGATAGAAACATGCCATAATTGCATATTCCAACCTATTTCCTTGTTAACCCTAAAAAATTTCAATTCAAGAATTAGTATGAAGGAAAATATCAAGAATTACGTCTAAAAATGAATATAACAAACCGACTGCAAAATAAGATTCTCTTTATGATACACGAACCAATTAGCGTAGCCAAAAGCTAAGGAACTCAAAACCTAACCAAACCCCAATTATAGAACATTACCTTAGGAAAACTAAACTTGAATTGAATTTCAAAAAGCCCAAATTCAATTTCCAAAATCATATAATCAACCACCAATGTTAGGATTTCCTTCAAAATTGAGAAAAACCAATGTCATGCTCAGAAAAAACCTGAGATTCAATCCAAACAAAAACAAAACATAAACAATGACAAATGACACTATAATTAGTATAAAAAGACCAAAAAATTTAATCAAATCTAACTTTACTAAACAATTAAATTGGGTAAAACAAAAATTGGAAAACATAGCCCTAAGCAATCCCTATAAGTGACACTGAGAGGAGGAGAAAAATGGCCACATTTGGACCACCAAATGGTCAGATATTAAGCCCAAATTTAATCTGAAAAATTTCCCATATAAGCCCTAATTAAGGCCTATTTAATCACAAGAAAACAAAGGAAATAACTAGCCCACATCAGCGCCCAATCTACCCATGATCCACGTGATACTAACCAAGTAAGCAACTAGAGAAACCAACTAGGAAACTAATTAGATTAGCTTAACCAAATGGAAGGATAATTGGAGGCTAACTTGGTGGCAAAAAGGAGGAATCTAATGAAGATCCCCTCAAATAGCATAATATGTCCCCTAAGATTAGGCTCATTACCAAATGGATAGATCTTCTACCCAAATAACCAAGCTAAGGACCAATGGACAACCCCCTCAAGAAAGCTACCAAACTTCTTATTTCTCATTCCCCATTTCCTGATACGAACCACACCAACCCATGACGAAACCCAATACCAATATGTTTGGAAATTTGTTACCTAAGACGCCCAAACACCTAAAGTGGAAACCGCGACCCGTTGTCTATAAGCGAGACATCAATCCGATAAGTTCGATTTAGTTCTTGAAGAACCAAGAGAGGTGCCTCTCAAAAGTGTTTAATGTTCAAAGATGTATATTCTTAGTTGTTCTAAACCCTAGGAGCTTTTATACTAGGGTTACAATTCGTGAAAAACAAGTCCAAAATGACGTAGCTTAGATAAGTTGCGTAAAAACACGAAAACGGAACAAGCTGGCCGGCAGGGGATACACGACTGTGTACTTTGGCCGTGTACTTTTCTGTGCACATTCCGGTCACATACACGACCGTATACTTCTGGTCGTGTATCTTTCTGTGGATTTGCTTGTCTCCATACACGGCCATGCCTTTTAGCCGTGTGTCTAGCCGTGTATGATTCTGTGCAATCTTGGAATTCCTACATGGCCGTGCCTTGAACATACATGCCCTCTTCAACCCGTGTCCGGTGTGACTTGTATAAAAGCAAGGGTCTTCCCATGGTCGTTCCAATCCGTTCCAACTTCATGATTGCTCCAATCCTTTCTGGCTTCATGGACAACCTTTATCAACCCGTTAAGTGCTTCCTTAAATCGTTTCGCTCGATTTCTTGTGATCGGTCCAGGCGGCACTTCAAGAGGATCTACATTTCTTCCTCCGGCTTGGCTCTCATCATGGATCTCATCATTCCCCTCCTCTTGAAAAGGATTTTTCCTCAAATCATTGCCTGCATCAAATGGACTCAGATCAGTAACATTAAACGTGACACTTACTTGATACTCACCTGGTAAATCTTTCTTGTATGCATTATCATTGATTCTCCCAAGCATCGGAAATGGACCGTCTCCCCGAGGGTTCAACTTGGATTTCCTCTGCAATAGAAACCTCTCCTTGCAAAAATGCACCCAAACCCAATCTCCTGGCTGAAAAATCATGGGTCTCCTGCCCTTGTTCACCCTTGAAACAACCCTGGCATTTTGTTTTTCAATCCTACTCTTTACCTGTGCATGTAGCTTTCTCACGAAGTCTGCCTTAGAATCAGCATCAAAACTCACAAACTTGTTAAGTGGCAATGACAATAAATAATTACGATTCAGTGGGTTAAAACCAAACACAATCTCAAATGGTGAACAATGAATATGCTATTTAAAGCCCTATTACATGCAAACTCCACAAATGGTAGACAATCCTTCCAAGTCCTAATGTTCTTCTCTATGATTGCCCCTAACAATAGAATTAAAGTCCTGTTAACCACATCAATTTGCCCATCAGTTTGTGGGTGATAGATAGTCGAAAACAATAACTTAGTTCCTAATTTTTCCCACAATACTCTCCAAAAATGACTCGAAATTTTTACATCCCGATCACTAACAATGCTCCTAGGTATACCATGCAGACGCACTACCTCTCTAAAGAACAAATCAACAATGTGTATAGCATCATCAGTTTTAAGACAAGGAATGAAATGAACCATTTTAGGAATCCTATCCACAACCACAAAAATATAATCTCGACCAAGCCTAGGCCTAGATAATCCTAACACAAAATCTATGGAAATGTCTATCCATAGCTCATGAGGAATGACACTATACTCATATAACCAATCTAAGAAGTCATCTAAACAAGGAATGGGATGACGATACTTTACCGTAAAGTTGTTGATGGCGCGGCAGTCAACACACATTCTCCATGCCCCATCCTTCTTAAGCACCAAAATCACAGGCACTGCACATGGACTCATGCCTTCTCTCATGTATCCCTTCTCCATTAACTCATCTACCTGCCTTTGGAGTTCCTTCGGAAAGACATTTTCAAAATCCTGCACAATAGACACAACCACACTAGGCAAAGAGTTAGATAGTTCGTTAGTATTAAGACATGTTACCTTAAAAACCAGCAACAACATAGGTTGCTTCATCACTAACGCTCTCCTCACTACACTCGCTCTTGCCACACAACTCTCCTTTTGCAAGACTGCCCTCTCCTTTTCACTCACCACCAAAGTTGATTCCCCTTCAACTTGGCCTCTCACATTCTTTCCAGCCTTCCTCTCCTTTTCCTTTTAATCTTGACTCTTATATTCCTTTTTCTTCTCATTGTCTTTTGCACTCTCACTCTCACTCTGCTTTTCACTCACCTTGTGTTTTGCAAAAGACTGTTGTAGCTGCAACTGGTCCTCATACACTTGTTTGGGTGTTAACGGTTTAAGATTAAAGCTTTTCCCTTGGTGAACAAGCGTATACTTGTTAGAAAAGCCATCATGAACAACCTTCCTATCAAATTGCCATGGCCTCCCCAACAACACATGACATGCTTGCATTGGCACTACATCACATAACACCTCATCCTCATACCTACCAATGCGAAACCCAATCAATGCTTGCTTACTCACCTTAGTCTCACCACTATCATTCAACCACTGCAATTTATATGGACTAGGGTGTCTAACAGTTTTGAGCCCCAACCTCTCAACAATAAAGTTACTCACTACATTGGTGCAACTCCCTCCATCAATGATCAAACTACAAATGTGATCTCCTAGATAACATCTAGTATGAAATATATTCTCTCTTTGCACCTCATCTTCTTCCTTCACCTGCACATTTAACGCTCGCTTCACTACTGCCACTAGCCTTCCCATTGCAGGCTGCTCATCATCACTAGCATCCTCTAATGGAGGCATATCATCTTCTTCACTATCCCCCTCAGTCTCATACTCTCCATCATCACGCAAAATCATCACACGCCTATTTGGACATTGACTAGCAATATCGCCTCTACCTTGACATTTAAAACATCTAATGTCACGATTTCTAGAAGTAGAAAAATCAAGGTTACCTTGGTTACCAGGAGTAGAACCCGCTTGCCTTAGCTCCCCTTTTGGTTTGGTGGGTAAAGGCTTTTCTTCTTTCTTCCATTGTTGGTCTTCCAAGTGGATGAACCATTACCCTGTGGAAACCGTACATTATTACAACCTTTCCTCTTATACTGGTTCTCAACCTTTATAGCCATGTGAACCATATCCTCCAATTCCACATAATGCTGCAATTCAACCACATTTTGGATTTCTCTATTCAACCCAGCAACCTAGCCATTGTAGTCTCTCTATCCTCCTCTACATTCGCCCTAATCATAGTGGCTCCCATCTCCTTGAAATACTCATCTACACTTCGGCTTCCCTGCCTCAAAGTTTGCAACTTGTTATGCAATTCACGATAGTGATACGCAGGCACAAACCACTTCTTCATCACTCTTTTCATCTCTTCCCAAGACTCAATAGGTGGCTCGCCACCCCTTCTCCGATTCAACATTAGTTGATCCCACCACACTATAGCATAATTCGAAAACTCAATGGCAGCAAGTTTTACTTTCTTTCTCCCACTATAGTTGTGACAATCAAACACCATCTCTACCTTCTTCTCCCACTCTAAATACGCCTCGGGATCATTCTTCCCTTGGAAAGGAGGAATCTTCATCTTTATGCTACTCAATTGATCATCCTCTCTATTCCTATCTTCTCTATCTTCCCAATCCCTAGTTCCTCTATTCCGACCACTATATCCTCTATAACTCCTAACAGAAGGCTCATCAACGTCATCATCCGACATTTCATCTCCACCCCTCGGTACTCTCCTAGAATGACTCTCCCTCTTACGCCCTTGGAATACATTTGTGGATTGCTCGAGTCTTTGCTCTACCGTCTCATGAATTTGTTCCATTCCCTCTTGGAACATCCTCTTCATTTCTCCCCTCAATGCCTCAATGACTAACCTAGCATCAAACGTTCCCCTCTCACCTTCAGGAGAATGTTGTCTCGACATAGTCCCTGCAAAAAAGATTAGTACTAATACAAATATATATATAATTAAACCTCACGATACACTCCCTTACGTGTTTTCGCTCAAATGATGATATCACATAGTCACTCGTGTATTCTCACAAATAATGATGAATCAACTCGCCAATTTCCTCTTCTCAATTCTCTTGGAACTAACCCGAACTACACCAATTTCCTTCCGTAGAATTCAAAACAACTCTAGGGTTCGTAAATTTTCCTCTATTTTTTTCTATCCGAATTTTTTTTTTTGTCTTGGTTGTTGCTCTTGATCACGTTTTTTCTTTTCTTTTCTTTTCTTTTCTCTTCTTTTTTTTTGTCATGATTTTTACTCTTTTTTTTTTTTAACAATCGCCTAGTCGATATTACACTATCAAAAGACAATCAATACTACAAAATTGAATACGATAATTGATATGAACGATTGGAGTTAGGGTTTTTGATATTACCTTCCTCAAATCGACAATCCTAAGCTCTGATACCAAACTGATACGAACCACGCCAACCCGTGACGAAACCCAATACCAATACGTTCGGAAATTCGTTGCTTAAGATGCCCAAACACCTAAAGTGGAAACTGCGACCCGTTGTCTGTAAGCGAGACAAGAACCTTGGTATAAAAATGAATACGCCACAATCGAGATGGAAGACCGTTTGATAAGTCGAGATGAACGCCACGGAAATCAATCCGATAAGTTCGATTTAGTTCTTGAAGAACCAAGAGAGATGCCTCTCAAAAGTGTTCAATGTTCAAAGATGTATATTCTTAGTTGTTCTAAACCCTGGGAGCTTTTATACTAGGGTTACAATTCGTGAAAAACAAGTCCAAAACGACGTAGCTTAGATAAGTTGCGTAAAAACACGAAAACAAAACAAGCTGACCGGCAGAGGATACACGACCGTGTACTTTGGCCGTGTACTTTTCTGTGCACATTCCGGTCACATATACGACCGTGTACTTCTGGTCGTGTATCTTTCTGTGGATTTGCTTGTCTCCATATACGACCGTGCCTTTTAGCGTGTGTCTAGCCGTGTATGATTCTGTGCAATCTTGGAATTCCTACACGGTCGTGCCTTGAACATACATGCCCTCTTCAACTCGTGTCCAGTGTGACTTGATGAGATCCATGATGAGAGCCAAGCCGGAAGAAGAAATGTGGATCCTCTTGAAGTGCTGCCTAGACTAATCACAAGAAATCGAGCAAAACGATTCAAGGAAGTACTTAACGGTTGATAAAGGTTGTCCATGAAGCCAGAAAGGATAGGAGCAATCATGAAGTTGGAACGGATTGGAACAACCATGGGAAGACCCTTGCTTTTGTACAAGTTATACTGGACACAGGATGAAGAGGGCGTGTACTTTCAAAGCACGACCGTGTATGGAGTCAAGCAAATCCACAGAAAGATACACGGCCAAAGTACACGAGCGTGTATGTTGCCAGAAGTTGCACAAAAAGGTACACGGCCAAAGTACACGGGCGTGTACACTGCCGTGTATCCCCTGCCGGCCAGCTTGTTCTGTTTTCATGTTTTTACGCCACTTATCTAAACTACGTCGTTTTGGACTTGTTTTACATGAATTGTAACCCTAGTATAAAAGCTTCTAGGGTTTAGAACAATAGAAAAACATAACATACATCTTTGAACATTAAAAACTTTTGAGAGGCACCTCTCTTGGTTCTTCAAGAACTAAATCGAACTTATCGGATTGATTTCTGTGGCGTTCATCCCGACTTATCAATCGATCTTTCATCCCGATTGTGGCATCTTCGTTTTTATACAATGGTTCTTGTCTCGCTTATAGACAACGGGTCGCGGTTTCCACTTTAGGTGTTTGGGTGTCTTAGGCAACGAATTTCCGAACGTATTGGTATTGGGTTTCGTCACGGGTTGGCGTGGTTTGTATCAGAGCTTAGGTTTGTCAAAACATTAAGTTCGATTGAGGAAGGTAATATCAAAAACCCTAACTCCAATCGTTCATATCAATTATCGTATTCAATTTCGTAGTATTGATTGTCTTTTGATAGTGTAATATCGCCTAGGAGATTGTTAAAAAAAAAGAGTAAAAATCACGACAAAAAAAAAGAAGAGAAAAGAAAAGAAAAGGAAAACGTGATCAAAAGCAAAACAGAGACCAAAAAAAAATTCAGATAAAAAAAATAGAGGAAAATTTATGAACCCTAGAGTTGTTTTGAATTCTACACAAGGAAATTGGTATAGTTCGGGTTAGTTCCAAGAGAATTGAGAAGAGGAAATTGGCGAGTTGATATCATCATTATTTGTGAGAATACACGAGTGACTATGTGATATCGTCATTTGAGCGAAACACGTAAGGGAGTGTATCGTGAGGTTTAATTATATATATATTTGTGTTAGTACTAATCTTTTCTGCAGGGACTATGTCGAGACAACATTCTCCTGAAGGTGAGAGGGGAACGTTTGATGCTAGGTTAGTAATTGAGGCGTTGAGGGGAGAAATGAAGAGGATGTTCCAAGAAGGAATGGAACAAATTCATGAGACGGTGGAGCAAAGACTAGAGCAATCCACAAACGTATTCCAAGGGCGTAAGAGGGAGAGTCGTTCTAGGAGAGTACCGAGGGGTGGAGATGAAATGTCGGATGATGATTTTGATGAGCCTTCTATCGGGAGTTATAGAGGATATAGTGGTCGGAATAGAGGAACTAGGGATTGGGAAGATAGAGGAGATAAGAATAGAGCGGATGATCAATTGAGTAGCATAAAGATGAAGATTCCCCCTTTCCAAGGGAAGAATGATCCCGAGGCATACTTAGAGTGGGAGAAAAAGGTGGAGATGGTATTTGATTGTCACAACTATAGTGGGAGAAAGAAGGTAAAACTTGCTGCCATTGAACTTTCGGATTATGCTATAGTGTCGTGGGATCAACTAATGTTGAATAGGAGAAGGAGTGGCGAGCCACCTATTGAGTCTTGGGAAGAGATGAAAAGAGTGATGAAGAAGCGGTTTGTACCTGCGTATTACTATCGTGAATTGCACAACAAGTTGCAAACTCTTAGGCAGGGAAGCCGGAGTGTAGATGAGTATTTCAAGGAGATGAAAGTCACTATGATTAGGGCGAATGTAAAGGAGGATAGAGAGGCTACAATGGCTAGATTTCTTGTGGGGTTAAATAGAGAAATCCAAAATGTTGTTGAATTGCAGCATTATGTAGAATTGGAGGATATGGTCCACATGGCTATAAAAGTTGAGAACCAGCACAAGAGGAGAGGTAGTAGTAATGCACGGTTGCAACAGGGTAATGGTTCATCCACTTGGAAGAACAATCAATGGAAGAAGGAAGAAAAGCCTTTACCCACCAAACCAAAAGGGGAGCTGAGGCAAGCGGGTTCTACTCCTAGTAATCAAGGTAACCCTAAATCTTCTACTTCTAGAAATCGTGACATTAGATGTTTTAAATGTCAAGGTAGAGGCCATATTGCTAGTCAATGTCCAAATAGGCGTGTGATGATTTTACGTGATGATGGAGAGTATAAGACTAAGGGGGATAGTGAAGAAGAGGATATGCCTCCATTAGAGGATGCTAGTGATGATGAGGAGCCCGCAATGGGAAGGCTAGTGGCAATAGTGAAGAGAGCTTTGAATGTGCAAGTGAAGGAAGAAGAGGAGGTGCAAAGGGAGAATATATTTCATACTAGATGTTATCTAGGAGATCACATTTGTAGTTTGATTATTGATGGGGGAAGTTGCACCAATGTAGTGAGCAATTTTATTATTGAAAGGTTGGAGCTCAAAACTGTTAGACACCCTAGTCCATATAAATTGCAGTGGTTGAATGATAGTGGTGAGACTAAGGTGAGTAAGCAAGCCTTGATTGGGTTTCGCATTGGTAGGTATGAGGATGAAGTGTTATGTGATGTAGTGCCAATGCAAGCATGTCATGTGTTGTTGGGGAGGCCATGGCAATTTGATAGGAAAGTTGTTCATGATGGCTTTTCTAACAAGTATACGCTTGTTCACCAAGGGAAGAGCTTTAATCTTAAACCGTTAACACCTAAGCAGGTGTATGAGGACCAGTTGCAGCTACAACAATCTTTTGCAAAACATAAGGTGAGTGAAAGGCAGAGTGAGAGTGAGAGAGCAAAAGACAATGAGAAGAAAAAGGAATATAAAAGTCAAGATCAAAAGGAAAAGGAGAGGAAGGCTGGAAAGAGTGTGAGAGGCCAAGTTGAAGGGGGATCAACTTTGGTGCTGAGTGAAAAGGAGAGGGCAGCCTTGCAAAAGGAGAGTTGTGTGGCATGAGCGAGTGTAGTAAGGAGAGCGTTAATGATGAGGCAACCTATGTTGTTGCTGGTTTTTAAAGAAACATGTTTGACTACTAACGAATTATCTAACTCTTTGCCTAGTGTGGTTGTGTCTCTTGTGCAAGACTTTGAAAATGTCTTTCCAAAGGAACTCCAAAGGCAGGTCGATGACTTAATGGAGAAGGGATATGTGAGAGAAGGCATGAGTCCATGTGCAGTGCCTGTGATTTTGGTGCCTAAGAAGGATGGGACATGGAGAATGTGTGTTGACTGCTGCGCCATCAACAACATCACGGTAAAGTATCGTCATCCCATTCATCGCTTAGATGACTTCTTAGATTGGTTATATGAGTATAGCGCCATTCCTCATGAGCCATGGATAAACATTTCCATAGATTTTGTGTTAGGATTATCTAGGCCTAGGCATGATAGAGATTCTATTTTTGTGGTTGTGGGTAGGTTTTCTAAAATGGTTCGTTTCATTCCTTGTCATAAAATTGATGATGCTATACACATTGTTGATTTGTTCTTTAGAGAGGTAATGCGTCCGCATGGTACACCTAGAAGCATTGTTAGTGATCGAGATGAGAAATTTTTTAGTCATTTTTGGAGAGTATTGTGGGAAAAGTGGGGAACTAAACTAATGTTTTCGACTATCCGTCACCCACAAACTGATGAGCAAATTGATGTGGTTAACAGGACTTTAATTCAATTGTTAGGGGCAATCATAGAGAAGAACACTAGGACTTGGAAGGATTGTCTACCATTTGTGGAGTTTGTGTATAATAGGG